>JAJTUR010000109.1:0-177325 GCA_021399475.1 Hyaloscypha finlandica | reverse complement strand
TTAAGAATAGTGCTTATAGTACTACCTTAGGGTAGTTATTAAGCTCTTCTCCGAATTCTTTTAGGGTTAGGATCTTAACCTTATTAGGCTAAGTAAGTATATATACCTAGTATTTCTTAATATAATTAGTATACTATATAATAATTACTTTATAGAATTCTATACTAAAAACGAGGCTATAAGAGCCTACGTTTTTTATTTATAGAATTAGAGCTTAAAGGAATGTCTCGCTATAATTATCTATAATAAATACCTCAAGATTATAAGCTTAATAGACCTTAAACTTATTCCTATAGAAGGTTATAAACTCTTAGTTATACTTAGCTAAGGCTATAAAGCCTAGCTCTAAGCTTACTCATTATTAAGGAAGTTATAGTTAGACCTAGTATTACTAAGACTAGTATATACCTCTAAGGTACCTATTTAGGTTAAGTTAACCTTACCTAAATAGATATATAAATAATATACCTTTTTTATTATAGCTAAAATCCGATATTTAAGATTTAGTTTCCTTTTCCTAGTTCCTTAGGAGTATTCCTCTAGAGTACTCCTCTATAGTAATCTTATTAACTTACTTCTATAAGCACCGAGATTCCTTAATCGTCTTAGCTTTTTTAGGGTTCTAATAAGCTTATTTATTATACTTAGAGTACCTCATAGATCCCGAAGTATATCCTTTCTAATTATAAGTCTAGTAGATAATTTATATATTAGAACTAGTACTATAGTAAGGCTTAGAAGAAGCTAAACTACTACCTGAGTTATTCTCGTAGGCCTTTTAGTTCTTCTCCTTCTTCTTTTAGTACTCTTATAGATTAGAATTATAGAGTTAGGATCTTTCTAGGTAGAGTTACCTTACTAGCTCCCTACCTTAGCTCTCCTTAATTTAGGGTAAGTAGTATATTCTGTTTTCTATACTTTCTCTAACTACTCTAAGATAGATACACTTTATACCTAAAAGGATAAATACGAGTATTAATAAGTCTTAAAGTTAGATAGAGTAGTATCAGAGTCTAGACCTAGTCCCTTTTAGGGCATAGGTCCTAGTTAACTTTAAGACTAATTATCCAGTATATAACTTAGTAATAGTCTCTCTATCCTTCTAATAAAGTCTCGAATCTCCTTAAAGGTATTTACTAATAAGTCTAAGGAGCTAGAGTATATCTACTAAATAAGCTTTAAACTTCCCCTAGTTAATCTTATAGGCTAGAGGACTCTACTTTATAGTAGCTTCCTAGGTATTAGGGTTATCCCTAAGGGCACTTATAGTAGAATTAACTCTAGAAGAGTATCTATTATAAGCCTAAGGCTAGGTCCTAAAGACTATCTCCTAGGAAGACACAAATATCCTCTATTCTTTAAGGACTTTCTATAATATAAGTCTAGTATCTAGACCTTAAGAAGTTTCTCTTAGTCTAGTATTATTTTTAAGAATTATATAGTAGCTCCTAATAATAGTATCGAGATTACTCTTAAAACCTATTATATTAGGAAAAGGGGTAGAGTCTAACCCTATTCTAGGGCCTTCCCTAGTAGGAATTACTATTAAGGATAGAGTAGACTCACGAGTAGAACTTAGACGAGATATAGAGAACCTTAAGGTATCCTAAAGGTACCCTTATATTATTTAACTAAAGGATACATCGATTAATTATATCTACTAATTCTTGCTTTTATTAGAGCCTTCGACTTTATAGTATAGGGTCTATTCTATAGCTTAAGTAATAGTAACTAGGCCTTAATTATAGTATTAGTTTATTACTAAGATTATTATCGTTATTAGGGCTACCTCTAGGAGGTACCTAAATAGCTCTATTAAAAGTATTAGAAGAGCCTTTACTATTTCTAATTACTCTCTAAGGATTAATTTAATTAACTTCTTCCTTAAGAGTAGGGTTAATAATAAGCTATTATATACTTTATAGGTTCCGTAATATTATTACGTTATTGAACTACTTCCCTTAAGGGTAGAGAGATTAGCTTATAAGGTAGTTATTAGTAGGTAATAAGGTAATAAGTAGAATTAGAGTTATAGTATTAAAAATCACTAGTATTAAATTTAGTATAGAACTAATCTCTATCCCTCCTTAGAAGTCTAGGGAGGGCTCCTATAAATAGGAGCCTAGAATAACGTATATATAATCTAGTAATTAATAAGTACTAGCTAGCCTACTAATTAGTAGTATTCCTATAATATTATAGGATCGTTAATCCTCTTAATCGCTAACTATACTACCTAAGAATCGAGGTATATTATATGTACTAATATCACGTGTAACTCGGTATATATCACAAATTAATTTAATTAATAAATATATAATAACCCTAAACTCCTCTTAAAAATAGACACTTCCTCTAGTTTATATACTTTAACTCTATATATATCCTTAGCCCCTTATTATAAAATAACTAAAGACCTATCTCCTAAACCCTAATAAGTTTAATAAGGACGACTTAGCCTATTACTTTTAGTTTAAGGGACTCTTAAGGGCAAAGCTAGAAATTAATAATAAAGTAATTAATAAAGAAAGAGAGAAAGTCTAATATAGATTTGGATACTTATTTAGAGAAGTAGTAAGTAAGATATATCCTTAGTTAAGATATATATAAAAGAAAGGAGAGTTTATAGTCGAAGGACTATTTAAGTAAATATACTTAGTTTTCTAGGGCTTAAGGAAGTAGTAAAAGGCTTTAAGAGAATTAAACTAAGTCTAGTAGAAGTTAACTCTCCTAGGTGAGTTTTTGAGTAATTTTAATTACTTAATCCTAGAAATAGAGGAATAAGGTTAATAAGATAAGATTAAGAAAGGGTATCTTAAGGCTATTATCTTAACTAAACTTATAAAAGGAATAATAGAAATAAAGGAAGAAGAATTATATAAGGAATATTACTCTTAGTTATAAATAATTAATAACTAACTTATTAAAGTTAAGAGTATAAAGGCTTATTATCTAAACTAATTAAATAAAAGACCTAAAAGCCCTCCTTCTAGTATAACCTTACTTACTTAGCTAATAAAATAAGAACTTATACTAAGTAACTCGTAATAATAGTTAAAGAATACTTTTAATTAAGCCTCTTATAACGAAATTAATTAATAAAAGAAAGAGAGACTCTATTTATAATATAGTTAAGATAACTGTTTTATATATAACTACTAAGTAAGGCTATACTCGAGTACTTCTCCTAGAGCTAGTAAGTAAAAGAAGAGGAAAGAGGAAGAATAGTTAAAGTAAAAGTAAAGGATATAAAGGTATCGAGAATAGCCTCGAAGAAAGTAAGGATAGCTCGAGTGAGAGATAATAATACCCTAGATAAGAGCTAGAGTAAGAATAAAGAGAACTCGAGCTTATTTAATTTAGGAAAAGACTAGCTTCTAATAAAAGTCATTATTAGAAGTATATAGAAGTAGAGTTAGATTAGAAAACTTAGAAGTAATTTAGGAAAGATATAGTTAAGGCCCCTTTTCTTATATTAGTAATAGTTAATAAAGAGTATTTTATATAAATTCTTATTAATACTAGGTATATATCTTATAGAATAATTAACTCTTACTTTACTAGTTAATATAACCTCTAATATATACTAATTACCTCTAGATATATAGAAGCCTTTAATAAAGAGGTACTAGAAATAATTAGAGATGTAGTAGTATTTAGGATAAATATTAATAGCTATTATAAACTTTATACTTTCCTCTATATAATCCCTAGGATCTCTAGCTTAGATATAATCTTAGGTATATAGTAGTTATATTTATAGGATATATAAATTTATAACTCGAGATTAGAATTATTTATCTTATTATTAAGGACTCTAGTATAGAATAAAGTAAGTAATATATTAACTTTTAAGATAAAGAAAATAAATTATATTTAGGTTTTAGTAACCTTATTCTCTTATTTAGTGTCACGAGCTAGGCCTTTATATAAAGAAGACTAGTAGTTCAATTAACTAAATAGAATTCTCTAAGGAGAAAAGAGAAGAGAAAAAGGAAGTAAGGATAAGAACCGTATTCCTTAAGGTATCTAAGCTCCCTAAGTAATACTTAGGTTACTCTATTAACTAAAGGGGGTATATTATATGATTATAGATATATCCGAGGTCATGTGACCTAAGCGAAAGCTCTCTAGCTAAGTATATTAATTAGGTCTTGACTTATTATATTACCCTCCTCCTTACCTATAAATACTAGCCCTATAAATATATAAGTAAAACTTCCTTTTATCTAATACTCTTTTCCTAAGCCCCTAAGGCTAATATCTCCTCTAGTATAGAGTATAACTCTTATATAGGGTAAGCGTAGCCCTTCTATTTTATAAGTAACTTCCTTAAGACTCCCTAGCTATATCTTATATACTTCTCGTCAAGGATCTACTCGATTTCGTATTCGTCTTCGTCTCTATAAGCTATAGTTAAGGCTACGAGTTATCCTAGGACTAATATAGTAGCGGTCTATTATAGCTAGCTAGAGGAGCTTACTATAGAATACGTTATGATTCCTAGAGGTATATTAAGCCAAAAACTATAGCTCCTATAGCCTCTACTACTATATACTTAGTATACTTCATATTAAGCTTCTTAGTTAGTTTATCTATTATATATTCTAGAGGTTAAGCTATACCTTATCCTTACCTTAAACTCTAGGGCTTAGTCTCTCTTCTAGTTTATTACTTCCTCTTAAAGCTATTAGGCTATTACTATTATAGCTTATATATACTCTCGTATATCCAGAGTTTATATATAATATTATCTATTATCTAGACTAGTAATACCCCTCTACCTTCCTTACTAACTTCGTCCTAGAGCTAGACTAGCTCTATATAGTATCTGTAGATAAAAAAAGAGGCTAACCCTATAAAAGTAGTTCCGTTATTAATTACTAGTTTAGTATATAGTAAGAGGCTTACCTAGTTTACTTAGTTATAATCTATAAAGGTATAGAGGAAGGTCTTAATTATCTAATTTATCCTTTCTATAGACTCTTTATCTAGGGTAATATACTATAGATAATCGTCGAGTAATCCCTAGTAGCTTATATACTCTTCCCTATAGTACTCCTATAAACTACTTCCCCTAGTTAGATACTATAGCCCTTAGGAGCCTATATTAATAATAATAAGTCTTCGTAAACTACTTTACTATTATCTCTACTATAATATCTCTTATAGCCTTAAGTATTACTCCTTTTCCTAGGTAGTCTATAATAACTATTATATTAGTATACCCTTTACTTAATAAGAGCTTAACTATAAAATTAATTGAGATCTCTTACTAGATCTAACTTAGGATAAGAGGGGCTTTAGGAACCCTAATAATAGTCCCTCTATACTTTATTTCTTTATAAGTATTATAGTTTCATATAAACTAATATACTTACCTTAATATATTTAGCTAAAAGAATTACTATATAAGAGAGTCCTATAATATCTCGTCCTAGGTAACTATACTAAATCGAGTTATATATCTACTAAATTAGTTCTATATATAGCTTATCTAAATCTAGGACCTATTATTACCCCTAGAATAGTAGTTATCTAGACTAGGATAATAATACTCCCTTATTAATACCTTAATCTTTAAACTTAATAGGAATATATATTTCTCTTCCTATATTACTTTGACTATTACCTAATATAAGTTATCCCTCTTAGGCTTCTTACTATAGCTTCTTAAGCTTATCTTAGTACGTTTTTCTACTTAATACCTTACTTACTTACTACTAGGGTAGTCTTCTCCTAGACTTTAGCTTCTTAAGCTAGCTTAGAAGAGTCTCTTACTCCTAAGGACTTATACCTTATCTTACTCCTTCCCTTAATACTCCTAGTCTTAATCTCTTATACTAGGCTCTAAGACTAGAGTAGCTTCTTCTTAATTTATTATCTTACTTATACTAGTACTATAAGGATTATATCCTTAGGGAAGTCGCTTAGGTCTCTAGTTTTAGTAATTATAATATTCTCAACTATTAATATTTATCCTCTTCTCTAGTAAGTAAGTCTTATTCTTACCTTAAGAGTATATCTACTTACTTATTATCTTTCCCTAGAATATATAAGATCTTAAATTATATTATAAGAGGATTAGGGACTACCTTATTACTATTCTATAAGCTTCTATACTATTATAAAGTACTCTAGTTCTTATAATTATATAAACTTCGAATTAATATATACTCCTTAGTTCTATATCTTATTCTTCTAAGTAGTAATAATTACTAGTATCTCCTTATTATAGATTTATAGTTATATTCTATAAGGTTATTCTTCTTTAAAAGAATATATAAGGTTATAAGACCCTCCTTATTAACTTATATAAGGACCTACTTATACTTTACCTAGAGGAATCTTTTAAGGATAATCTCTTAGTTGTAGTTAAACTATAAGTATAGGGCTAAGATAAATATCTTCTTAAGTTTCTAGAAAGTAGCCTTACTTAATTTATCTATAAGAATACTTAGTCTTTATATATAAGGTTAAAAGTAATTAAATAATCTCTAAGAATTCCAAATAAACTACTAATAGAAATTTATAAACCCTAGGAAGCTCCTTATACCCTTAATTAATTAGGGGCCTCTTAACTTAGGATAGCTTCGACCTTTATAGGTCTATACTAACTCCTTCTAGCTTCTATAATAAACCCTAAGTACTTTATTAACTTAACCTTAAACTTATACTTATTAATATTAAGTTATAATCCTACCTCTTTTATTTACTAGAGACCTTTTATATATACTTATAGTACTCCTTTCTCAACCCTAATAAGTAAACTAAGATATTATCTATATATATAGAATAGAACTTATCTAGGAAATCCCTAAGGACCTAATTAATATACTTCTAGAAAGTACTTAGTATATTTACTAGGCTAAAAGGGTTACTAGTATTTATAGAGTCTATACTATATATAGAAAGCTATTTTCTACTCTTCCCTTTAGTAATATAGATCTTATAAAAGTAACTATAATATTAAGCTTCGTAAACTACTTTACTTTCCTAATATTCGAAGTATCTCGTAAATTAATAGGAGTAGATACTAGTCTTCTTTATAAGTTTATTAAGTCCCTAATATCTATATAAAATCGTAGCCCTCTACTAGCTTTTATACAAGAGGATAAGGGCTATAGAGAGAGTAATTTACTTAGATAAACCCCTTATCTAGTAATTCTATAAGTATTTTCTATAGTACTAGGAGCTTATCCTAGGATATATTATATAATAGCCCTTATAGTACTATAGGCTCCTTTCCTTTAACTACCTCTAACTTAATTAGTAATTAATCCCTTAGTTAGAGTAGTAGTAACTTCTCCCTTTTATTAAGCTAAATATATCTAAAAAGTCCTTATATTATTCTAGGAGCTTCATATAAGGTCTATCTTCGCTTCAGTTAAGGCTTTCTAGATATTAGTAAACTAACTAAGAAACCTCTATATTCTCTTCTTACTCTTCTTTACTAAGTAAGAGAATAAGGCTATAAAACCTATATATAATCATTTTCTTTACCTTAGGGTTAATATATTATATACCCTATTCTATATTAGGGTCCTTAATAATAAGATAAATAGTTCTATTTCAGCTATAGATCTATATATCCTATAAATATAACTACTATATACCTAAGATTATATCCGAGTTAGAGATCCTAGGGACTATATAAAGGAAAGTATAAGATTCGTAATAATTATTAATATCTATACTTAATACTATTACTTCTTTAATTATTTCTAGTATTACCTATTAAAAGCTTTTATCTATTAGGAGTAATTATATATACTAGAGGTTATATTAACTAGTAAAGCGAGAATAATTATTTATATATTATATACCTAGTATTAATAAGAGTTTATATAAAATACTCTTTATTAACTATTACTAATATAAGAAAAGGGGCTCTTTTATATCCTTCCGAAATTACTTCTAAGCTTTCTAATCTAACTCTACCTCTATATACTTCTAATAGTAACTTTTATTAGAAGCTAGTCTTTTCCTAAACTAGATGAGCTCGAGTTCCTTTATCCTCGCTTTAGCTTTATCTAGGGTATTATTATCCTCGCTAAGTTATCTTCACTTTCTTTAGGGCTACTCTCGATACTTTATATTCTTTTCCTTTAGTTATTCTTCCTCCTTCCTTTCTTTACTTATTAGCTCTAGGGAAGTACTCGACTATAGCCTTACTCTATAGTTATATATAAAATAGTTATCTTAACTATACTATAAGTAGAGTCTCTCCTTCTTTCATTAATTAATTTCGTTATAAGAGGCTTAATTAGGGTATTCTTTAACTACTATTACGAGTTACTTAGTATAGTTCTATTCTATTAGTTAAGTAAGTAAGGTTATACTAGAGGGAGGGCTTTTAGTCTCTTATTTACTAGTTTAGTAATAAGCCTTTATACTCTTAACTTTAACGAGTTAGTTATTAATTATTCGTAACTAGGAGTAATATTCCTTATATAACTCTTCTTCCTTTATCCCTACTATTCCTTTTATAAGCTTTATTAAGATAGTAACCTTAAGATACCCTTTCTTAATCTCGTCTTACTAGCCTTATCCCTCTACTTCTAAGATTAAGTAATTAAAATCACTCAAAAACTCACTTAAGGGGGTTAACTTCTATTAAACCTAGTTTAATTCTCCTAGGCCTTCTACTACTTCCTTAGGTCCTAGAAAGCTAAGTCTATTTACTTAAATAGCCCTTTAACTATGAACTCTCTTTCCTTCTATATATATCCTAACTATAGGTATATCCTACTTACTACTTCTCTAGATAAACGTCTAAATCTATACTAGACTTTCTCTCTTTCTCTACTAATTACTTTACTATTAATTTCTAGCTTTGCTCTTAAAAGTCCCTCGAACTAGGAGTAATAGGCTAAGTCGTCCCTATTAAACTTATTAGGGTTTAGGAGGTAAGCCTTTAGTTATTTTATAATAGGGGGCTAAAGATATATATAGAGTTAGGGTATATAAACTAGAGGGGGTATCTATATTCGGAGGGTTCGAGGTTATTATATATTTATTAATTAAATTAATTCATATAGCTAAGGTTACTATTAAGTTTACTTATTAAGTTACTAGCTCTAATAATTATTAGGAATATACTATAAAGGCTTCTCGTAACTACTAAGGCGCTTTGTCTACTATCTTAGCTTCGTATAGTTACTTATTTATTTAACTAACTACTAGGAGTTCCGCTCTTATATCTTCGTATAATAGAGGAGTCTAGTGAGTTTCCCTTCTTAAGCCTAGCTTAGGAAGAACTCGCGACCTCTAATATCGACTAGTATACTAGTACTCTAGCTTCTATATATAGTTTCGGGTACTCCCTACTACTAGCTTTCATATACTCTAAAGTCTTACTAAATACATTAGCTTTATAGGTAGTTTCGACTAAAGTCTACTTCTAGCTTTATTCGCTCCGAGTATCGTCGTTTATATATAGGTTTAGGCTTCTCCCTACTTCTAGCTTTATATATATATAATCTCTAGTTAATAAAGATAAGAGAGAGAGAATTCTAATATTACGGGCTAGGCCTTTATATAAAGAAGACTAGTAGTTCAATTAACTAAATAGAATTCTCTAAAGAGAAAAGAGAAGAGAAAAAGGAAGCGAGGATAAGAACCGTATTCCTTAAGGTATCCGAGCTCCCTGAGTAACACTTAGGTTACTCTATTAACTAAAGGGGGTATATTATATAATCACGGACATATCCGAGGTCATGTGACTTGAGCGAAGGCTCTCTAACTAAGTATATTAATTAGGTCTCAACTTGTTATATTTAGTAAAGAGGAGTAAAAAGAGGAATATAGAAGTCTTTTTAATTAGCTTAGTTAATATCTAAAAAGCTTTAACTTAGAAAGCAAAGATAAATTCTTATATAAAGCTTCTAGAATAATATAAAGACTTTCTAGATATATTTAGCTTAGTAAAAAGAGAGAAGTTACTACTACTCTAAACCTAAGGGATTAATTACTAATTAAGTTAAAAGTAATTAAAGGGAAAGAGCTTATAGTACTATAGGGACTACTATATAATATATCCTAAGATAAGCTCTTAGTACTATAAAAGATACTTACGGAATTACTAGATAAGGGGTTTATCTAAGTAAGCTATTCTCTTACTATAGCCCCTATTCTCTTTATATAAAAGCTTAGTAGAGGGCTATAGTTTTATATAAATTATTAAGGACTAAATAAACTTACAAAGAAGGACTAGTATCTACTCTTATTAATTTACGAGACTCTTTGAAATATTAGGAAAGTAAAGTAATTCACGAAGCTTAATATTATAGTTACCTTTTATAAGATCTATATTACTAAAGGGAAAGAGTAGAAAACAGCTTTTTATATATAGTATAGACTCTATAAATAGCTAATAACCCCTTTTAGCTTAGTGAATACTCTAAGTATATTTTAGAAGTATATTAACTAAGCTTTTAGGGACTTCTTAGATAAGTTCTATTCTATATATATAGATAATATCTTAGTTTACTCCTTAGGGTCGAGGAAAGAGTACTATAAATATATATAAAAGGTTCTCTAATAAATAAAAGAAGTAAGACTATAGCTTAATATTAATAAGTATAAATTTGAAATTAAGTTAATAAAGTACTTAGGATTTATTATAGAAGCTAGGAAAGGTATTAGTATAAATCTAATAAAGGTTAAAGTTATTCTAAGTTATAAGGCTCTTGAGTTAATTAAAAGTATAAAGAGTTTCCTAGGGTTTATGAATTTCTATTAATAATTTATTTAGGAATTCTTAGAGATAATTTAATTACTTTCTTACTTTATATATAAGAACTAAGTATTCTTATAAATAAACTAAGTAAAGACTACTTTTTAGAAGCTTAAAAAGATATTTATTTTAGCCTTAATACTTATATAATTTAATTATAACTAAGAAACTATCCTTAAAATAGATTCCTCTAGTTAGAGTATAAGAAATATCCTTATATAAGTTAATAAAGAGAGTATCTTATAACTTTCTACTTTCTTTTAAAAAAAGAGTAACCTTATAAAATATAACTATAAGATCTATAATAAGGAAATACTAGCGATTATCTATTATTTAGAAGAATAAGGTATTAAACTAAGAAGTATTTATTAATTTAAAGTTTAGATAAACTATAAGAACCTAAAATACTTTATAATAATATAAAAGCTTATAAAATAGTAAATAAGGTAATCCTTATTTCTCTTATAATATAATTTCAAGATCTTATATATCTTAAATAATAATAATAATAAATAAGTAAATATACTCTTAAGATAAGAATAAAGCTTATTTATTAGAGAAAAAGACAAATATTAATAATTAAGACTATTATAATTATTAAAACTAGAGACTCTTAATAATTTCCCTAAGAATATACTCCTTATAATACTAGTAAGAGTAAGATAATAAACTAAGGAGAAGCTTACTTTAGTTCTTAAACCTAGTTTAGAAGATTAAGACTAGAGGTATTAAGAGAAGAGCTAAGATAAAGTATAAGTCCTTAAAGAGTAAAAGAATCTTCTTAAGCTAGGCTTAAGAAACTAAAGTCTAGGGAAAGACTATCCTAATAAGGGATATATAAGATAATAAGTAAGAAACTAGAATTAAGATAAGCTTAAAAAGCTATATTAAGATACTTAAGAAAGAGATATATTATATTAAGTAATAATTAAAGTAATATAAAAGGAAAAACAAGTATTCTTATTTAGCTTAAAGATTAAAGTATTAATAAGGGAGTACTTATTATCCTAGTTTAAGTAACTATTATTCTAAAGGCGATAATAGGTTCTAGACTTAAAAGAGCTCTATATAAAGCTAATTTAATAAATATATAACTCGATTTAGTATAATTACTTAAGATAAGATATTATAAGTACTTTTCTTATATAGTAATTCTTTTAGTTAAATATATTAAGACAAGTATATAAGTTTATATAAAACTATAATACTTATAAGAGAAATAAAGTATAGAGGAACTATTATTAAGGGTTCTTAAAGCCCTTCCTTATCCTAAGTTAGATTTAGTAAGAGATCTTAATTAATTTATAATAAAACTCTTATTAAGTAAAGAGTATACTAATATAATAGTTATTATAAATTACTTAGGAAAAAGAGTATTACTTAAAGCTATAATAGATATTATAATAGAGATAATAGTAAAGTAATTCACGAAAACCTATTATTATTAATATAAACTCCTAAGAGTTATAGTATCTAATTAAGGGAAGTAGTTTATAGGAATACTATAAGTAAGAGTATATAAGCTATTAGGGATTACTTAATAACTATTTATAGTATATTATCTTAAGATAAATAAATCTATAGAGAGAATAAACTAGATAATTAAGACTTTCCTTTATACTTTTATAGACTATAATTAAGTAAACTAGGTAACTCTTTTACTATATACTAAACTAGTAATTAATAACTAGGATACTACTTTTATAGGAGTTAGTCTCTTCTTTCTATCTCACGAATACTATATTAAGCTAGTCTAGCTCTAGGATAAAGTTAGTAAAGAAAGTAGAGGAGTATTACTTATTTAGATAATAGATAATATTATATATAAGCTCTATAATATATAAGCGTATACGTAAGCTATAATAACGACGGCTTAATAGCTTTAAGAGGAAGTAGTAAACTAGAAAAGGGACTAGGTACTAGAGTTTAAGGTTAGAGATAAAGTATAACTTAACTTCTAGAATATATAAATAAATAAATTAACTAAGAAGCTTAATATAAAGTATACTAAGTATATAATAGTCGAGGTAATAAGGAGTTATAATTTTTAGCTTAATATACTTCTAAGAATCTATAATATATTCTATAGTAAGCTCCTCTAGTTAGCTATAATAGACCCACTATTATATTAGTTATAAGACAACTCTTAGCTATAACTATAGCTTATAAGAGACGAAGATAAGTATAAAATTAAATAGATCCTTAATAAGAAGTATATAAGATATAACCGAGGAATCTTAAGGAAGTTATTTATAAAATAAAAGAGTTATACTTACCTTATATAAGAACCGCGCTCTATACTAAAAGAGATATTAGTTTTAGAAGCTTAAGAAGAGAGTATTAGATAAAAGAAAGTTTTATTTACGTATTTATAGAGCTAGTATTTATAGATAAGAAGGGGAGTAATATAATAAGTTAAGACTTAATTAATATACTTAGCTAGAAAGCCTTCGCTTATATTATATAATCTTAGATATATCTATAGTTATATAATATACTCCCTTTAATTAATAGAATAACTATATATTACTTAGGGAACTTAGATACTTTAAGGAATATAGTTCTTATCCTTACTTCTTTTTTCTCTTTTCTTTTCCCCTTAGAGAATTCTATTTAATTAATTGAACTACTAGTCTTCTTTATATAAAGGCCTAGCTTATAATAAGTAATAACCTTATAATTATTTAGTATAACTATTAATAATAGCATATAACTACCCTCATCTCTTAACTTAAAGTTAGTGCCCTTCTTAAGTAATAGCTTAGTAATAACCTTATAGCTATTTAGTATAGCTAGTAATAATAGTATATTACTATAATTATCTTTTAACTCGAGGTTAGTGCCCTTCTCGAGTAGTAGCTTAGTAATAGCCTTATAGCTATTTAGTATAGCCTGTAATAATAGTGTCTAGTTATTCTTGTTTTTTGAATTAGGGTTAGTACTCTTCTCAAGTAATAGCTTAGTCATAGCCTCGTTCCTATTATCTATAACTAGTAATAGTAGTATATTACTATCGTTGTCCTTCGACTTAAGGTTAGTACCCTTCTCGAGTAATAGCTTTATAATAGCCTCGTGGCTATTTAGTATAGCTAGTAATAGTAGTGTGCTACTATTATTACCCTTCGACTCGAGGTCGGCGCCCTTCTCGAGTAGTAGCTTAGTAATAGCCTTATAGCTATTTAGTATAGCCTGTAATAATAGTGTCTAGTTATTCTTGTTTTTTGAATTAGGGTTAGTACTCTTCTCAAGTAATAGCTTAGTCATAGCCTCGTTCCTATTATCTATAACTAGTAATAGTAGTATATTACTATCGTTGTCCTTCGACTTAAGGTTAGTACCCTTCTCGAGTAATAGCTTTATAATAGCCTCGTGGCTATTTAGTATAGCTAGTAATAGCAGTGTGCTACTATTATTACCCTTCGACTCGAGGTCGGCGCCCTTCTCGAGTAGTAGCTTAGCGATAGCCTCGTAGCTATTATATATAGCCCGTGATAACGGCGGATAACCATGTTTGTCTTTTGACTCGAGGTCGGCGCCCTTCTCAAGTAGTAGCCTAGCGATGGCCTCGTGCCCGTTGTATACAGCCCACGATAGCGGTGTCTGGCCACTGATATTGTGTCCACTCTCTACCACCCCTGATAACTACAGACATTCAGAGTCAGAGTCTCCTACATCCTTCAAACCGCGGTCGATTTTGCCTGCATCGAGCAGCGTCTTGATGATCGTCTCCAGCCAGTTCCTGGGACCCTGTTTAGTATCGAGCTCATCCAGACGCCGTTGTATTTCTAATTCTCGTCCCGATAACTTGTCTTGTTATTGCCTGACCTCATTGCGTCTATTTGTGAGTTGATCCACTTGTTGAGTCTCTTTCTCTAGCCCGTCAATCAGTAATGTCTTCTCCTCGCCCAGCTTCCTCAAGTTTTCTTATACCGCTATTAGACGTTCCCTCATCAGATCTAAAGTAGCCATCTTCTCGTCCCTTTGCTGGCCCAATCGTTCCGTCTATAGACGGATTGGGTCTTCTTCTTGCAATATCCTCACGAATTCGAGCTTCAGATCTACTTGTTGCAGCTCCAGGGTCGCATCCACAGTGGCCTTCGGTGAGCTGGATGCTCGAGCTAGCCTGACAACGAACATCGGTTCCTGCGCAACCTGTTCTTCTTTTACCGTCAAATTCACGTTGAGGTTGCTATTGCTGGCGGTCTGCTTCCCAAATGCTTCCGGCCTCATGTAAATGAGTTTCTGTGACAAATCCTCTAGAGCGGTATCTCTAGACGATGTCATGACGTGGCATCGAACTTGTGCCTGCAATCCCTGTAACTCGAACTCGAGCACTACTACGACGTCTCGAGATCCTTCGCCTTGAGTGCGGAATCGAGCCAAATATCGTCGTGTGATATTTCCGTCCGAGTCGTTTGCATTGGCAATCATGGTGCGGCTATTCTCCCAGCGGACTGAGGGATAAACGTCGGTCAGCTTCAGGTTGATATTCTTATATCCGTCTACATAGAGCCAGTACCGCCGACTTGTTGCCTCGTGCGCCCTGCTTTGACGCTCCATACGGATGTGGATGGCCTTGGCTAAAACACTTGACGTGGTCTTGGAACGTAAGACTGGATAGTGTCCTTGCGGTCTGAGGTACTCGTCGGATAGTGTGCCGGATACAGCCTTGTGAAGGGGGATTCCCACAATTTGTTCTGTATTATGCTCCGGACCGCAATTCAGCAAGCCGTATATCTCGCCAGCAGAGGTTGTATGTAGAGAGAGCACGATAGAAAGGGCACGGAAGCGCGGAAAGAGATAGGTATCAAAGCTCTTAACGAAGTCATCATGCGGAACCGCGGCGTGATCGAAACGCTCGCCTCTGCCCACGACTTCGAGTCCGAAGAAATCGAGCTTTTCTACGGCGAGAAGCACTTCAAGTGTCCTCGCCCAAACTACTTCTACTTCTACGAAGGCTTCAAGATAGCTAAGTCCCGCGATCAGTACATTAACCGCCACGATCGGCCCTCCGACTACCTCTTCCCTGAATGCTCTATTACTGAATTCGGATTCTCCTCCAACAAAGATCTCGAGAAGCACAAGAAGATGTTTTATCCCGAGACTACGGACCAGGCGGAAGCCTTCACTGCGTAGACGAAGGTGGTTGCGAAATTGCGCTAGAAGTGCGATTTGTGTAATAAGAGGTTTACGAGGGGCTTTCATCCGAAGAGCTATCTGAGGAGTCATGCGGGCGAGAGACCGTTCAAGTGTGGGGAGTGTGGGAGGGCATTTACGAGGGATAATGATAAGAAGAGGCATGAGAAACTTCATACAAGACGTTAGAGGTAGATCCTCGTTTTTGGAAGCTTCTTTGGATTTTGAGAGATTGGCGTACAAGATCTTAAAATTCATTAGAGGCAGTAAAATCAAACAAATGAGGCATTTCAGTCTTCCGTTGGGACTACGTCTATTGAATTCCACCCGCATAAGTTATCCGCGACAAAAATCTTTCAATTTGGCTGTGTATTCTGCAAATTCGGGAATGATTGGCTTTGAATAGCACTGCTTACAGCTCACCTGGAGATGTTGAGGCAGTGTCGACAGTCCCTCGGTGGGCGCTAAAATTGCAGTGCGATCTATGGGCAGGTCGGCATGTTCGCCCATCAGTCCAGCGAATCGAGTGAGCCCATGCCATAACCACCCCATTCATCACGGGCGCGGAATCCTTTACGCGTGAGAGATACCCTTCTGCACTACATTTTTAGCGCACAGGAGAACTGCTCAGGTGTTCCTGTTCCTAACCTCGAAGAAAGAAATACAAGAACCATCCAAGCCTTGGTGACGAACGCTTAATGCTCAACGCCAGCGAGGATCATCAGCAGCAGCGAAGCTCTGGAAACGCCAACAGCGTTCCTGCTTGGGCATCAGGGGTGGCTGGCAGCGCTCTCTGTCGTATCCCAAAATCTGACTGAGAACAATGAATGGTCTCAGACCCAAGTTGTTAGTAACCTACACATACCCGAATGTCCTGAGGATAGGCTCATGCTCTCTCCTTCCCAGTGGTCCACGCACTGGAGTTTGAGTGCCCTCGAAGCAGTTCATCTGCGGGGATCTCCACCATCGTGACCGCGCTGCAAACTTATTACGAAGGAGAGCACACAGGGGTGCCAATTGCGGGCAGAGCCTCTGACGCTCAACAGAACGGCTGATGTCTATGCAAATCGCACGCGATTTTAGTGCGTTCGAGGAGGATAGATCTCTAGCCAATGCGTGGACTCCTAAACTGCATTGTTGCATGTCAGCGCAGACGGTGAGTCGCGATCGGTGAGTCTGGGAAATCGATGCGGTGTGTGCACTGCAATTTTAGTGTCCTCGGAGGAGGATCAGGTACTACCTGCTTTCCAAATGCCTTGCTCCAGTCAGCATTCACGTGCAATAGCACGAGGGCGATGTTGTAATGCTCTTACGGCTCGAGTCGAGCCGACTGTTTCCCAAAGTTGCTCAGCTTGCTGCATTTTGTGTATATTTGGGAATACACCATGCACAACACACGAATATCAAAGAGTTTCAATATTGCACGAGCCAAAACATTGAGGCATGAAATTTAGGTTGCCCAAAACAGAAGCTGTCCTCCTACAGCAGTCTTAAAGTGGAGGTTACTTTGGTTCTAAGTTATACTCTCTGATCCCGTGACCATCTAGCTATTGAGATATCCGGACATATAAAGCAAAAATTCTCCTTTAATGTAATAGAACTTGTGCGTAATTGATAACCTTAGATATCCAGCACGGTATACGAAGCTCACGTTCTCTTGAGACCGAGAATTCGGAGAGGTATCCCGTGAAACAGGTGGATATTTCAAGATACTCGAGTGATGAATGGTTCCGGACGTGGAGAGAGCAAGAACTATTCTCAGCGAATCGAATTGGTCAGAAAGCCGTCTTAAAGCCCAAATTTGCATCATAGTTTTAATTCATCAAGTTCATTCAAGCGAAGAAAACGGCCGAGATGGACCGACAAAACGCCACCGCCCGGAACAGCCCCAGCGGTGTCTTCCACCAGGCTTGGCAAAGTGCCTTCACAACGATCCAAGCCCTGTAAAAAGCTTCCGTGTCGGTGTGCGTATATATTAGTGAGTGCATCCAGCCAGCTGTTTCGTGATGGTGGCGTCACCGCGACTGCGTGATGCTGGACAGCAGATACGTGGCATTCACCGACGAAAGCAAAGAGGGGTAACGAATTCAGATCCAGCTCTTGATTTGACGTAGAATGCGGCTGAAGGTTACAGATAACTTCGCTCAGGGGCGGGCCCTTGATCAGTTTCTGCTCAAAACGTTGAGTTCGAAAGTGTTCTGTGCAGGAAACTTTCCAACTGCAATCTGCAGAAGAGTGTGTTGGATTGATGCAGGCCCTTGCCTCTTTGTGCTACCATATCTTTCGGGCGTCCAGCACACCCTTTTCGGGGAAAATAGGGCAAGGGGCAGGGAGACTAGCCTGGCCACCCGTCCTGCCAAAAAGGGTCTGATAACGGGTGCTTTTTTCTTTTTCTTGGCCCTTTCTCGCAGCCAGATCAACAAGATAGTGTATAATTTTCTTCAAATTCAATCTTACTCGTCTATTTGAATCGATGGGGGATTTCTGTATTCTCGGTTCTTTCTCTTGCCCGGGAAGTTGGATCGAAGTAGGAGAATACTGTTGTGGCAGCCTCGCAGTCTCGCAGGCTCACCGCGCAGTCAGTCCACAGCTGCGGAAGGTTATCGGATTTAACACGTACACGTAACGGGGGAAACAACAAGGCTGCGAGCCTTCTGTATCTCTCTGTTATGGGGGTTTGAAATTTTGAGCGTCAATTATGGCCTTGCAGTCTCGTAATGTTAGAGAAGTTCTTGAATATCCCAGCTCGGCGAGAGAAACTTCACAAGATGTGTTTCCGTTCCTGACTAACCTCCAGTCGATGCAGTGCTGTTTAAATCTGATTCCCTGTCCAAGGGGCCGATTGAGGCATCAACGATAGCCTTGTTGGGGCTTGCGCGCTCATGACCTTCTACACGAGCTCCCACGTCCGAGCCTGATATTTCATTTCCTTCTTCGCTCACCTAATCTCACGAACGATCCTGACGGTGCTTTGTTTCATGCCGAATGCTCTCAAAAAATGGCCATCGCCTAGCATTTCTCTCCTATTCGCGCTGCTCGTGCATGGGGAAATAACTCAGGCCCGCCGCAGCAGAAGGCAGCAGTGACCGACGTTGAAGGAAGCTGCAAGTTACAAGATATCCGTCGACCGGTGTCAAGCAGTTGGTCTCCACACCCTAGTGGATCTCATTCACTTAGGATTCACGACGAGATTCCTGTTTCTACTGGACAAGACGTTCTTGGTCTGCAGAAGGTTGCGCATTCACCGACACTCTCTGAATTGGGTTAGAATGGAAGCAAAGACACCGCTCGCCAGTACCTGGCCCATCGGCCTGCAACCGCCTTTTTTTAATGTCTGGAAAACCACTCTTGTATGGTCTACGGTGCTTCAGTTGGTCGACGGCAGGATGAAATCCCGATGCACGCCATGTGTCGGTGATGGAGATGCATACGTTGAGGAGAATGCAGCTGAGATTGTTCCTGGTCAGAGCCCCTTTTTTTTCCAACGCAGACATAATCCGTATGTCGCAAATTCTTATATATTTGTTGACAGTAGCAGGCAGAGAAGTGCGAGCGTAAGATACAAGTCGTCGACATCTGATCCCTTTTGGAGACAAGCTCGCTCGCCATAGCAACACTTCGGTTTGATATACTTCATCGATTTATGTGCCAATATTTGCTCAAAATTACGGTTTAGTGCAGGCGTTCCCCCAGAAGCAAATTGATGCTAATTCGACCTGTAGTCATTGTCACCATGTCCCAATTTCCTACCGACGAACCGCCTTCCATATCGTATAACGATCAGCTCGACGTTACCGATTGTGATGATGCACGGGCATCTTGTCTCCTTGACGGCTCCGATTGGATCGCACTCGGTGACAATGGAAATATGGCACTCAGTCTCCATGCTGGCATACAAGATTACCAGGGCCACATCGGTGGCCCCCAGCATGACTCTATCGGCGACGAATGGACATACTCTCCTTGCGAAGGAGGCTTTGCCCCTAACATTGCCGATTCTTGGGAAATGGAGATTGATGTGCCAATCAACAATCACGACGACATAATCAATAGCTTCGAAGGGGCACAATTTAGCGAGGCCAGTCGACAATATGCCATCACTCATGGGCGCATTGATCCTGCATCCAGTTGGCCAATCAGTCCCATAGAGGATTTGATGGACTTCGACAGAGCTCATCCCGGCCCACGGCATGATTCTCCAATCATGCCAGCAATCCCTCAGCACTCGTTTGAGTCTCCTCACGGGATACTCGTCGACCCAAACCATGATCAACTTTTTGGCGTATCAAGTTTTACAACATCTGGACACATGAATTCCCAACATTTCAACATCCCTCCAGCGGTCTCGACTTATGCCTATGGACCATCAGAGGCTCAGCAACTTGCACTCGATTCGTCAAGAAATCCTTTTGATTTACACCCATACGTTGCAAGCACTTCCTGCGATTTCATTCACGCCCAGGAGCCGTGGCCCAACAGTTGCACTGCTAATTGGGCTGATCCCATTGGAACCTACACCCATGAAACCTTCACTGGGCAGAACCAGTCGACTCACAACTTTCACCCACAGCTTACGTCCCTATCACCATTCACAGACTCACAACTCTCTGGCGTGATTGTTTATGAGCGCGAAGACTTCTCATTATCTTCTTGGGTCGGGGTTAATCTTGCTCGAACCAATTCGCTGGAGAATACGGCAGTGATGTATCACGGCGCTCTCTTCTCTGCAGAACACAATATTGCTAGCTCGCATATACCAGCGCCTGATCTGCATCTCAATCGTCTCCATCAAGACGACGTAAGCATGAGCTCGGCTGGAATAGAACCGCCTTCTACCAATTTCCCCTCTCAACCACAATCCAATAAAAGACCCAGTGTCACAGCAAGAGGAGTTTCCAAAACGGGATCCACTAGATTTCAATCAGACAAACAGAAGGAAGTTGCCTACCAGATTCGGGACAAGCGCCTTGCCTGTGTGCATTCGCAGCTGACAAAGAAAGCAGTAAGTAGCAGATATCAACATCAATTGGAAAATGTTCTCTCTGCTAACTGAGCCTCTTGAGGCCTCCATTTCTGTGCCTTGTAAATGGTGTCAGAAAATCATAGGTCAACGTCCAAACTTGGACCTAGCAATTTGCTATAAAAGAAACTTCCAGCAAGTGTTTGGGACGTATTCGGGTATGGATCCTTCTAGCTCTCCTTGCTTGCTTACTGACTTCACCAGACTTTTTCGGCATAGTGGTCCGATGGAAGAGCATTGAGAGCGTGCTTGAATCAAGGCACGGCCAAGAGCATGATTTCTTACTCGGATGCGGCCTGCGGGAAAATTCGAGCGAAATCAGTATCGACATTGATACATCAAGCATCCGTCTTGTAAAAACCCAAAGAATCGCTCCTATGTTGTGGCAGCACACAATCTCGACGCATGATTCAAATCTTACTGCCAGCATGGCAGCTCTGGAAACATCACAACAGGCTCTCTATGCTATTGTGCCCGATTCACTGCCACATATTGACAACTTGGATGCCTGGGGTCGTGAAGATATTCTGGAACTTGCACGAAAATGGCCCGACAATTTGGCAGCAGCCTATGACCGAGCATTCCTGGAGTACTTGAAGCACTACAAGCTGCTCCGACC
The DNA here is from genome assembly GCA_021399475.1 of Hyaloscypha finlandica. Classification (NCBI taxonomy): domain Eukaryota; kingdom Fungi; phylum Ascomycota; class Leotiomycetes; order Helotiales; family Hyaloscyphaceae; genus Hyaloscypha; species Hyaloscypha finlandica. The sequence continues at coordinate 155,812 of JAJTUR010000109.1, read as the reverse complement.
AAAAGGACCACAACCTCACTGCGTACGTATCTGCAACTTAAAAAGGGCAAACGTTAGGAATCTAATCATTCAACAGTTCAAGATTGTGGAAGCCACAATGCGAATCGTCAGCCTAGGGAAAAATCTAGACAGCCGTCGTCCGATTGATCACAAGAAAAGCATGGAAATGATCACCAATCTAGCCCGCCCACAGGTTGGTATCGAAGATCCACGTTTTGGAATCGAAGAATTCAATGAATACAAAACGCGTTTTCAGCTTTCAAGTCTCGCCAAGATTCAACTTTACTTGCATGCTGCCCGCGGGATCGAAGAAACCCAACGGTCCCTTGGCATGAGGCTTGATGAACTATTCGAGCAGAATGACAAAAATACAAAAAGAGAGGACATTTTATTGGTTGGAGCATGCTTGCACCGCTTAAGTCTAGACTACCGACAACGTCGTCAGCGGTATCGTGAATTTGCTGCAGGTAAGTTTCCAACTCTTCATCTCACGATTGGTGAGCCTTTGCTAAGGAGTTATCGACCTAGGCACAGTGGATGATCGAATTGAACGGTGCTCGTTCATGTACATTTTTTTCACACGGCTCTATGAGCTCTGGTTTCGTCGCACAGCCAAAAACTCCGACACCAAAGAAGTCTACACCGGCCCCAAAGAAGTCTTCCCGATGTCCTCGAACTGGAACGTAGAAGACTTCAGTGAAAGTGTTCGTGGTAATGCAGAGTTGGTCCAGGCGCTTTCAAAGTTAAACGGTCTGGAGAAAGACTTTTGTACGTTTGATTTACTCCTGAGGGATACAAACCATGGTGTGGTTCACTAACAATCGATACAGGTGTAGCCAGGCTGAATGACCCGAATGAGGACGAATCAATGTACAAGAAGCTCATCGTAGAGCGAGTATTCCCCAAGGTGCGCAAGGCCCACACGTGGTCCGCATGTAGTACAACGCAACCCTCCACCACTTCATCATTTGGATCTATAGGGAAAGCGAAATCTTGGTGAAAACTTGGTCGGATTCGTTTGATTCAGGGGATAAGGGTTATTTCATGTCTCCTAAATTTCAAAAAGTTGTTTTCAAATGGGTTTGTAAATCCATAAAAGTTTCACGGAATCTTCATAGGCGTTCGGTTAATTGAAGTACGTATATCGAAAAATTCAATATACTTTACGCAACGCGATTCTCGATCTTCGTTCTCGTGCTCTAAAAATACACGTTGAGCAAAGAGATTCATTTTTGCCCTTATCACGTGAAATGTCTCCAGGACGCCGAAACAACATCCATGACTGCGCGGCGAGTTTGCGTGAAGATTCGGTTTCGGTGATCAGCTGAAGTATCAGAGCGGAGAAGAAGTGGGGATCGGTGACTGCGACCGATTCACGAGAAGTCTATATCTGCCTGAAATTTGAATCGTAGCATGTTTGTCGGTGATGAGACGGAGTGGTAATGATGATACCGTGGCGCTGGTGAGGAGGTCGGCGAAGCCATCTCAACGCAAGTAATAGGCACGCTTACAAGAAAAAGCAGGGTCTCTCCTATTGCGGTGATGCCCTCGTGGTAGGTGAAAATCGTGAAAGAGGGCCTATTAATACGAAGATTCCCCTCTCTATCTCGTCGAGCAGTTGCCAACGAGACCACCACATACACGATGAGCGGTTCAACGAAGATCAACTTCACGATCGACACGACGAAAAACAAGACCACAGTCACGTATGTGAACTCGAGTTTCTAGAGGTGGTGGAAGGTTCTAGCAACTAACAGTAACACGTAGGAGCGGCGAACAGAAACAGTCGTATCAAGGCAAATCTGGGTCGACCGAGAAAATGCGTCGGGAGTCGTTCTCGCAGGGTTCGGGAAGCTCCTCGGCGACCGGTTCATCCGGGTCGGTATGATGTCCCTCTTGACCATCAACATAGACTCAAGGCTGAGAACATGTATCTAGGGCTCTCAACAAACGGGTCAGGGAGGGGGTTCCGGCTCCAAGTCCGGCTAGTTATAGTTCGGCGGGAACAGCTGAGAAAGGGACAGGAGATACGTAGTCCGGGCGGAAGGGGCAAGGAATATGAATGAGCATCGATTGCTCGCCGGCAAATGGCTGCATGGTGGAATGCAATTGGGTTGATCCCGTAGTTCTACCTTGACGATTTATGAAGGATCTCTGTCTGGGACAAGATTCATTCCGCAATTGCTGGGCTTATCCAATTCTTTCTCTTCATCTACTATCCTGAGCATACAACACCTAGGATGTCTGTGAATCTCTAAAGAGCTGTTTAATTCAAAGTAGTCTGTGCTTCAAAGGGACATGAGAATCAAAACATCAACCAAACCGAACTAGAGACGTCCTAGACAACCTTCAACATATCGTCCTGCCTTAAATTAGTGGTGTGGGATCTCATGGCTCAGTAGTAACAGGATCAGAAATCAAAGGTTTTGTGGTTACTTGGTGGCCTGAAGGTCGGTTGAAATACTCAGTGAGGAGAGCTTTCTTTATAGTCTAAGGTATCACTTCCAAATCACTGTCACGTGCACCGTGCAGTTTTCGGCCCCTGAGCTAAGCGAGAATTGCGAAACAAAACAAGACGTTCGGACGAAGTTAGAAAATTGTTGTACATGCTTATTCAAAGCATGTTTCGGGCTGTCAAAATTGCTTGGGGATTTCATCGTAACTGCTCGCGAGCTAGGGTTCTCATATATTTGGATATACTCCCTCTGCATCATTCAAGATGATCCTGATAATTCGGTTCGAGAGTCAGCGTTGATGAGCAGTGTGTATGGATGTTCTTCTCTCAATAATGCCGCTTCCGGAGCTCTTGACGGAAGCTTGGGATGTTTTGCCGAAAGGCCATCAACTTGGAGATGCCACATTTAGATAGGGACCTAAGATCAACTTTGTCGCCACGAATGTCTCCCAAGTTCGATGTATCATCGTTCCGTTTCGAATATGCGTCTGTTACGTCGTGGGTGGGAACTTCAGAAGCGACTTCTGGCACCCCGGACTTTGCATTTTACTTCTACACAACTCTTTTGGGTGTGTCGCCACAAATTGGCATGCGAACTTTTTCCGGAGAGACTCCCAACTGCAATCGCGTATGGACAATCCTATTTCAAGAAGCAACTATTCTCAAGACCGATGTGGAGATGGTTCATCGAACGATACTCTACTTTTGACTTGACCTACACTAAAGATAGCCTCGTTGCGATTTCCGAGCTTTCACGCAGCATCCAACGGCAGACAGGCGATCAGTATATTGCCGGTATGTGGCGAAAAGACCCCGATTTTCAGTTATGTCGGTACTCTAGTATTGGTCGAGATGTGCAAAGAGTTGTTCACATTAGCGCCCCAGCTTGCTCGTGGGCATTTCTTGACCGTTTGGTCGACGCATCGCTTGCAGAAAAATTCAATTATACTAGCGAAAGTACACGCCTCTGGATTTCGGATATTGAGCACTCATCTCCAATTCTCTGAGCCAGATCCTTTGGGGTAACTGTCAGCGGCAAAGCTCTGCTTAAGTTCCTCATGTGTGTTACATGCCACTTTCCAGCATGGAGACGAGGATGCGTACTTGATTGTTGGGAGAGCTATATCAAGGCTATCGTCCACTTTGACTGCCCATGAAGCGAAAGGGAGCACAATGCATGGGGCTTTTTCAATGCCCACATTTGGGAGTTCTTCTGTGACAACAATAACAGGGTGGTTTTGGAGCCTACAAGACAAGAACGAGCTCAGTATAGGAGGCTTGGGCAATTTCGTGTTTACAGGGCAAAGAATTCAAACATATTCGAAGAGGCTGAATCCGATCAGGAGACCGAATATTCTCGGATTTGGAAAGAAAAACACGGCACACCAGCTCTACATTATTAATGTCATCCAACATTCTTCTTCTTTCAACGCCCATCACCTTTCTTTACAATATGCTCTCCTCTCCGCATATTCTGACCCTTTCCTTACAACCTTAGGTGCCTAACCGGCCTAATGACCAAATCCGACCGTGCAAATCGAAAGCAGTGACTAGTGCTCTCAAAGAAGAGAGTGCGAAGCTGGTGGAGGATCTGGCTGAAGGGAAAGTTCGGTATTTTGAATACACAGTCTCCGACGCCACGGAGCAAGAAGCTCACATGACCTCACCCATATGACAAGAGATCCCTACACAATCCATTCTTCAGGCTGCTCTCACCATTTATATTTCGGTGGATAAGAGTTTGCCTAATTCTCCACCGCGGTCAGTATTTGTTTTATTCGCAATAGTAGTCTCACAATGCCCCAGGCACTCCAACATCAAGCAAGCCTCTCTAACACCAACTTTGACCGCCCCATTTGCATCAAGTGAGATGGCCGTCGAAAAAGTCTAATTACTGTGGGATGATCCAATATCCTAAAACTTCAGGCTTTTCGTAAATTCCGAGTTATAGACGTGCGGAAGCAAGTTTGAAATTCAATGCCCGAAGCTCTGGTTCGATACTACAGTCGGTCTGATCCAAAAACGACAAACGAAAAAAAAGTCTACTACTATATTAGCTAATAGAATTCGTATTTGTCGGTTCACCAGAAACGCTAAGCACCATCACGTGTAGTCGTGGAATGCTCGTTATGTTTATCGTTAGTGAAGTGGTATATTATAGAAGTTAGGGAGTTTAGTTCAGGAGGTTGAGCTACTGAACTACACTCCCGAACCTCTACTATACCTAATTGGGTCTAGTCTACGGGATAGGCCACGTATGTAACGCGGCACGTGACAATCTATAAAAGTACGTTTAAATACTTGAAGCTCTCTAAAAACATCAAAAAACGTAGTTTCTTATCGAACGTATACTAGTTTCCTAATTAGGCCTAGTCCCACGCTCTCTAACTATACTATATATCCACGTGATACCCTCTTATTAATATCCCCGCTTCTATACATTACTCTCCTACTCTCCTCTACTCTATATATTACCTTATTCATATTTAACCTATTCCTCTATATCTAGTTATATAATATTCATATTAATTAAGCGCTTAAGGGCGTTTATAGGCTTTAGTTTCGTTATAGAGTTAGTAGGATTCGATTCTCCCTTAATCTACTTAACCTCTATAATCTCCCTTTGTTTATATACCTAGTAGAAGTATATTACGTTAATTATAAGTCGCTTTTCTTATATAGTTCCGAGCTTTATAAGGTACTCGTAAAGGGATTTCGAGTCTATATAGACGACTAGTAGTAGATTAATCTCTAGAGCTCTATTGACTATTAACTTAACTATAGCACCTATATTAAAGCTATATACTATACTATATAGCTTAGAGGCTAGTATGCTTCGGGTAACTCTCTTATATTTTATAGATAACTAGTAGATAATATTCGTATTCTAAGTAGTATTAGCTAAGGCTAGAATATAGCCTATTTATAAGGATAGATCTCTATTATTTGTAAAGGACGAATTAGTTAATATAATTAAGTAGAGGGTCTCCTTATCTAGCTTTACGAATTATAGTCCCCTAGTAGTATTCTTAACTTACTACTAGAGATACTTATTAAGCGAACTAATATCGTTTTCTGTAGATTTAATAGCTTAAGTAGCTATTACGAGGTTATAGGATACTTTAGGTTAATAGACTAATATAATATAAGCTCCTTAGGCTCATTAAGCTATATATTACTCCTTAATTATAAGGTTTATATATATAGTACCTCTACTACTTATTATAGTAGAGTTCTTAGTTAATATAGTCTTGAGGTTATTACACTAGCGCTCTTATATAAGGGTAATTCCGGTAATCTTAGTTTCTATATTCGTGGTATTTTCGGAGGTTTTAATAGTTTCGGTATATATAATACCTCTATTAAACTTTAGATTATAGTTAAAGGTGAGTTATTCCTACTCTTTAGCTAGGAATTAAGCTTCCTTAAGCTTTAATTACTCTATTTCTAGGAAATCGTCGTCGCTAACGATTAGAGTATTATTAGTTTATAAGCTTATTATACTAAATAATTACTTACTATATAAGAGGCATAAGTCGTAAATTAACTATTCTATAGTAAGCTTATTAATATAGTAGGAGTAGTAAGTCTTGAACTAGTAGTTTCTAGCCTCTAGTATACTATATAGTAGTTTTATAACCTTTAGGACTAAATCGTTATATAGGTAAAGGTGTTTAGTAAGCTCTTATAGTAGTTTTATATAAAAATCACGATTTAGGAGAGTCGTTAATTAAACATATACCTATGAGATATCTCGTAAGTAAAGCCCTATAGTTTTAGTTATTATAGTAGTAATATTAAGGAGAATTCTCTAGCTAATATATTAAATAGTCGGCGATTAAGTTAATATAGTATACTTCTCTTAATTATTATACGCCTAAATAATAAGTCTCGATTTACGAAGCTCTTTATTAGTACCCTTATTCTTAATCTCATTAATAAACCTAGAGTTAAAGATATATACTCCCTCTAGTACTTCTAAATATAAGGTGACCTTAAAGACCCCCTTTTCTAGGAGTCCTGCGATTTTAGCTTAACGGGAGTCCTTATACTAAGTATTATTTATTAGGTATACGTCTCTTATCCCCTCTACTTTAATTCTATTATCTTATAGGAATACTATAACTTTAGGTAGTATTTTACGAGGTTATCCTCTCCTATATTTTAGAGGAATAACGAAGGGAATTATACTTACTTCACCTTAGTTATTACTATAGTTATATTCGGGTTTAGGGCTAGAATCGTCGAGATTAAGGCTTTTATCTCCCTATAAGAATAGCTTTATAGAGGTTAAGTGAAAGGAGGTATTACCTCGTAGTAAAGCTAGTATATATGACTCACCCTCTATAGATACTAACTTATATAGCCCTTCCTACTACCCTAGTTAACTAGTATTCCCTTCGTACTATACTATGACTTCTGAATTTAATAGAAGTTCGTATATATTAGCTATAGAGGGTCTATTACGTATATTTAGGGCTCTTGTGACTTCGTGACTAGCTCATATCTTCTTTATCTCCTCTATCGCTTTTCTTAGGGTATTTAATTACTATATAACTAAAGGTAATAGAGGGTCATATTTACTTATTCAAGGTAAAGCGCTATAAACTAGGAGTATAGGAACGATTCTATCTAGTCCTATAGTATTATTAATCGCTTTAAAAGCTATTTATAGTACTATATCCTTATTAATTCTATTAATTTCGGCGATAATAATCTTATAAGCTCGTTAAACTATATTATAGTACTATTTAACGATTTTAACTAAATAGTAGGCTTCTATAAGGATAATCTTAATCTTAGTCCCTATCGAATTTATAAGCTATATGAACTCTTTACTAGTAAACTACTTCTTAGTATCTATAGTAATCTAATTAGGAGGTCCTAAATAGGTATTAATCTAATACTATTTTAGGGTATCTTATATATATTAAGTACTAAGGCTCTATAGCTATCGTCTTACTTAATACTATATTCCTTCGTCGATAATATATAATATAAGCTTCTCGAATATATAGAAAATATTAACGATAATAGAGAAATTAAAGCTAATATTATCCCTTAAGTTAAACTTAAATTAGCTAAGTAATTCCCTATTTAATTAGTATTACTTATAGTATCTCGAAAGGTATTTGAGGGCTTATTTATTAACTTCGTAGCTTACTTATTCTAGGACGTTTCGTAGTTTCTCGATTAATAAATAGCTAAATTAATAATATAATTATCGTAATTCAAGTTCTATAAGGAAATAAGGGTTAGAGGTAAAGGATTATAATATAAAGGTCTTAAGTAAGGTATCTTATAAGAGGAAAGAATAACTGAAGCGTTATATTACTAGTATCTACTTCCTAGTAAACGTAATTAGTTAATTCTAGAGGTTATTAAAATAGACCTTTAGTTCGTCTATATCCGCTAAGCTAAGTAAAAATAGAGTTTTCGAAGGTATAATATAGAATTATATAAGCCTAATTAGTGTATCTATAATCGTAGATCCTAAGAAAGACGATATACTAATCCTAAACTTGACTTTAATACTCCCTTTAGTAGATCTATTAAGCTCGATACTATCGTTTATCTATTATAAAGCTTGGAATTAATCGAGTCTAGCGGTTAAGTATTTAGTAGCTCTAGTATCTATTACGATTCTATAAAAGTAGTTAGTATTATACCTAGATATACCTCTTACTATAAAGGTTTAGGCGTCCTCTATAGGTGATTTATTAGATTCTATAGTATTATTCTCTCTTATTAATAGGTAAGTATAGGAGTAGTTCATAAGGTTATTTATAAGGTCACTAGCTATATTTAATAGCTTAGGAGGTTATAAATTAGGTATAGTAAAGAGGGTTTTAACTAAGGTGAAATAAGAATCCTATTCTTTAGGGTCCTCTATATTTACTAGTAGAGTATTAAAAGTACTACTTAATTTGTCCTCTTTACTCCTATTACCTTATTCGTCTTCCCTTTCCCCTTTAATTAAAGCTATATAGTATAAATATACCCTTATAAACTTCCTCTTAAAGTCTAGGGAGTCTATAGCTCTGAACCTATATAGGTTTCTAGCTCTAAATCGAGTCTTCTTATCCTGTCGCTCCCTCTCTATATATTTCTAGGATTAATAGTCTAGTTTCCCGTATATAAAGTATAACTTTAAAGGGTCTATATCGCGGTTTTTATAGGGGTTTATATGATTAATATAGTATTAATAGTTTCTAAACTAATAGCTATCTAAGTAGTTACTTAAGTGATATTATTAATTAGTAAAGAAGGTATTCGCGTTATTTGGATTAAGCTTCTTAAAAGCTATAATTAAGGACTATAGCTTATAGAGAAGCTCACCAAGGGCTATTAGAGGGTCTAAAATAGCGAATTTATATACTTCGGAGTCTTAATAAGTAGTAATAATTTTATTATAGAGAAACTCTATTATCTTTAGGGTAAGCATAAAGCTATATTATAGTTTATATAGTTTATTAATTATTAACTAAATGATCTTAAAGGTCGATTTTCCCGTATATTCCTCTATTATTAAAGATTATATAATTATGTTTTATTAATCTAGGTTTCGTCGTTAATATCTAGGGCCTTTAAAGAAACTATAGAGGTATATAGTAATGTAATTAAACGAGTCCTTAGATATCTAGTTATTATAGAAGTAGTCTAGTACTAGTCCCTTGAGTATAATAGGGAAAGCCTTTATAATAGCCTATTTCGGAAACTCTATATATTTATAGATATTATAGAAAATAGTGAGTTTCTAATCGAAGCTACTATTCCTATTATTTCACTTAAGTTTATCTATATAGATTCTAGTAATCTCCCTAATTAGTTTCGCTTTATTAGTTAGTAGAGAGGTATTTTAGTATAGTTCTAGTACTAATATGAACGGTTCTAGTAGTAATTTAGGTAATTAAGGTAATAGAGGTAGTATAGGAGTCCCTAAAGGAGAAGGTATTAAGAGAGGTGTGTACTAGCTCGACTAGTTTAATAATAGAGTATTCTTAATACCTTTGAGCGTAATATAAGCTAAAGTAATAGGTCCCTATACGAGATCTATTTAAATTCCGCTTTTTTTTATAGTAATATCCACGATCTCCTATTCGCTTTATATGTCCTCTCATATAACATTAACTAAGGACTATATAATTATAAATTATTTGCTATTTTATTTAATATAAACGCCCCTATATTATAGGAAAGTTTATAGGGCGTAAACGATAGTTTAATTAACTTTGTTTTAGGTTACGGTATTAAAAGTTATAAAGTCCTCCCGGAATAGCTCTTATAGATTTCTATTAGACTATTTATATAGAGCGTACTACTATATCTTAGTATTAATGTAGTTATTAAGGTCCTCCTTTAGTGCTATAAGTATATTAATTCTATCTTACTACTTTTTAATTCTCGTCTTCTATTCCTCTATCTCTATTTTCTTAGTATGTGTATGTATTTGGTTTAAAGTAGGAAAGAGCTAAAAGAGCTAAAAGTGACTATAAAAGAGGTAGTTCGGTTCGAAGGTTCGGTATTAAAGTGTCGCTTTATAGTAAGCACATATCTGTGACAGAGAAGTATATATATAGGAAATCGAAGTAATTCGGTGTGAAAATCGGAGGAAAATCGTAGGAAAGACGTAGGAAAATCGAGGTTTCGGGAGGTTTGAGGTCGGAATTGAGGTGTTTTCCGGGTGTGTGCGTACGTACGGTGTGTATACGTAGTCCAGAGGTTCTCCCGGTATTATAGTAATGTGCAAGTGGAGTGGATGGTTTCCAAGTTCGTGGTCTTAGTGCCGTAGAGATGGTTTTATAGGAGGTTCTGAGGTTCGGAGGTTCTGAGGTTCGAAGGTATGGAATTCGAGGTTCGAAGGTTCGTAAAGCTGTATTCGAAGAAGGAGAGGTAAGGAGAGGTAAGGAGAGGTGCTCGATAGGCTCCCGAAGGTAAAGAATCGTCGTTTCCGGACAGGTGGTTACTCTAGTAGTTTATAGAGGGTCTTCGACCTTATAAAGGAGCGATCTTAAGGGTTGCTCTAGTGGTTTACGAGGGTGTTCGGCTTTGTAAAGGAGCTATCTTGAGGGTATTACTTTAGGTATCGAAAAGCGATTAAGGTTAAGGATAAGGTTAAGGTAAAAGAGTAGTCTCTACTAACTAAGAATAGCTAAGTAAATAGCTATTTCCTATAATAAAAATTAATTATCGTCTCCCTAAGCTACCAAATACTTTTATAGGAGTTAATAAGAGGTTTCCCCTAGTAAAAATTAGTTATCTATTCTCTAGGCTACCGAATACTTTTATAGGAGTTAATAAGTAGTTTTCCCCTTTAATATAAGTAGACTAGATTTGCTTTAGGCTACCGAATACTTTTAGGACAAATCTAAATACCTCTAATCTATAAGTACTAACTAATTAGTATCGGTTTACTAGAAATACTAAGTACTATTACGTGTAGTCGTAGAATACTTATTATATTTATTATTAGTAAAGTAGTATTTTATAGAAGTTAAGGAGTTTAATTCAAGAAGTTAAGCTACTAAACTATACTCCCGAACCTCTACTATACCTAATTAGGTCTAGTTTATAGGATGAGCTATATACGCAATACGGCACGTGATAATCTATAAAAGTATATTTAAATACTAAAGTTATATAATCTCAGATATATCTATAGTTATATAATTAGAATATTAAAGCTACCTAAAATCGCGAAAATTAATAATATATAGCTAGTTATACTATAATAGTAATAGAAGCTATAAGGAGTTATAGTTTTCGGCTTAATATACTTCTAGGAATTTATAATATATTCTATAATAAGCTCCTTTAATTAACTATAATAGACCTATTATTCTATTAGTCCTAGGACAACTTATAACTATAACTATAGCTTATAAGAGATAAAGACGAGTACGAAATCAAGTAGATTCTTAATAAGAAGTATATAAGATAAGGCTAAAGAGTCTTAAGGAAATTACTTATAAAATAAAAGAGTTATACTTACCTTATATAAGAGCTATACTTTATATTAGAGGAGATATTAGCTTTAGAAGCTTAGGAAGAGAGTATTAGATAAAAGGAAGTTTTACTTATATATTTATAAGGCTAGTATTTACGAGTAAGGAAGGGAGTAATATAATAGATTAAGACCTAATTAATATACTTAGTTAGAGAGCCTTTACTTAAGTTATATAACTTTAGATATATTTATAGTTATATAATATACTCTCTTTAATTAATAAAGTAACTAAGTATTATTTAGGGAGCTTAGATACCTTAAGGAATATAGTTCTTATCTTTACTTCCTTTTTCTCTTCTCTTTTCTCCTTAGAGAATTCTATTTAGTTAATTAAACTACTAGTCTTCTTTATATAAAGGCTTAGCTCGTGATATTTATATTCTTAACTTTAACTAATTAATTATTCATTATTTATAATTAAGAGTAATATTACTTATATAACTCCTCTTCTTTTATTCTTATTATACCTTTTATAAGCTCTATTAAGATAATAAATTTAAGGAACTTTTTCTTAATTTTATCTAAATAGCTTTATTCTTTTATTTCTAGGATTAAGTAATTTAAATTACTTAAGAATTCATCTAAGGGAATTAACTTTTACTAGACCTAGTTTAATTCTCTTAAGGCCTTTTATTATATAAAGTATATAATAGTAGAGTAATATATAAGTAGTTAAGGTAAGTGAACTTAAGAGTAATACTTATAAGTATAACTAATTCTAAGAAGCAACTCCTATTATATAGACTAATTTATACCTTTTCCTTAAAGCTTAATTCATATTCCTATATACTCCCTAGTGCCTAAAGAAAAGAACGCCGATTATTTACTTAATTAGGATGTGTATTCTAGTACTCTAATACTCTATATAATCCTTAACTAAACTTAGAAATTATATATAAGATACTAGGTACCCGCTTACTCTATTACGTGTACTCCTTATATTTTAGTTATTTATATACTACTTCTTTAAGTCCTAGAAAGCTAAGTTTATTTATTTAAATAGCCCTTTAACTATAAACTCTTCTTTCTTTTATATATATCTTAACTAAGAGTATATCTTACTTATTACTTCTCTAGATAAGTATCTAAATTTATATTAGACTTTCTCTCTTTCTCTACTAATTACTTTATTATTAATCTCTAGCTTTACTCTTAAGAGTTCTATAAACTAGAGGTAATAAGCTAAGTTATTCTTATTAAACTTATTAGAGTTTAAGATATAAGCTTTTAGTTATTTTATAGTAAGAGGCTAAGAGTATATATAGAGTTTAAGTATATAGAGTAAAGGGAGTATTTATATTCGAGAAGGGTTTAGAGTTATTATATATTTATTAATTAAATTAATTCATGTAACTAAGTTTATTATTAAGTTTACTTATTATATTATTAGCTCTAATAGTTATTAGGAATATACTATAAAGGCTTTTTATAGTTATTAAGGCGCTTTATTTATTATTATAGTTTCATATAACTATTTATATATTTAATTAATTACTAAGAGTTCTACTCTTATATATTTATATAATAGAAGAGTCTAGTAAGTTTCTCTTCTTAAGTTTAGCTTAAAAAGAACTCATGACCTCTAATATTAACTAGTATACTAGTACTCCAGCTTCTATATATAATTTCGAGCCCTCTTTATTACTAGCTTTTATATACTCTAAAGTCTTATTAATATATTAGCTTTATAAGTAGTTTTAACTTAGGTCTACTTCTAGCTTTATTTACTCTAAGCTTTATTATCTATATATAAGTTTAAGCTCTCCTTACTTCTAGCTTTTATATACTCTAGAATCTTATTAAATATATTAGCTTTATAAGTAGTTTCGACTAGGGTCTACTTCTAGCTTTATTTATTCCAAGCTTTATTAATTATATATATATTTAGGCTCTCTCTTACTATTAGTATAGTTTCCTAGAGGTCATGTGATTTATGTCACATGACCTCGCTTCTTGTATATAGGACATAGGATATGAGATATAGGATATACGGGAAATAAGATATACTAGATACTAGTACTAATTAGGCTTAGTATATTTAAGGATTATATATTAGAACCTCGATACTTTAATCCTTACTTATAGAATATAATAACTTTACTAACTTATATAATTAGTATTCTATAACTATATAATAATATTATATATTATTAGTAGACTAATACTAATTAGTTTATATATATAGATTAGAGGAAGGTATTATTATTAGTAAAGTATTTAGTAGCTTAAGATAATAATATCTACTCTTAGTTAAAGAGGGGAACTAATATTAACTCTAGTAAAGCATTTAATAGCTTAAGGAGAAGAGATTAGCTCTTACTAATTAGAAAGAAGTTAGCCCTTTAATTATTTAACTAAATTATCTAGTTTAATTATCCTTTAGAAATTAACTCTTCTTAGTACTAAGACTACCTTCTTAGTAACTAACTTTCTACTTATATACTACTATAGACCCTCCTCTAGAACTATATAACTCTAAAGCCCTATAGACTTACTCCTACTTCGATTTTACTATTAAGTTAAGCTCTTCTAAGTTTTGAAATACCTCTAGTAAACTCGATATTTTATTCCCTAAATTACTTATTATAGACGAAATTTTTGGGACTAAGATATTTATAAACTACTAATACCTTTCTATAAGCTTACTACGAACTACCTTACCTTTAAACTATTCCCTTATTAAAACTATATATATTCTAAAGAGTAAATATAGATAAAGATAAGTAGAAAGAGAAGATTAAGAAATGAGAGAATAGGATTAACCTAGTAACTATAATAAAGGAGGATCTTTAAGAGTATCTAGATATTAAGTTATATTAGTACTCTATAGATAAAACTACTAATAATAACCTATAGGATCTATTTAAGGATAACTTTAAAAACTTTAATCTTTTAGCCCTTAATTAGTATAACTACACCGAATTATAGCGCCTTTAATCTTATCTTTAGTATAGTAGTATTTCTATTAACTAGAATATAAACTACTTTACTATAGCTTAATCCTTATTTAATATTATTAATAAAGAGATAAAGTATATATAGAATAAAGACCATATTATGTAATTCGGTCTAGTAAAAGTAGATCTTAAGAATAGGCCTATTACTTCGGTTTTAGTAACTTTAGAAGGAGCTAGATATTCTAATATACCAAATATTTAACTACTACTTCTATTACCTTAACCTTAACTTTAACCTCTACTATAACCGGAATAAGGTATATTAAATATTAACTAACCTCCTCTACTACTACTACTATTACTATTTAACCCGGGAGCTCTTTAAGTAATCCTAGCTATAAAGCTTATTAGAGAAGTAGCTAGAATCTATACTAAAGATTAGAAGTATAATAGAACTAATAATAGTTTTAATTATAAACTTATTATCTTCCTTAATATCTATTAATATATAAACCTCTTATAAGATACACTTATAAGAGCTTTCCCTATTATACTAAAGGGCTTAGTATAAGACTTCTTTTATAATAATAGCTTTTCTTAATAAACCTATAAAGTAGCTTATATAAATATTCGTAACTTCTTTAAAAGTCCTAAATATTAATAATAAAACCTAGATAAATAGAATACTACTAACTTAAATTCTATAATAGCTAAGTACCCTAAAAAGTCGATATTTGAGGTTATTTAGATTCTAATTAACGAGCTATATTAACTATAGTTCGGGCTTACGACTACACTATAAAGCACTGAATTCCTATATAATAAGATTATTACTACTTATTAAGGCTCTCTAGTATACTAATATATAATTTTAGACTCTCTTATAAATCTCGGCTAGCTTATCTATAAGCTATAGTCCTCTATTACTATATATAAGAAGGAGTAATAATAGATTAATAGTGAATCTACCTTTTTTACTAATTAATAATTCTATTTAAATAACTATTAGTTTAGAAACTATCGAAATAAATATAGTTATAGTTATAGAAGTAGAAATTGAAATAACTATAGAAATTATAATAACTACTATAATAGCTACTCGACTTCCTATAAGCCTTACTATAGTAATAGTGATTTAAATACCCCGAAGTCGTGCTTTATATATAAGTATTTAATTAGTTATTAGCTAGCTTTTAGCTATATATATACTATTAACCTCGGGCGTTATATGACACCGTCACATACACGGCTTATCCCGTAGACTAGACCTAATTAGGTATAGTAGAGGTTCGGGAGTATAGTTTAGTAGCTTAATCTCTTAAACTAAACTCCCTAACTTCTAGAATATACTACTTTACTAACGATAAATATAACGAGTATTCCACGACTATATATAATAGTACTTAATATTTCTAGTGAACTAATACTAATTAGTTAGTACTTATAGATTAGAGGTATTTAGATTTGCCCTAAAAGTATTCGGTAGCCTAAAGTAAATCTAGTCTACTTATATTAAAGGGGAAAACTACTTATTAATTCCTATAAAAGTATTCGGTAGCCTAGGGAGTAGATAATTAATTTTTACTAGGGGAAACCTCTTATTAACTCCTATAAAAGTATTTAGTAGCCTAGGGAGATAATAATTGATTTTTACTATAGGAAATAGCTATTTACTTAGTTATTCTTAGTTAGTAGAGATTACTCTTTTACCTTAACCTTATCCTTAACCTTAATCGCTTTTCGATATCCAAAGCGATACCCTTAAGATAGCTCCTTTATAAGGCCGAATACCCTCGTAAACTACTAGAGTAACCTCTATTTAATCGCTCCTTTGTAAGGCCGAATACCCTTATAAACTACTAGAGTAACCTCTATTTAATTACTCCTTTACGACGATCCTTTACCTTCGGAAGCCTATCGAGCACCTCTCCTTACCTCTCCTTACCCCTCCTTCAAATACCGCTTTTACGAACCTTTGAACTTGTCGAAACACCTCTCCTTACCTCTCCTTACCCCTCCTTCAAATACCGCTTTTACGAACCTTTGAACTTGTCGAAACACCTCTCCTTACCTCTCCTTACCCCTCCTTCAAATACCGCTTTTACGAACCTTTGAACTTGTCGAAACACCTCTCCTTACCTCTCCTTACCCCTCCTTCGAATACCGCTTTTACGAACTTTGAACTTGTCGAAACACCTCTCCTTACCTCTCCTTACCCCTCCTTCGAATACCGCTTTTACGAACCTTCGAACTTGTCGAAACACCTCTCCTTACCTCTTTCCTATAAACCTTCGAACCTTAGAACCCCTATAAACACTATTTCTACGGCACTAAGACCACGAACTTAGAAACTATTCATTCCACTTATATACTACTATAGCTCTAGGAGCACTACCCTCCGGAATACGTATATACGCTATACGCTCCTTAAACACCTTAATTCCGATTTCAAACCTCCCGAAACCTCGATTTTTCCTCCGATTTTTACACCAAATTACTTCGATTTCTTATATATATACTTCTCTATTATAGACGTGTATTTACTATAAATGCGATATCTTTAATACTAAACCTTTGAACTAAACCACCTTCTTTATAGCACCTTCTTTATAGTACTACCTTTATAGCACTACCTTCTTTATAGAACTAGCTTCTTTACGTACTTTACATACTACTCGCCGGAACACGTATGCCCTTTAGAGCTTTAGAACCCCTCTAGAACTAGCTTTAGAGCCCCTCTAGAACCTCAAACCCCCCCTCTCGAATGAACCTTCTACGAACCACCCCCTCCACGAATAACCTTACCTTCGAGCCCCCTCCCCTTTACTTCGAACTATACACATATACTAGGGAGGGCTTAGTACTACTGTGATTTAGTATAGACTGGGACACATGGAATAAGGAGTATGGGAATACACAAATTGAGAAATAGAGGGATGGAATTGACCTAAGGATCGCCACAGATACTGAGATCCGAGAATATACAAGTACGAGGCTATATGAGTATACGGAATTCCATTGTAATAGCTTTAGCTAGGATGTCTGGACCCTTTTCTGGGAGGATTTCAACTACTTTATAGCTAAGGACTTTACCCGGCTTAGACTTTACTACCTAAAAGAGCTTAGGGAGTAACTATAGGAGGAATACCGTCTACTATAGACTAATAAGGACGACGATTTTGAGTGTTTAATAGCTAGATTCGAATCGACTATCGCTATAATCGAAGCTCCTCCTATAATCGAAGCTCTCCCTGTGATCGAACCACCTATAATCGAAGCTCTTATAATCGAACTACTTGTAATCGAAGCTCTCCCTGTGATCGAACTACCTGTAATCGAAGCTCCTATAATCGAACTACCTGTAATCGAAGCTCCCCCTATAATCGAAGCACCTATAATCGAAGCACCTGTAATCGAAGCACCTGTAATCGAAGTACTTGTAATCGAAGCTCTTATAATCGAAGTACCTCAAACTAAAGCTCTTCTAATTAAAGCTTCGCTAGTAGATACTATTCTAGTAGAAACTAACGAACTATTAGTAGAAGACCCCTTTACCTCTATAATCGACTACTGCTTCGCCGGAAGCTCGATTCCAGAGTCTCTTTCGACTATCACCCTTACTTTACCCCTCTTTTTGATTCCTGCTACTGAACTTGGACACTCCTATTCCCTTTAACGCACTAGTAGGAGCCTCTAACGAACTAATGGGATTACACCTACCTATACCTCCGAACGAGCTAGAGTAAGTTAAATGCGAACAAGGAGGTATATAGAGCGGGAGGGAGTAGGGCATACTAGTGGGGAACAGGTATACTAGTGGAAGAGGGACATATCGGTGGGAGAGTGACGCATGGAAGCGGGAATATTAGTGGGAGGATACGGAATGGTTGGAGAGCGTGGGACTAGGCCTGATTAGGAAATCGGTATGCGTATAGAGGGAAACTACTATTTTTGACGTTTTTAGAGAGGTAGCTAGTGTTTGATTAGTTATTAGCTAGCTTTTAGTTGTGCGCATACTATTAACCTCGGGCGTCATGTGACACCGTCACATGCACGGCCTATCCAGTAGACTAGACCTAATTAGGCATAGCAGAGGTTCGGGAGTGCAGTTCAGTAGCTTAACCTCCTGAACTGAACTCCCTAACTTCTAGAATATACCACTTCACTAACGATAAACGCAACGAGCATTCCACGACTACACGTGATAGTACTTAGCGTTTCTGGTGAACCGACAATAAGAGACTAGATTACTGCTCCTAGAAGTATTTACTAGAGGAATAATAAGACGAAAAGGCTTAATTTAGAGCTAGAAACCTCTATTAGTTCAAGGCCCTAAACTCCCGAAACTTTAATAAGGAGTTTAACTACTTATACCTATAATATATAGCTTATATAAAAGGGGAATAAGAGATATACTAGAATAGTAAAGATAATTTAAGTAATGATTTTAAGGCTCTTTTAATAGATATAATTAAAAATATAGACGAAGTAGAAGTAGAGGACAAATACTAATACTTAGATTCTTTCTTTACTTTCGTCGAGAGTCTCTTAGCTACTTCGGACATATAATTACTTAATAATTAAGCTCTTAATATATGAGCTCCTAAAGTACTAATAACTATAGCTAATAGCCTTATAGATAAACTTACTTCTCTTTCTTTTATATATTAGTTAATAAGTAAGAACTATACTATAGAACCTAAAGAACTACTTATAAAGGATACCTAGACCTTTATAATAAGAGGTATATCTAGATATAGTAATTAATACTTTTACGGAATCGTAATTAATACTAGAGCCTCTAAATACTCAACTATAGGTCTCGATTACTTCTAAGCTCTATAGCGAACTAATAATAGTATTACGCTCGACGAGAGTACTAAAAGTCAAGTTATAGTCTACTTTAGTATAGGCTCTTTTACTTCTATTAGTTCTATAGTTATAGAAATACTAATTAAGTAAGTATAATTCTATATTATACTCTTAAAGACTCTATTCCTACTTAGCTTAGATAATATAGATAAGTTATAAGTCTACTTTAATAATCTCACTAATTATATTATTACTTCTACTAGAGCGAGGATAAGAACTATATTCCTTAAGGTATCTAAGCTCTCTAAGTAATATATAGTTACTCTATTAACTAAAAGGGGCGTGTTATATAACTATAAATATGTCTGAGATTATATAACCTAAGTAAAGGCTCCTAGCCAAGTATATTAATTAGGTCTCGATCTGTTATAAGAACTAAGAATTAAGAATTAATTAATATTATATATATATATTATAAGATAGTAATATTTATTATAAGATATTTATAAGGCTATGAAAGATCTTTAAGGGTTATAGTATTACTAGCGGGGCAACTATAGCGCTGGGACACTATAAGAGAGCTATTATAGGGCACTTTTAGTAACTCTTCCCTTATAAGTATAAGGGACGTGCCTTCTAAAGGTGTGGTATACCTTATTTATACTTTATAGCGTGCTTACGGGGAGAGTGGCCTATAAATACAGAGGGCTTTAGTGGGTAAGTGTAGTAGAAAGTGGCCTGAAAGTGAACTTAGGGTACAAAAGCCCTATAATCCCGTCACTTTATACCGTAATCTTCGTGGATCTGTTACCACCCATCTATTAATACGAGCGGTTTAGGAATCGGGCGCTATTTGGGCTAAGCGAGGGGCCCGATTACTTAATCGTCTACTTAAGCGAGCTCTGGTTCATAAATCCGAGGACGGATATGAGCGAATTTTGAAAATATTATAATATTTTCAAATTAATAAATTAATAAAATTCTATTAGTAGGATCTATTAAAAATGATTTAGTTAATAATACTATTTAAGTAATTTTAGCTAAAGCCCTTTATTAGAACTATATATAATTTTAATTATAAAATAGTTTTTTAAAATATATTATTATATAAATCTTTATATCTTTAATAGAATTTAATCTAAGTAATACTTATCTAAGTTTCTTATAAGTATTAATGTTTTTTATTTAATTAAAATTTAGCCTTTATTTTTTATTAGAAAGTTATATATTATTTTAAAATTAGGCCTTTTTATTAGCGAATCGGGCCCCTCGCTTAGCCCAAATAGCGCCCGATTCCTAAACCGCTCGTATTGATAGATGGGTGGTAGCAGATCTGTAACAGCCACTTGATGTTGCAGGGGCTGTAGCGACCCACCTTGGGGTCCACCAGCGCTGTACGAAAGCACCGATACATGATATAATGCACAACACGGTTCCCTACCAAGGTTCTTTCTTACATAGATATTTATATATGCTGGCCCGCAGCCACTCATATCGGCAATCTTTATATCAAAATTTCTACCTTGCCGCTATATGAAACCAAGCTAGCAATCTCTTCGCCCGACGCTCACGACATCAAAATCAAGTTATCACTTTGAACAGCAGCTAGGATTAGCATGAGCGACTTGAATCCGTCCCCGCCGACACCCAGGCTGGTATCTGCTGGCATGGTCGACGAGTGGTCACATCTGCTTCCCGGTCCGGAGCGTAGTGCATTCGTGGGGGCATGCACAGAAGCAGGAGCAGACGATGGGCGTCTCCAGTCTGTACTCGGTCGCTATTTCTCGACATGGAAGACGAGCCTGATGGCCGACGATCTGAGCAGGCTTCAAGTGCTGGCCATATACGTGCAGATACGAGACTACGTCAAAGTCATCTGTCTCGAGGACGACTCTGACGAATTCGAGGAGACGTCACCTTCGGAATCGTCCGCCATCTGGCCGCGGCATGAAGACGGACAGGTTGCGGCTGAGGCGCTCGGGGTAGGGCTCCTCAAGGCTATGCTTGCGGCCCAGCAGCTTCGTCCTGATAGGCTCGAGATCAGGGACAAGCGCAGCGTACGCGCGCCTTCAGACCCGGAGATCGCGGCAATCCTCGCGCGTAACATCTTGGATGGTGCTGACCTGGCCGTAACCGCCTTCATCTTGCGGAAGGAATCACCAATGACAACCATCATCGCTGCTGAGCTTTCAGCTGAACATCAGGGCCAAGGCACAGGGTTTTCTATCCTGCGAACAGCTGACTTATGCCTCAGTCAGGACCTAAACTCGTACTGGGCCGATCAAATCCTGCTCCATGCACCAGCGCTTAAAGAGCTCTCACTCTCTTTCTGGCAGCCTCGTCACATGCCGCATACGCCTCCCTTCATCCTTGACAATAAGGCCTGGCCAGCACTGGAGAAGCTAGAGCTCTCCATGGCTATGCTTTCCGCCCCAATTATCATGGCGATTCTGAGCAAGTCGGAACAGAGTCTGACTGGTGTCTCGTTCCGCTTAACTACGCTTGGTAATAATTCAACTTGGGCGGAGCTGCTGAGCCGTATTGGCAACGAATTCCCTCATTTGACTTGGTTCAAGCTTACCCATCTCTCAGAGGGGCCTATTGGGCAGTCTCAGATCACCTTCCTGGATCTTGACAAGCATTCGGTGGTCAGTAAGCCTTACAAGACCGGGCTGAAGATGCTGCAGAAAGGCTCTGCGGGTACCAAACGCATCCCTGGGGTTGAGTACGGGGGACCCGATGCGAATCATGTACTTAGGATTGTTGCAGAATGCGCCGTGGCTGCATCAGTCCACTAGCGAAGAGAACCACTCTATACTTAGCATATGTCTTGCAATAGGTAGATGGAAGCAATTCACGAGCATGACCCATGGCTGCATGGTCTTTTGGATTTCTTCAGACGTATGTGCGGGGCGGCACCATTGGATTAGAACTCAGGCACAATTAGCCCGTCGGAACCCTGCATATCTCGGTGGAGAAACTGAGCGGCATTGGGGGCCGGACCTGCGACAGCTCCGCCCCAAGTGGCTCTTGGGGGCTTGAGGCACGGCAATATACCCAGCCAGCATGACGACATGTCTAAAGCTTCACTGTCGAATAGAATATGATGACGGGGTGCTAGTCTAGTTGGCGCTCGCCACGGCTGGTGGTATAATCCCTGGAGACAGATTGGTTGAACAAGGTTGCTGGAGTGTGCTTCGACAAGTAACGATGAACAATATAACCAGTTGTTGAGTATATATGTGACTATTGTCAGCACCTTCTACCAAATAGCTAACCTACTACACGCGGTTTTACCATCGCTCTTCTCGATCATTGCAATCTACCTACAGATATGGCGTTGAAGCAGATTATTGGCCTATCTAGCCTCGCGGCTCTGGCTGGCACCTCTTTTGCAAGTCCCGTAGCTCCAGGGGTGCGCCAATATGTCCCTACTGGAGGCTCTTCATCTTGGACGACTGTCACAACAACCTGGAGTAATTCACGCACGACAGACTCTACCGTTTTCTCGTCTACTGCCTCATCATGCAGTGAATCTTCAAGCACACCGAGTACGTGTGTCTCCAACACTACCACTAGCTCTAGTGGTCCAGTTGGGCTGTCAACCTCAAATACAGCATCTCTCTCAACAGTTTCTAGCTCTCTTACATCTACGAGACCCTGCGGATCAGCGTCCTTGATCGTAAAGACGCTCACGGAACCCGGCGAATGTTTTGTCACTCTTACCCTCCCTACCAGTGCCACTGTTACCGGACTTGAGACTCTCACTATATCCAGCTCTATATTAACCGTTGAGCCTGTAACGGCAGCACCTAGCGGATCAGTGTCCTTAATCGTAGTGCCCTTATTAGTCGGAGAACTGACTTCGTACCCTGGGGCTGCCAGGTCGACTCCGGATTTTAGCCGAATTCGTCGTTGACCGTGACTCAATCTTGGCTCTCCAGACTAAGCTGAAGTTTCGTAGGGGACAGCACGTACAGCTGTTGAGTCTTCGCCCCCCTGAGTCTGCGTCCCCCAGTGTGGCAATAGAAATCCCCTTCAAATGCAGCTCCGAAAATGTCCCGAAGATGGGGTAGAGGAGCGGATTATGACAGCAATATACTCAGCTTGGAATCGTGACAAATTCTTCAGGTACCACGAACGTAAATGATTGCCAGAGAGAGACGGTTTTCATTCTGAGATTGCACGTAGTGCACAGCCGAAAACTTGGTCCTACCAGAAGTAAACTATAGTATCTTCACCGATAAGAATTCTACATAGCCTTCGATAATATACGTCTAATTATGAATATAAATCGACAGGTCCCGGGGAAGATTCAGTAGCTCGTCACACAATGACGGAAAATCGGTTTTTGTATATTTGTCTACTAAGGACACAACGCGACTTGAAGATGCATCGAGAAATTTATTACTCGCTATCCTTGAAAAATTCATGAATGAGCTGTAGTCGTATAAGGATAAAGGGTACTAGACTTACCCCATTGCTATAGCTTCCTCTTCTGGAGGTACGACACCTTTCCATATCATAGCCGCAGGCTCGGCCAGGTCAGCAATTATTTGCCGCAAAGGAATATCGGGCGCCACAGCGACGACTAGAGTCTGTGTATCCACTTGTAGAAATCCTTTAGGATCATTGACCACTGTCATACCAAGTCCAGATACCAGATTTGTGTCGTTGCCTGTATAGGCAGGGTCCTGAAGGAAGATTGGTACATTTCCGCCAAGAGCGTCCGCGATGGATTTAATAATGGCGTGTTGCAAGAAACTGCGGGCTGACATGTCGTGTGGCTGTTGCATTGTTCCCAGACCGAAGCAGACGATTTTCTTGATCTTTTGTCTGACATTAGCATCGCCGAAAAGAGAAGTGAGGTCGCTAAAGGCTGGTTTCCCCTTCCACGTATCATCTATGCGTGAATATTTTGCCTGCAATTCTTCAGGACTTGTTGGTGTGATTGCGTACTGAATTGGCTGTATAGACGACCATATCGGTCGATCATCGACAAAATTGAGTTCGTCAAAAATACTTTGAACCGAAGAATAGTGAATCCCGCCCATCATTCTCTCCGAGGCATACCAGTTAGTAAGCGATGCATTTCGACGTAGTCACTTATAACTTACATCTGGAATACTGAGCCATCGCCCAACAGATCCAGGAATTCAGGGTCATATTGTTGCTCATAAGAATTCGTCGAGCCATCTGGGCTTCGTATTTGGATTGTATTTGCTCTAGAATCCAATTGCCGATCAATATCTTGAAGGGTAGCAGATTCCCAGAATTTTACACCATCATCATAGGCCTTTTGCCAATCAAATGGTTCACTTCCAGATTCGCGGGCCGCTAAAGGGCTCACAGGTGAAGGTGGAAGAGTGAAAGGCAGCGATGGAGGATACGTAAATACAGCACATTGGCCGCAACTCCGCGTACCCAATGCTGCTAACAGAAAGTTCGTGTTGGCCATCATGATTTTTGTTGCTGCTTGACTTTCGTTCCTTCGTAGGGGGGTGGCTTTGGCTTCTTGCAACAGAATCAGCCACAGAGAGAATAATATGGAAATAAAGTTGATGATGAACATTGCTTCGGTAATACAAAGGTATCATAAGGAACGTCTCTAGGCTAGTAGAGCGTCGTAATAAAGAATATTTGCGAGATGGAGATAGAGCTGAATTAATAGCCACTCTATAGAACCATATTACATCTCACACCCCAGCGTGTCATCAATAAACATGCAGTCCTCGTTCCCCTTCCCTCCGCTCCTACTTGCATTACCAATATGCTCTAAACATACCTGGGCATTTCTCCTATGCATTCCAGTATCTGCCAGGTAAGCACTAATAGCAACGAGGAGCCAGTTGTAACGTGCTGAGCTCCTACAGTAGTAGTCTCTACTTACCCTTTTCGACTAACTAGTCACTCCTAATGTTACAAAGCGCGAGAGTAGTCGGCCGTCCCGCTTCCCTCCACATCTACTTGTATTACTAATATGCTCTAAACATACCTAGGCATTTCTCCTACACATTCCAGTATCTGCCAGGTAAGCACTAATGGTAATAATGCGCTAGTTGTAAGGTGCTAAGCTATTATAGTAGTCTCCGCTTACTCTTTTTGACTAACTAGTCACTCTCGATATTACAAAGCGTAAGAGCAGTCGGCCGACCATGCTGGGCAAGCGAGGTGGGCTACTTGCAAATATATAAAACATTGCTATTTTTACAATATTATATCTTTATTATATTTATATAAATACTTATAAAAACCTTAATTTCTAGTGTTTTTAATAGATATATAAATCATATTATATTTAGTTATTAAGATATAAGATATAAGGTCCAAGTTTAAATAATCTTTATATTTTTCTTTTACTTTAATATTTTATAATTAATTATTATATGTAATCTCAATTTTATTTAAATTAAGTACTAAGCTTTATAGAATATACAATCTAATTATATATAATAAGGCCCAATTACCTTTATATAAGTTTATATAAGTTACTAGAATAGTATTCTTACTATAAGTTATAAACTAGCTATATAAATTATTAGAATATATACCTTATATATACCTTATATATACCTTAAACATTAATTAATTAATATAATTAGAGAGATAGTATTTAATATAGTTAGTTTTTAATTAATAAAGATAATAATACTAGAGATATAATTAAATTCCGCTATACCGAAATCCATTCTAATATTAAGAAATATCCTATATATCAGGGTATACTATAGTTAATCTAAGAGGGTAGACTTTATAGTTGAGTTCTAATATAGCGGACTTTAACTATACTATCTCACTTGTATGCAATGTCTCACTCGTATATATGTCTCACATACATATGAAGTATGTTATGGTTTATAGTGATTAATAATCAAAATCGAGATACTTTAGCCAGCCCTTAGAGAGCGTTCGGCCGCGCACCGCCCCTCGTAATGCCCTTAATGCCCCCGTACCACCCCTTTAATATAGCGTTCGGCTATTCCCTATAGAGGGGCGGTATTCTAATTACCGCCCCTCGTACCGCCCCTTCAAAACTCCTATACAAAACCGTACTACCCCTATAATACCTGTATAATTAGAATAAACCTGATTATATAGGCCATAATACTCTTTACTACCCCTTTTAGTATTAATTACATGTACTAAAGCCTATAAGTACTAAACTAATATATATATAATATATTCGAAGTAAGTAGAATATAATTAATTACTCTATAGAATCTATTAGGAGGGAAGCTCTCTTTATATACTTACTAGTATAGGATAGTTAGACTTTATACATAATTAGATACATTACTTATTACCTAATTATATACGATATTAATACCCTTTATAGGACTGGTATAGAATCAGTATAGGATCGGTATAGGACCGGCCGAATACCCTATATAGGGGCGGTAAAGCTCGTACCTGTCCTTTACCGCCCCTGTCAAGATATTACAGGAAAGGGGCGGTAAAGGGAATACCGCCCCTGTACAGGAAAAAGGGCATGTGTGCGGCCGAACGGGCTCTTAGCCTGCAAGTCAAAGCTCACTTTTAAAATATATCAGAAAGAGATAGCTACTGTTTTTATTCATTGCTGAGACCATCAAAGCCTGAGCAATGCGCTTGCTTCAAATATCGACTCAGGCAACGCCTATTCCTCTTTTCACAGTATCCTATCTCATTGTAATCTGCAAAGCGATTATTATTTACCCAAATTCCTCTACTACACAAGGATATAATCCCTATGTCATCAAACGTGCGACGTCTGAGGATGCATCCTGCCCAAGCGGATATTTCTGCGTTCAAGAAGCCTGTCCTAACGACATTAAGTGCCCAGAAGGCGAGGTTTGCATTAATTTCGAAGGAGCGATAGCTTGTGCACCTCCTGGTTTCGGTTGGTGTGCCTTTAATCCGACAACGTTTCAGGCGGTCGCATGTTCTGACGGCTTGTGTTGGTAAGCAAACCTGACAACGCTGAAAAGTTATAACAACATTAATATTGGAGAAAGCCATGGGAACTGCTATGCTAAAGATGCCGTCTGCTGCAATAATCCAGGAACTCAGTGCTCTATCGGTTCTTTATGCAATGCATGCAATCCAGGCGAAACGTGTGGAAGCAATACTTGTCTAGGTCATGGATCAACAGCTACATCTAGCCAGCACGGAAGCAGCTCTTCCTCGCCAACAACGATTGGATCGTCGAGCCCGGTATCAACTGTACCTGTGTCGACAACCTCTAGCACTAACTCGCTTCCTTCAACGTCGTCGCCCCCCCCTAAAAGTTCATCGTCCAAACCCCCTCCTAGTTCATCAAGTCCAGCGGCCACGCCAACTGCTGTCCCGCAAGTAGATGACTTTGCGCTCTTAGGTTGTTTCTTAGACTCCGTGGACGCACGGGTTCTAATTGCAGACTCGAGTGTGGACGATGGTGCAACGGGTATGACAACGGGAAAATGCGTGGCTTTCGCGCAGCAGGGTGCCTGGCAATATGCGGGAGTCGAGACTGGCAGGTTCGTACTGTATATTTTTCTAAGACCCGGCGCTGATGTTCGTAGCGAATGCTGGGTTGGCAATACAATGCATTCGGCCTCTCCAGCGGCGGCCGGTGACTGCGATACTACATGTGCCGGCAACAACACGGAGGTTTGTGGCGGCGGCAATCGCATTCAGATATACCGGGACTTTACTTGGTTTGATCCAAGTTTTACTCAACTTATCGATGCAATTGAGCAGTACAACATAAGTGTTGATACCGCGCTTAGTGCTATTGCCGACTACCGGAGTACCGTTGTTGCAATCGAGGAATTTTTACAAGACCAGCCTGGAGGTAGCAGAAAACGATCGAACACACAAACTCTTGTGCAACTACAATCGCGACTTAGAACAAATGACCAAACAAGGCGTCTCGCACAACAGTCACTAGGTAAGAGCATGGTTTAGGTCTAACCTTTCAACATACTAATTAAAGAATAGGTTCTACACAACAGAGGGGCCTTGTCCTTATGTTGAGGGGTGGAGAAAGGGATATACCACTAGAAGATTTGCCAGTAACAGGCCCGAAGGTATTATTCGTATTCTCCTCTATATAAAGAGAATCTAAATCCTTTGTAGGTGTCCAACCAAAATTTTGAGCAATTTTCGGAAACAGGTTCGTATTACCGTTAGTCTATAATTTACTATGTTAGTACTAAGTTATATTAGCGACGACTCTAGAAGAGGAGCTCAGCAACGTCGCCGCCGATCTTCAGGAGAACACGGCGGCGATTGACGCCGCGATAGCCCAAGACACGGTCCCGCTTCTTGATACGGCTAGAAGTTTGGCGATTATTGACGAGGCGGTATGTTCCATAAGTCTCTTGCATTTGTTAGATCTAACGCTTTGTGTAGGAAGGTGCGATATTGCTGCCGTCCTGGATTGGCCCTGCTGGCGTTACCGTACTAGGTGTTTGTATGTTCATGCTTTCCCCATCTCTGACAAGGTTGCGGGTGACTGACTTGTGGGATTTTGTTTACCCTGGTAGTCTTTGTACTTGGTGGGCTCGT
Source organism: Hyaloscypha finlandica (assembly GCA_021399475.1). NCBI lineage: Eukaryota > Fungi > Ascomycota > Leotiomycetes > Helotiales > Hyaloscyphaceae > Hyaloscypha > Hyaloscypha finlandica. The sequence goes on along the minus strand of JAJTUR010000109.1, from coordinate 127,113 downwards.
TAGCTTGTTTAGCCACGAAGGGTCAGGCCAACCTCCACCAGCTTCTACAACCACAAGTTCCACAACTTCACCGAATCCTACCACAACAACTTCAACTTGTTCTGCTACAACAGTTACAACATCTTTTATAACCTGTTCTTCCGTCACAACAGCATGGGGAATCGGCTGTCAATCAACAACAGCCACATCAACCATAGATTGCTCTTGCACAGCCCTGTAATTGCAAATAACTCATACACCCCTAGTTTTTCACCCTTCTATCTAACTGCATCCTTGTTTTTTTAAGGGCATATGAGATATTAATCAATCGCAATTTGCTATTTATCTGAACATACCCCTTTTCTACTTCAACTAAATCAAATTATTCTACTAGTCATCACAATCCTTTTTTCAGCTACTTCAGCTATTTCATCCTCAGCTTCCATTGGTTCAATATCAGAGCTATTAAGATCCGATAGCTCCGACAGTTAGTATTTAAAGCGTTCTTCTTCGAGCTCTAAATCTCCAAGTATAACCTCAATTTCACCCAACCCTTCTCTTGCTCTTTCTCTACGCCCACTTGATACTGGCTGACCACGGCAACCATTCTTGTTATGACCCCAATCTAAACAAGTAGAACACCTAGTTTACTTTCTTTTCCATGCCCCCTTTCGGACTCACTTGGTTCTTGGTCTTCCAGCTTGTTTTTAAAGGATAGGAGGTTGAAATGCTGCATTAGCTACTAGCTCGTCTATAGAAAACTAGCTATATGTAGTGCGTAGACAAGGGACAGTATCTCTCTCATCGAACAAGGTAATCGGATCAATATTCTCATACCTGGCAGTACTAATTGCATGGGAACATGGAGATTGAAAGCCATAAAAGTCTTTACAACTGCATTCCTTTCCCCCAAAGTTGACGAATTCGAGATTTGGGAAGTTGGACTCCATATTCCTTCCGGTATTCGAGGCGTTCTCAGCGCGAATGGTATTAGAATCTTCAACTGCTTGCCCAGTTTTTAGGTCTGCGGCATTCAAAATGCGGGCAAGGGAGGTAGCGTCGGAATTATCTGCACAATTCTATGCTGGTACAAGGAAGTGGCCTTTGCGGGGCTTAGCAACAACAAATACCCAGCCCTGGGTGTGTCCATAGAAATGCTTTCTACGGTTGGACAGTTTTCGTACAATAAATCCATAGCTTAGCACGTCCCCATACCCCATGGGAAGTCACAGGAGGTAGCCAGTTTCACTGATGCCACGCCGGACGTAAGTAAATATCATCATCATCATCATCATCATCATCATTCTTGCTTGTTCTTATGGACGGGGGTGGTTTGGGCGACGCCATGTTGCTAATCGGACGGAGGAAATAAACCCCCAAACTTATGTTCCACAAGTGATATATTCCCAACTTTTATAGAAAACTGCTCAATTTGTTAACTGTTTCTCTGCTCCTCGATTAGCTCTGCAAGTTTTAGTGTATTACTATAGTCCTTATCTTTATCCTCGGATTTATTAGAGTTATTATCTTTAAGTTACTTAGTAGATATCAGGGATTCATTTTCTGCTCTAGAGTAGGAACGAGAATAGAAAGCAATTGTTATATTCCTGTAGTCGATTAGAAGTCGTGCTATCTTAGGTCACCTGATACGCAATTATTAGAGTAGCGCGAGATTCTAGTAAGCCGGCCACTAAAAGTAGCGGCTAATTCCCCCTAAAAAAAAATATTAGTTTACTATTTAATCTTTTAATAAAGTACTAATAATAGCTCTTTTTTATGATTAAAAAACCCCTAATTATATTATATCTCAAAAAGATATAAAAGAAAGTTAAAGTTATAATAAATCTTAAATTATTGATAGTAGTATAAATAGATTAAAGTATTTCTTATACTTCTTAATAAAATCCGAGTAAAAGCCGTATTTATAGTACGCGACCCCGTATTATAAATAGAAGAGTAGTGCGCGATTATTACAGATATCGGGTCTGCTTTTAATGAGGACATAGAGAAAGGCTATAAAGGAAAGAATTTGTAGTGGAAGAGTAGTTCGGCGTGCTTAGAATTGACTAGCGGAGAATAAGTCTTAGCGGGCCCGAGGATCTACCGTGGATGGGTGTGAGGTGACTCACAAGTTCCCTTCTGGAGGTTCGATGCACTCAGCCTGTTGCGACCTCACCATTGCGCACCCTTCCCACCGCCCGGGTCCATCAGTTCAGTCTGTTGCGAGCTGGCCCCGCGACTTCGCAGCCAGCAATTCTTTGCTGCCAACACCAGAAAACTCGGATCAAGTGATCTTATGGGTTGAAGTCTACTTCAAGCAACGCTTCAGCCGAGTCTCGATGCATTCTCGACTCTCAATTCGAAAATTCTCCTTTCCCTCAGTCTAGTATAGTGTTGTCACTCTTCCCTTCGCCTCTTGCATCCCTCCAAGCCGCCTCTTCATGCAGTGGAGCTCGATGCAAGAAGCAAAAATATCGCTCTTCCCTACAGCTCCCCACAGTTCTCTGTGCCACTCTCAAGTATTTACACCTCAAATTTCTCCAAGTTCTCACCAACTCAATACTCCTCCATACTCGCGTCCCAAACCGCTTTCTCGGCAAATTTCGCACATCGTCCGCGGGGGTCACCCATCGCCATTCTCCAAATCCACTCAAATTATCCAAGCCACGCCTCCAAAATTACCCTCTAACTCCTCACACTCCCATCCCCTTAAGTTTGAGGCCCCAACCTCCCTCCAGCTTAACCACGGTTCACTCCCGTCATTCCCTCCAAGTTTTAAATCCCGTGACATGACTCACTCGCCCTCCCACCTGCATCGCCGCGCCCGCCGGCCAGGCACCAACACCCCCTCCAAACCATGGTACATATACCAAATTCAAGCATTTCCCTTCGTCGCAAGACACACGGTCAAATCGTAAAAATACAGAGAAGATTAGCATGGCCCCTGCACTAAGGATGACACGCTCAATCAGAGAGAAGCTTAAGTTTTTTTTTTTTGTTTTTTGCCCCTTCTTTTCCTTTTCTGATATCCTAAAATCTTCTCATCCTCCTTCAACTTTACTTTCACTTTTCGAGCGCAGGTTAATTGAATTTTGATTTTCTGAAGTGGTCTCGATAAATTTTTTTTTTGGCAATTTTCTGAGGGTTCGGTCCTCTCGGATTCTCGGTTCCACCTCGTCTCTGCCAATCAAGCAACGCTTCAGCACCAAAGCTCGACTGCTGCCTAGGGACACATGAAGGTAGTAGGCATATCAATCGCTTTTGCACCCTTCCCCTCGCCGAAAAGGCATATGGTCATACTGTAAAAAATACAGAGGAGATTACCTTTCCCCCTGCATAAGGATGACTCGCAAATCGTTGGGGGTTAGGATCCTTTTTTTGGGGGGGGGGGGGGTTTATTCGTGATGGGACTTTTACTGTATCTAGGGTTTACTTTCTACCAAATCTGGAGCCTTCTCTAGACCTTTCCTGACCTGATGCACTGTTCGGAATACATGATAAGGCTCGAATCGTTTCTCGACTTTGTTTTTGGTTTTCTTCTCGCAGCCTCGCAGCCTCGCTTCCACACAGCTGCGTGCGAAAGAAGGGTTCACCCACTAACCGCCCACACCCCCATTCCGCCTAACCAAAAAATCGATTTTTCTCACACCGTTTATAATACTAATAATTAACCAAAATTAATAAAAATTGATTTCTGTTATTTACTAATACTATCTCTCTTAATTATAAGAATTTTTATAAGTGGACTTCTTTTAATTATTCTTTAATATCACTTTAAAATTCTTAAAATATAAATAAGAACTTAGTTTTATAAGTGATATTAATAATAAATTTTGCTTAAAAAAATAAAATTATTATTAAAGGGTAACCGAGATCCCTAGTTAATGCACACCCTAAGCGAATACACACCCTAAATTTTCAGCTAGCATCGAGCTCAATTAATTAATTATTAAATAACTACATGATTAATTAGCCTAAAATTAAAAATATAAAGCAATTGAACTAGGCGTATTAAGTTAGCTAATCAGGATTTTTCATTTTCTAAGGCATTGTGGTAAAATAATCTCCCTTACTAATTAGGAGGTCTATACTACCCGTATAGCTTTAGAATCGTCCTCCTCTACTAAGACTACTTCCTAAGCTCCTATATTCGATAAAATCGAAGACCCTACCTTTAATATTACTATACGGGAGGGTTTAGCTTTTTTAGTAGTATTTCTAGCTATAGTAGCCGCCTTTCTAGCTACTGCTCGTTCTAGAACCTCTAATTTATGCTTCTCCTTCTTCACTTAATTACTAATCACTTTTTCCTTAGCTTTCCTTAGCCTCTCTAACTCTTTCTCCTACTTTTTCAAGGCATTTTCTATAGCCTTAGCTATCTTTGCATCCTCCTTTACCTTCTACTTATCTAATTTATCTTATTCTACTTATATAATCTTCGTATCCTCACGTGCTATTATAGCTAGTACTTTAGCTATTCCAAAGAACTAAGCCTTCCCTAATAGTTCTCCCGTTAAATTAAGCTTTTTCCCACGGCGTCTCTTCTTCTTTTTAAGCTATAAAGCTTCTTTTAAGCTCTCTATATAGTACTCTATAATAGAAGCCTTTATAGTATTCGTCTCATTCACTTTAGTAAGCTTACGGAAAGCAAGCTTTAATAGGTTATTTATATAGATTTTTGAGAATTACCACATATATTTCATAGTATACGGAGTTATAATTACGTTAGGAGTAGCTTTAGGATGGGTTTGTAGTCTTAGTAGAGTAATAGCTAATAAGACAATTAATAGTTAGTAGGGCTATATACTAGTATAGGCTCTAATAAATTATTAATTGGGATTATCGCTTATTAATCATTATTAGCTTATTAATTAATAAGTGATTAATATCGATAATTATCATTAATAAAAGTGGGTCCTAGCTATTAAGCGAGCCCTATTATATGAATATCTCGCTTTCTAGTTTAATTATAAACTAATTAGTATAAAGATTAGTATAAAAGTAGACTATTATTACTATACTATTATATTTCTATTTAATAGTCTATTATATAATATAGATAATACAATTATTACTAATACTATTAATATAATAGGGCTCGCTTAATAGCTAGGGCCCACTTTTATCGATAATCCTATTAATAAAAGTGGGCCCAGCTACTAAGCGAGCCTATTAATAATTCCATTAATAAAAGTGGGCCTAGCTAGCTATTAAGCGAGCCCATCGATAATTCTATTAATAAAAGTAGGCCTAGCTAGTTATTAAGCGAGCCCATCGATAATTCTATTAATAATAGTGGGTCTAGGGCCTTAGTAATACTATAGGGCTACTATATGGCTAATATGCTATATTTATAGGCCTTATACCGCCTTTACTAAATCGGAATTCTGCTATAGTAAAGAAAAGGTAATATAAAGCCTATAAATATAGCGTATTAGCCCTATAGTAGCCCTATAGTATTACTAAGGCCCTAGTTTAATAATTATTATTATTAATAGTTAATTATCGATTATTAATAAATTAGCGCGATTATTAATTATTCGCTTATTAATCCTATTAGAGCCTACACTATTATATACCCGTCTTCTTCTAAGTAAATAAAATATTCAATTCAGATATACTTTTATCCTAAGTAAGCTTAAAAATAGACCAAAATATCCTTTTCGTTAAGTAAGTAATACCTTTACTAGTATTTAAAACCTTATTAATCTCGGTAGAATAATAAGTAGAAAGTAGTAAAAAATAGCCTATATCTAAGGGTTAAAGATAGTGCGTCGAATATAGAGGTAAAATAAGAAGCAGGATTTTGAGTCGATTATATATCTATATAAACTCTATATTTACGTGGCTAGAATACCTATCCACGATTAAAAGCCTCCTTTCACACCCTGCTTTCGTATAAGTAGTAGAATTAAAGACTTAAGTGAGGTATACTAGGCCTAGGGTATTAGATAATTACCTATTCATACTAGACATAAACCAAGCGTATTCCTACTCTTATAAATCGTCTAGCCAAGTGTCCTAAAGGTCCCCAGAAGCTCCTTTATAAATAAGAGCTAGTGGAATCTTTATACTATCTATATAAATGGAAGCAAGTAAGCTAATAAACTCTCGTGAGCTGTCTTACTTTACTTTAGTGATTTTTCTATTATCGTATACTTCTTTCGTCATTATACGCTTCATTATACATGCGATTCTAATTAAAAAACCTTTCTCGTCCTAATTATATATATTTTCTGCCGTGATATTATAGTTCTCGATTACTTTAATTAACTAAGTAGGGGAGTGAATATTAGTTATTTTATCTATAAAGTAAGTAAGAAATAAGCAAAACACTAAATTAAACATTACTAAATTAAAGAAGAACTAGATATAGGGCCTATATTCCGATTTCATTCGTAAATTATCGATATTACGTAAATAAAGGCTCTTGAGACGAGATAAGTACTAGTACACGAAATTAGCTATCTAGTTCTTACTTATATTATAGCTAATAACCTCCTCTATAAGGTTTCTCACAATCTACGAGGTAGGAGGGAGCCCACGGACTATAAGCTTATTAATTTGACTAATTAAAGCCTCTTCTTATATATTAGTAAGAAGTTTATAGTAGAGGGAGGTCGCTTCTAATCTAGAGGCACATATACCCTTATACCTTCGTATAAGGGTTATACGCTCGATACCGAATTCCCTGGCTACTTGACTATAATTAGGAATTAACTGCCTATCTAATACATTAATCGCATTCTCAATAGCTTATTCGGAGGCTATTTTATCGAATTTTAAAGATAGAGGGGTAATAAAAAATGAAGTGTGTATTCGCTTAGGGTGTGCATTGACTAGGGATCTCGGTTAATTTATTAACTAAAACTTAATAAAGTATAAAATTATATTAATAATTAATAAATTAATATTAAAGTTGAATTTTGGCTTGGGCGGAATGGGGGTGTGGGCGGTTAGTGGGTGAACCCTTCAACCAGCTTCAAAACTCCATTTTTAGCGAGAAGACGAAAAACCGTCTGGCACAAAATCGCGATTCCACGAACCTTTGGCCATAATACCAAATATTATCTAAATTATAAGAGCTCTTAGAACATTAAAGTTTGATATATTACAATTAATTTAAGCATAATAGTCAGAATTTTACTTGGTTGATTTCTGAGGTTAGGGCGGGGTTCCATTCATGCTGGTTTTTATGTGTTGTCATATCCGCAGTAAGGAAACCACGTGGCGTGCACTGCGCCCTCCCCGCCTATTGAACTGCTGGTTGGTTAGGCATACTGAAGCTCTGCTTCGCCTCACTCTCAGTTGTGCATTGTTATCGCACAAAGCTGCATCGCATCTCCTTCTCCTCCATCATCATTTCCTCCAAGCTCGTCCGTTTCTACACATCACTTCATCCCTCTCCATTGAGCTCGCTTAAAATATGGCAGAAACACATTTACTTACATCCCATTCCCTCGATGGACCAAGTCGTCTCTCAGCCTCAAGCCCGCATATCGGCGATCAAGATGAAGGTGTTGAAGTCCAGGCCACTCCCCCCAACACAGAAGAAGACTCTGAGGATAAATTCCCTATCGACGTGTACTGCCAACAAGGCTCGCTGTGGGTGATGCCGATGCACGGGGAGACAATGCACTTTGGAAAGAGTCGGAATCCAATCCGTATTCTCGAGTGTTGGAAATACGATGCCACATCAGAATCGCGCCTATCGCCAATCAGTGAAATCAAGGAGATTAAAGAAGACGAGGTTGACGCTTGGGTTAGCGCAGAAACTCAGACTAATGAAGGACTGAAGCCCGTGGCGGGATACAAGATATTACAGATGGACGGCCCGCCGTGGGATTATTTCCCGCTAAAGAGTAAGACATATCAGGCACTGATTGAGGGCTTCAAGCTGCCGGCTATAGAATTGCATATGGGGAGTTTTAGGCAGGGTGCTTGCGGGGTGTTTAGGGAGGATGATGGAAGCTTTAGTGCGCTGCTTCCCTTCCCCGTCACGCGTCTTTGCTCACAAAATAGCACAGTACTTGTAAACCGGCGCCCCTACATCAGAGCTGCCGTCTCAACTCTTCTCCGCTTCGACCCCCTTACCAACATCACGTCCGGCTATATTGTCACGGATCAAGCCTTCTACCGTTTCCCTTCATTCGATTTTAATGTTTTCCCTACACAGTTCTTAGCCTGTCCACACCCCATACTACTCTCCATTCTTTTTATCGAGCAAGCTCTGTACAGAAGAGTGGGGAATATCGCGTCAATTGCTATGGCCCTCTGGGACATCGAGAAGGCGACAGGTTTCACGTCTGAAGTAGGGCTGGAGACAGAGGATCTGAGGCTGCAGGATATTGTGAAGATGTTGGGGGAACAGCATGCGTATTATGCTACGATTGAGACATCGTTGCTGGCATTTAAGCTATCAATCGCCACGTTTGAACGGGAGTTGGATTATATGGATAGCGAGGGTTTGCCTAATGCGGTGAAGGGGGGGTTGTCAAGGCATGTGCCAAGGCTGAGGGATCGCATTAAGTATCTTGAAAGTACGCGCTTGAACATGCGCTTTTGTGCGAGAACATACAGACGAGGCTGCAGGCTCAGCAGCAGGTAGTGTTCAACCTCATTGCCCAGGACGACACAAAAATTAATATCAGTCTCGCTAAGGATTCAAGAGAGATTGCAGCTGCGAGTAAACAGGATAGTTCGGCGATGAAGATTATCGCTATGCTAACGACGTTGTTTTTGCCGGGAACTTTCATGGCCGTAAGTCTTCCTATTTACCATCTCCTAGCTATCGACGCTTCAATCAGAAATGCTAATTCGCAATCTTGATGTGATGAAGACCTTCTTTGCAATGCCCTTATTTGACTGGCAAAAACCATCTATATACCACGTCACGACCCGATACTTTTGGGTTTACTGGGCGGTAACTGGGCCATTGACGCTAGCGACTATGGTTATGGTCATTTCATGGGCTTATTGGCACCGCTCACATTTACGTGCTGAGGCTTGGAGAGCGAGGAAGGGTACTGATGGAGAAACAACTGGAGATGATAGTACGAGCAATGAGGAGGAGATGTCGGATCCTGATAATGGGGAGAACAGTGCGGAGTTGGTGGAAAGAGAGAGGCAAGGGAAGTGGTTTTCCAAGGCAATTTTGAGGCGACGACAACTTTGGAGAAAGGGAAACATAAAGAAACAAGACGATCCGGAAAGTCTGAGGGATGAATGAGGAGGCTGAAGTATCAAACATCATATGAGAATCTCCAACTCCTATCTGATCGTGGCTTTGTGATTGAAGTGTTTCTAGTGCCCAACCTGTCCTCAATTATAATATGGAAATATGTAGTTATTGATTTTGAAGACGTTGCCTTTCTAATTGAATACTACTCATAAGCCAATGCCACCTTTACTTCTCTTAGAAGAGTATATAAAAATATTAATCGCAATAGAGGTAAGGAGGAGGTCAGGGGAAACTTTAGAATGCAATTTCTATAAATGATACTCGACCAGACGGGCAACCAAACCCAATGATTCTCCCGTGAATAGCAATGCTGCTTGGCCGATATTCAGAAGGAAGCCAAACAACTATACTATTAGGAAGAGTTCTGGTATGTAACAGTCCCCTATTAGTCTGAGACTCTGAGGGAATGTCCCCTCATCAGACACCAAAAAGAACTGAACAGGTTCATTAACCTTGAGCGGCTGTAGCGCCTCCCGAGTTCTCGTCCACTTGACTATATCGTCACCGATGCCGACGCAAGCAACCTACGGTCCGGCGAGAAGGCCACAGCGTTAATTAGCCCGAATGGGCTTTAGGAGTCTGTAGCGCAATCCCAGTAGCCGCATCCCACTATCTTATCGCACGACCCTGGTGCAATACTGTACGCGGGCCGTCCGTTGAGAACGCTACCGACGTAGCGTTGCTCGAATGGCCCTCAAGCATCTGCAGTGCCACATTTCAATCTGCTTTGGTGAGCAGACTTCAGTAGAACTGAGCTGAAGCTGTGCCGGGCCTGAGCAAGGGGGGCACGAGGCTGTAAATTGCATGAGCCTGAGACTCGGCTGGGCGGGACATTTGTGCCTTGGTTGAAGAGATATACCTGGAGATAGGAGGATCTCTATTAGCATATCATATCCAAAGGGAATCATCTACGTACGTTCCTTATAAGTTTCGCAAGACAGGGTTCGGGATCGACTTCCTCATCGCGTAGCCCTCCTCCTGTTCGACGCCTCAGCCCTCTTGTCACTCTGTTTCTCCTAAGGACGCTGGATTGGTATCCTATAACTTGAATATCTAGTATATGCCGTCTGATCGCTAAAGTGTCTTTCTTTTTTCCCTTGCCCAGGGAAGACCAAAGTCCACTAAAGTTCCCTGTGGGCCGTGATTGCCCTCTATTCACATCATCAGATTGGGGGCTTGGGCCAGCTTCGGTCTCGCTCGTGAATACTAGTCTCTCTGCAACGATAGTTAGTCTTGATCTGTAGCTTCTCGCTCACGAGATCTCCGCTTACCCCTTCTCCCTGCTGTCCTTCGATCTGCTCTTTGTGATCCCGCGTTACTGGAGCTAGGTAATATCAACACCTCGGTATTTCGCTCCAGGCTGCTCTGCGAAGAGCTCTCGCCGTGCACAAACTGTTGATTTGCATGCAAGAATATTGCAGAATCGGAAGAGTCAACCTCATGAAGATTCGGTCTGCCCAGTGGAGATCGTGCTGGCTGCAGGTGCCTTACGGGCCTTGAGCCCTCCGCACTTTGCGATGTATTGCTCGAACCTACCCCGCTGTCATGGGGCGGTACATTACTGTTTTCAGCTGAGATCTCCGGTTCGCCCTCTTCAGGCTCTCCGCGGTTTCCCCAACGAAGAGGATACTTGAAACTGTGGCCGACGAGGATCGCGCCGTCTGCCACCAGTTGAGGGCTTTGGCGACCTCCACCACACAACTTTGGATGTGTTGCCGGGAGGAAGACTTGGGCTCGGTCATTTCTGGTGGTGGGAGTAGAGTCACACCGGCATGGCTCAAAAAGTTTGTTCGGCACGTACCAGTGGATATCTTCGACGACTCTCCAGGGACTTCCATCATTGTCGCCGTTTTTCTCGATTATGTCGAGCAGATCGGCAACAGTAATCCCAAGAAGGTCGGGTCCTTGAGGGATATTCGACATGCAACGTAGGCACGGGTTCCCGGTCGGCTCTATCAAATTGCCGAACCCGGTACCAAACAGGGCGACGCAGTGCAGCTCCCTTGTGAAGTCTACCCACCCTTCACCCCAGGCATGGATGTAGTCGACTTTTGGCCATAGCGTTCCCTGGTTTGTAGCAACGTCCATGAAGTCGAAGCCTTCCAGCTGCCGTCTTGGTGTAAGCTTGATCCTGGCACCCACACCGTCTCGGCTGTAAACGTCGTCCTGATGTGCTATGATTTGTTGGAGGACGCGGCAGATCTGAAGAACTCGATCCTTGAGGCAGAAGTATGCCTTCTGGTATCTGACTGCCTCTTCTGGCCTTCTCCCGAGTTTCATCGTTATCTCTTCAGTCGCTGTCGTTGCCTTACGCCACAACGGTAGGAGCTGGTTATGTTCGTTGGCAAGTACATAAAAAGCAGCGTCTCCGCCTTTTCGGTTTTTATCCGCTTCCTCAAGTTCACCGTCCCCGAAGACGAAGAAGTTCTTGAGGCGAGACTTTGTCTGGGAATACTTGATGAAAGATCGCAAAAGATGGAGCAAGGCACTTGCGCCGTCGAGGAGACAGGCCCGTCTGTTAATGGTGTCATAGAATGCGAAGTGTCTTTCGGACATCGTCTGCAGTGTTGAGAGGTACTCGTCGTCATAGCTAACGTGTTCCGGCTTGTCTTTGATGCCGATTGAAATTGTAGTCCCGACATTCACGTACTTGCCGGCTGTGACGGAGACCTTGTCAAAAGCGAAGGCGCTATAAGGTCGGCGGAGCCTCGACCACCCGGCATTATAGTTTGTTTACATTGCGTGTTCCTGTACTCTGTTAGCTAGAAGTGAGGGCGAGATTGTGCTAAAATAGGCGAATGCTCAAGAGCACATAACCTTATACTGCAAACACAAACGATCACAATGACGTACCAGCAAGGCAAAATACCTTTTCACACCATCCCAAAATATGGCGGCTTGTCCCCAAAGTAGCCTGGTCCAAAGTCCGGGAGGCTTCGCTTTCCTGGATCCTAGGAATTCGAGCATCTTCGTAAGATATATACCCCCTGTCCCTGTTATAGATTAAGTGTCAGAACACAGTCGACCCGGCTACTTCTATCACAGCTAGCATTGTTGAGTAACCCTTGAGGAAAGTCCGCCGGCAGAAGTCGACGAGGTGGTTCGCGTTTACAAGTGACGCCATTATGTCGATGGAAACCTCCTGACCACTTCCAGCTTGTGCTCGACGTGGGGTTAGATACCCTCAACAACCACTGAGTTCCTGAAAGAATTCAGCCAGCAATTGCCGGACGAACAGTCTGAGACGCTCTTATCCAGAGTCTTGAATTGGAACCCAATCTTACAGAGAACACTCAGTTCAGCCTCCTCCGTTGGTACGTCGGGGGCTTGTACGCGGCTTTGGAGCACGAACGACGCTACTGGCCTGCATGAGACTGCCCCTCGTTTACTCAGAGAAGACTGCAAAGATGCAGCAAGCCAAGCAAGAAGTTCCCCAACTTCTGCAACTGAGTATGGGATTCCCAACGCAGACACCATAAACTTCCCGTGCCTGTAGGATGCCGAAATAGAAAGCTCAGTAGACGGATTCTACTTCGATTGTGTCCCTTTAGGAGGAGAACTACCGCCATGGAGTAAGGCGAGAACGGCCTGCTGAAGGACGTGAAGCAGACGTACACCCATCTCTCCCCATGTTTGTGGGTTCCGATCGAACCGATTCAAATCGAATCTAGCTAAATTCGAATCGACGGTTTCGATTCGAACCTAGTTCGTCGAATATTCGAAGTTCGACCAACCCACGTGACTTACTTATATAAAATCTTTTAAATCCTTTAAATCCTTTAAATCCTTTAAATCCTTTATAAACTTATACTTAAAAAATCAAAAAGTTACTTAAGTTATTTATAATTATTAAATTAAGTATAAATTAGGGGAAACGAAGAGGAATAAGTAAAATATTAAAAGCACGTGAGAGAAATCAAGTGGGTGGGAAATAAGAGGAGTCACGTGGATAATAAATTAAAAGAGGAATAAGTAAGAAAAGAGCTTAAAAGTAAGTATGTTACCAGGGGCCGCATTAGCAGGAGCAAATGCAAAGAGTAAAAGCTAGATTTTGTCTCATTAAGAGAACATATTATAATCTTGGCCGCTCCAAACCCCCCTAGTAACGAAGCAGCGCAGGAGAAAGTATTCTTTTAAAAGAGGACTTAGTTAGTAAGAGTATTTAATCTTGGGGAGAACCCCCGAGCCCCCCCTTTATAGAAAAAGGTAAAAGTAGTCTTTAATCTTGGGGGGAGACCCCCCAACCCCCCCCTTAAGCCTCCAGTAGCTAGTCAAATATTTCTCTAGGTCATGTGATAAAATATTTTACCTCAAACCTCCTGTCGTTAAAGGAAAGGGGGTAGTGAAAAAAGGTAAGGGGAGTTTTTGATCTTGGGGGGAGACCCCCCAAACCCCCCCTTAGTCTCCTATAAGGCTTTTAATTTTGCAGGTCATGTGATAGCGCTTTTTACGTAAGGAGAGATCACGTGAACATTTTGCCACACCAGCCCCCCCCCCCCCCAAACCCAGCTAACGTAAACAAAACCCAGCTTTTAACAAGTCAAAATCAGGCTTTTAATAAAGTCGCGTGGGTTCGTCGAATATTCGTCAAACCTTACTAAAAAAAAGTTCGATCGAACTTCGAACTTATATATATAGGTTCGAATCGAAGTCGAATCGTCGAATATTCGTCGAATCGAATAAATTCGACGGTTCGATCGGAGCCCTACGCAGAACTGAATCTTTCGATACCCAGCCTTGCTCTCCCCAGACCTTTCCGCCAGGTCTTTGAAGGTGACCCCTGCATCACCTTCTCCCCAAGTGTGCGAAAGTATTGCATAAGAGGGAATATTGTTAATGAGATTCTTGGTCAGGGTATGTTCGCTATTACTTTTGAGTTCCAGAAGACGCAATATCAGGCGTAGATACTGAGAGGCGCAGACGAGGGAGACCTGCTGAACAGAAGATGCCTCAGACGACTTAATAGATCAAGCTTCATATGATGTAGCAAATGGCTGCCAGACAGTTAAGAATGAACTGGGAGGTATAGAGTGCTCTGAGCATGAGGCCGTCAGGTCACACTTGATCAGCTGGAACTCGCCGATGGTTTCTTGAGGCTGATCAATAGAGGCAAACTTGTGGCACGTGCTTTAGGGCACTTCGTTCTGACAGTTGTTTTAAATTGCCGGGAAGAACCATATTCCATTCCGCTCAAGCTGCTCAGCGCTTAGGTGACTTGCATAGCATGGTCATCGGCCACTTAACCGAATATAGTTAGATGTATGCAAGAGTCCCTGGTCAATGAGGCGTAGTGAAACACATACGTATGTAGAAAAGGGTGAAGCCGGTTTTGCAAACGACTGTAAACCCTTTCACTTCGTTTCAGGGCATATCCACCCCCTCCCCCCTTCGAATGTACAAGCTTCCAACAATCTAAGAATCTCCGTCAGCTCTTGATTTCGTCCGCAGAATCGTCCTCTCCGCAGTCAGCACTGCTCCAAAAAATGGCATGAAGATTCAGTCATCTTCAGACTGCAACTCTGGATATCAGCTGTGACATTATATTATCTAGTTAAATATCGTTCCTATTTTCCGCAATTGAGTACTAACCAAAATTGGGCAGATGAACTCGAAGATAAAACACTGCGGCTTTAATATAATATATTAAGAAAAGATAAAATATACACGAGTTGTGGAAATACTCTTTATTAGCTAATCGAAGAACGCCACAAAGGGAACCATTATATCAAATAGCCTACAAGTCTAGGGGCCATGCTCTTACCCCTTTAAATTACTTAATATGAGCACTACACGTGCGCGTATGTGTACAACAACTTTGTATTTAAAGGTTATTGAAAATTACTTGCTCTGCTTGTTAAGGACAAAAATTCACAACTCATCGAGAATTTTTCTCTAGGTCTCGTGTGTACCTGGAATGTGACATGCAAAAACCTATGCGTCTCAAGGTGTACAGAAGTCGTTCTTTCCGTCAAAAACTATGCAGAGTATATCTTCAAGATCAAATTGGTAGTAAATTGGCTACTCTGAAGCAGAGAACATGCACTACAGAAGTATGCCTCCTGTTCCGCTGGTTTTGTGATGGCGTCAGGAGTGATAACAAACGCGAAACCATGATTCGAGCTTCCGATTTCAGGCTACCCAAATCTTCGTCTTCAACCAGAACGTAAAATCTCCACATGGCACATCTACAAATCTCCAGAACAAATCGGCAGTCCATACCAATATAGGAATAGTAACAAAACAAGTAGCCACTTCGAACCCTAAAACACGGTACACGATATTCTCCTTCCCAGTCACTAGCCACGCCATAGGAACAAAGACAAAAGCTATCATGTGAAGGACTGGGCCATGAACTAAGTACATGGCGTAACTAATCTTGCCCAAATATTGGAAGAGACTATTTTCAAAGAGGCAAGCAAGAACGGGAGCGTTAGTGATAGATGCAACAACAAAAAAGGCACCCCAGGCACTCCAGAACCGGTGATCGACCCAATTATCGGGGGTGTAAGAGGCCATTTTTCGGTATCCGGGAGTGTATAAACCGTCTTTCTTTGGATAACCCATCAAATAAAGACCAGCGAGGAACACTACAGAACCAAGAATTGTTTTGACTTTGGATCCCCCCTCCCAGCCAGGCCGCGCGGGGTATCTCGGTCCCAGATGGCAGGTCTCCCCTCCAGTGCGTAATCGGCAAGTTACATTGATATTGGCCAGAAAGAGACCGCCCAAAAAGCATACACAATCCCATCGACCGTGGTCATGACAATACCAAATCATGCCGGTCAAAATCATCACTCGTGGCACAGGCTGAGCCATGGAAAGACCCAGCAAGGTGAACTGAACGGCGAGCGAACAGCGGAACTCGACAGCGATTGTCCACATATGTGGATTGAAGTGCGGAGAATACTCATCCCAATTCCACACATCGAGTAGGCCCTTGAACGATTGAAAGGTAACCCAAGCCTGACTAGAGAGAGTTCGCTCCCGAGAAAGTTGATTCGGGTCTTCCTCGAACCAGGTATTTCTGAACTTTGAACCCCACTCATACATCCCCAGCCAGACAGAGACAGCAATGAGCATAGCTGCAGCTAAGGTGGGAAGGAAGAGGCGAAACCCACGCCGAAAGATCGCCGAACTTAGGCTCTTGTGCACGGCGTCCCACTGCTCTCTCTGCATCAGCTGGAGCGGCTTCAGGGACTGCGTATATCCCGATACAATGAAGAATATCTGAACCATAGCGCCTCCTGAGTATATTAAGCGCAGGAATGGCAATTGGTGGATCCAACGATTTGCTAGACCGAGCTCGATCGTTTTGTCGACGCCGTGTCCGTAATCTGGAAATTTCGAGAAAGACATCAGAAGGTGCCGATGGAATACAATGGCTGCTGCTATGCCTCGTAACCCTTGTAGAGATGAATTAGAGATGCCTTTATGCCTTTTCTCGCGCTCGTGGATTGAGGGGCCATGTAAGAAGCTAGGGAGCAAAAGCTTCCATATTGTCCAGTACGTGGGTGCTCTGGCGTAGTGTACAAGATCTTTGATAGCCCAGCCAAAGTCCCATCTTCTGCGCATTCTGTAGGAAGCCTCTAAGTGCCCAATCGCAATGGTTTCCGTTGGAGGTGTCTTTCTAATGAGAACGGTCCTTCCAGACAGCCGTTGAGGTCGAATGTGACTGAACTTTCGGTAATAGGATCACCCAGGCTCAAGGTAAGCTTTGAGACTTTTCAAAAGGAAGTTTTAATGGTTCATAAGTTTCCCAAGTCGTGCTGTTACCCCTGATACACTAATAAGAGCGATTGCCTAATCGGGGGTCACAGTGCAAGGCGATTGGACTAAACAAACGATGAAAAACGGAGATGGAGTGCACTCCTCTAGCATCGAGGGTCCTGCTGCAGATTTGAGTCAACGTTCCCTGACAAACATAGGGAGGTGCATCCTTCACAATCCACCAAACATTGAAACCTGCTCTGGAATTGCAGGGCCATGAAATAAAACGTGAACCAGCTAATTAAACAAAGCCCCCTTATCGGGAGGATTATCATTTCTACGAAGACCCCGGCCAAATGTTCCTAGAATACACTGCGGTGTAAGGTGGCTTGCAAGCCACCTTTATGTCAGCCCCTAAATTTGGAAGAATTGCAGCCGCCTTTATGTCAGCCCCTAAATTTGGAAGATCATGGAATAGACAAGCAGCAACCCTAGTCAAACTTGCTGTCTTATGTAAAGGGTGTTTTACCCACCAGCTGCACGAAGTACCCTCCTCTTCCTGCGTTCAGCGCCCACGAACAGGCTGAAGAGATCAGAATGACGTTCCACACGGCTGGCACCATAGGGTTACTTCGGTATCGAAGTGTCATATCGATAGCAGGAATTACTCTTTTCACATACGGTCAGTCAAATCCCGAGGGAAACTCGCCTGCACTGACTAAAACTAAGCCCAGCTTCGAATTCAAACGCTCTTCGGATTTGATACTATTGCAACTCGAACAGCACAATGGACGCATTGGTGCTCTTTCCTCATCAGTGAGCCACAATTTCACAGACCATTAATGAGAAATACTTACGGCTGTTTTGTCTTTTTACCAACTTTTTGGACACTTCTAGGCTTCTGCTTTGCAATACCATCGACCACAGTCACAAAAATACTCCGCCAGCCCCGTGAGTTGCGAAAACTACACATTTGCCTTGTTACGCGCGGAACAAACGAAGGGGTAGGTCATTCACTGAACTGAAGGCAAACATGAACTTACGTTAATTCCAAAACAGGCTGTGGCCCGATCTGTGGGAGAGATGCGCCATCTACAGCAGCTCGATTCCAGAGTCAAGTTCTCTATTGTTACCGACTTTCCACACGAACATTTATTCTGCAACATCGGAGTCAACGTCATCAGCACACCTCCCACATTCCGACCTCACAAAGCACTATACAAAGCACGGGCGCTAGAGTGGTTTCGCATTCAAGCGCAACTTCACGAAGATGACTGGGTTCTACATCTTGATGAAGAGACAATTGTGGACGAACATACTATAGAAGCCTGTATACGGTTTGCTGAAACTGAGAATTCTTTTGATTTTGGCCAAGTAGGTTATCATAATTTGACTTACATATCACCTAGTTAACTAGTTGCAAAGGGTATCATCTTGTACAACGCATATCAGTTCTGGAGTCACAAGTTGATTACCGCTGCCGACATCTGCAGATGTAGGGACGATCTCGGCAAATTTTTCCTTGCCAGTAGTCGCCTCCACGTCCCGGTATTTGGGGTTCACGGCTCTTTCCTCCTAGTCCGGGGAAAAGTTGAGAATGAGGTTGGGTGGGATACAGATTCGCTCGTAGAGGACTTCCGTTTCAGTCTCCAGGTAACTATTTTGCCCTTGCAGTTGAAGGTTTTGAATATGCTGAACTCATCGCTTGTATAGGCTTGGTCTCAGGGCTATCGATTAGGATGGATCCCAAGCGTTGCGCGAGAGCAATCTCCAATGACCCTTTCGGATTTTTTCAAGCAGCGACGACGATGGTTCACCGGCATGTGGAGTCTTCCTGGCATGTTGGGTAAGCTTTCCTGCTTCCAGTGGTGTGGGTCAAGCTTTGCTGCTATTTTTATGTAAGCTATCGCAGCTCTTTTTGTGCGTGCTTTGGGATTAACCATTTTGATAGAGCAATTGGGAGGAGATGGGGAGCGCAAGTTCCCTACTGGGCGTACATTTTCATGACAATTTGCAGCTCTACTGAGAATTACTCACTCGCTTTCGCATGTGTTTTTCAGGTGAGTTTGGATCATATTATATGTGTAATGGATGTTCACACTTTGACCACTGTAATAGGATTTGGACAAGCAGATCCCAGCATTCCGAATATTCAAGCATGTGTTATTGTCTCTGATAGGGGGAACAATAGTTAATTTGCTTGATATCTTGACAGTCGTGTATTCCATCTTCTATCCAGCGAAAGGGTTTCAAATTATCAGCAAATAATGGGATCTGTCTCGCTACATATCAGGTATTGCTCTCCACTCCAGCGATCCAGAGCCTGTAATTTGAAGATTGAACTTTGTTTTCGTCTTACCTGGTTTCTACGCCTTCGAATCTCCTACTCGAAGGATCACAGACTTGATATCACTGCAATACATAAAGAGCTCTCTTGGGGGGAGGGGGAGGGTAGCTCCTTGTGGGGCGGCTCATTTACGATACGTAAAGAGCTCCCTATCAATAGTAAGTACAAGTCTAAGCATTAATTTTAGTGCAATTCTATGCCTGATTTAAAGTAGCATGCGAGGCGGTTGTGTGATTTCGTGGTTTTAGTGTTTTGGTTTTTTTGGTTTTTGACCACTTACTGCCTAAAATCTTTCCCTACTTGATGGCACGGCATGTTTACGGTTGACCCTAGCGACCAAAAGGCTCAATGGCCTTTTTTTGCAACATCGCTTTTTGTTCTCCTACCACGCTTCACTATTTCTCCTTATTTAACATATTGCGCTTACACTATAGTACTTATTATACTTCCCTAAGTCTAATATATATAATAGATAAATTATATAAAAGCAAATAGCTTATTCTAGCTAGTATTATTAAGTTAGAAATTGCTTTTCTAGACTAGAATTATATAGTAATCTTATTACCCTATATTAAGGCTTATAGAAGGATTTTTCTCTTAACTATATACTAAGCTTAACTATATACTCGGATAATAATCAAGGTTTATTAATCCTTGTACTATAATATGAAAATACTAAGAATATAAATAAATTACCTATTATTAAATTAACTAGCTATAGTAGTTAATTAACTTTTCAAGTAGCTTTCAAAAAATAGCTTTTTTTAGTAGGGATATATATGTAATTAAGCTTAGTATATAGCACTTATAGCACATAATAGCCTGTGCTTATAGTGCACTTATAGCCTACTTATATTCATAGTATACTTATACTCATAGCGTACCTATACTACGCACCTATAGGTATAGCGCACCTATGCTTATAGTATACCTGTTCTTATAGTATACCTGTACTTATAGCGTATATAAGCCTATACTTTCTATACTTTATAGGGGAAGGGGGATAATGAGCCTGAAAATCTAAGCTATAGGTTTTGAAATCAGGCATTGAGCCTTTTAGTCGTTATGGTTAACCAAACTAACTAACCACACGCTAGATTATAATACATCTTGACCCTACCTGTTTACTAGTCAGAAGTATCTCCACCACTTCACCTCATAAACCCTTTACTCTCTAATTACTAATAATCATCTAACTTCTTCTTATAATCGCCTACTTCTAATAACTCCCCAAAATCGCAGTAAGCACAAATCTCATTCCTAACCTTGGAATCAACTTCTTCATATAATCATATTCTATCTTCTAATCCCTCTCCAAATCCCTAACAAGCGTAACGTCTTTAACTATGCGCGCCGTAGTCCTTCACGCACCCGGCGGTCCAGAAACTCTCAAACTGCTGTTCTGCGTGAAAGTTGGAGAGATTACAATTAAGATGGTACTTGGCGTTAACGCGTGGAGACTTGCCTCTGCTAAGCTGCTTCTGTAGGCCCACGCTTGCAAGGATGTAATCTCTGACGGCCCTCTGGGCATTAAAAGGCCCTGGGCACTTAAGTCTATCCGCTGCCGTAATTCGCTATAATAACCATTCGTACGCCGTGGACTATTTGATGACTTTTCGATAGGTTTCTATGCCTGGAAGCTGGGTTATGTCCACATCGATGTCGTCATCAGGGATATTATCGGGCCCGTCGTCTGGTACGCCCCGGTTGCCGGTATCATTATCTCTATCCTTCCAAAGGAATGACATCTTATCTTTAACCGTCATGTCCTCATGACTAGTCAGATTTGAGACATCTCGTTGACTAGAGTCATCGTCGTACCTTTGGCGGAGGTTTTCGGTGATTAGACTAGTTCCGTGTAAGTAGCTAGAGACACTGAGATCCGTTCTAAACTCACCTTCGATACCGATGGACCAAGTACATGAGGTTACGGTTCTCGGGTGCGCTACCATCACAACTCACTTTAAAGGCGAAGGTTCGAAGAAGCTCGCCGAGAACTGGCAATACTCTCTCTAACTCGGCTTTGTCAAATCCAGAAGGCAATGACCTATAGAGCTCGTCCGTGAAAACAGTCACATACTCCAGTAATTTCGGGTCCCTCAGACTCTCAGTGTCGGAGTACACAGTTTGGGTCTCTCAGTCGGTGGACTCGGCTGGCGACTCAGGTATGGTCACCACCAAGGCCACATATGATGATTCTCCGACTAGCTTGCCACGGTATTGAGACTTGCTAGCACCGGAGCCACCGTATCCTGAATCTGTTATATGATCCACTGCCTGTGTCTCCCCGGCTGCCTTATCCCCGAACAGAAAATTTCTGACGCCGTCTCCTGACTCTGTTCTGCTATCCATATCTGTCGGCATTGCTGAAAGATTCCTTGCATCCCGTTCCCCAGCTATCATTGAAGGCTTGAGCGAAGTGATGTCCCGCTGTTGGCGTTCTATCTCTGCTTCTAGACGCCGGAAAGCATTGCGCCGCCCTTCGCCATATACTATTGGCATTTTAACGTCGAAGATGCCCATCAGACAATAGACCTCATCTTCTAAGCAGGCCGTCTTTCGGGCTGCGGCCCATCCCATGCGCTCTGCGACTGAGTACTGCTCGAGATGAGTCTTGCCGGATAGCAAATCGACGGGTACACCAGTGACTGCTGAGAGCGTCGGGCTTAAAGCACTCTTCGCTCCTAGTGGAACCCATTCTCTGTCATAGAAAATACAATTTCTTGGGGCGATTAGTTCTTGTAGAGTCCATCCTCGAGTGAACCAACGGGCTTGGCTGAAGGTTTCCTCGGGGTTTTCGAGTGTTTTAGAGACGTCGGAGGTGACATCTGCAAGATATACCAGGCACACTTCTGATGCCTGATACCACCGGAACATGGAGTTGAGGGCTTCCGATAACTCTGTATGGTTGCTTTTATCAATGCAACAAGTGTTAACCCAAACCCAGTCCAGCCCCAACTCTCTCGCAATCCTGCAGCTCTGGGTAATTTTTTTAAGACCTCTCGTCTCATACAACGCCTCATACAATGGAGGTGCAAAATTTCGCATTTCCTCGAACAAAACCTCATCATTGCCCCGGGTGTGAGAGAGGATGGCGTATGATGGGATGGGGTCCTCGATAAACTCAGCTAACACGAGCGTTTTGGTGTTAATCAGCCGCATTTTCGCAGGTGGACTTGAATGACCTCTAGCGGTACTTGATGACGAGCGTGTCTGCCAAGCTTCGGATCGCACTGTAGGATATCTCTTGCTAAAGTTGACCACATTGTACAGCGTGCTTCAGGCGGCAGCTTAATTTTAAATTGGGAGCACGTTGTTGGGAAGAAATTTGCTGATTGCTGCCTAACCTTACAACGACCCCGGAGGCTGTGTCCTTTGGAACGCCAGTAATTGATCGCCGATGTGCAGGGATGCTGATTAGGGAAAGCTGTGCGAGGTAGGTGCCACTCGGTCAAGTGCATGCTTTACCCCACCAAAAATCGCCCACCCCTACGCCTACACGACACGCCCTCTCTCCCTGTGCCTCTATTATTACTTAAGATATTTACTCTCTTTAATTCCTCTCTCTCTCTCTCTCTCTAAGTACAGGGGTAGGGGAGACTCTAGTAAAAATCTGTGCGGTATCCTATAAAAAAGTTAAGTACTAATTTTTTAGTACCTGTAGCCTATAATTTGGCGACAATCACGCTATGATTTAGCGACCAGAAGCCTATGATTATAGGGCTTTCTTTTCCTCGCTGGTGTAGGAATTGACTACCTAGCATTGGTCATCCCAATTTCGCGATGAGGAAGCAACTTCCCTTTTCGGCATCACGACACAGCAGAGGAAGCCAAGCGACTCGTTCAGTTGGAAATGCTGTCTGCACTCAGCTATTGTTTGTATCAAGCCTGGTACCATGAGTTGGGAGTCTGAAGTGTCAACCTCTCGCGAGTTGCAATCGCTCTCAGCCATGATCTAACTCACTCCATCTAGTGCGGAGGCAGCGAACTGCAAAAGCCATCCCTCGCAATCTCCCATCCCCAATCCTCCGTCCTCAATATAAAGAGCTCTTGATTTGCCTCCGCAATCTTACCGCTAGACTTTAGTTGTGGCTGCCCTGCTGAAACGGTACGTGCGAACGCAGACTCCTCACTCATGTCCACGATTTCGATAACGTCGAAGTCGACCGAGAGCGTAGTCACCGTGAATGCCTCGTCGTTGGCTGCGGCTATGGCTTCACTCCCCACGGCTGTGGAGAAGTGCTGCGCCAGGGAGACGCCGTCCGATGTGTATAGTTTGGGGATTGAGAAGGTGGATGAGGCGTTCAGAGCTGCTTGGTGGGTGCGGAGGAGGGTTGCAACGACTGTTTTGGTGTAGGACATTGGGTCGGTTTCAGAGTCGCGAGTTGCAGTTGGAAGCATGGTGCATGAACTGGCGAGGGGCGTTCTGGTCTTGTTTGCTCCTTTCCCTGGTGCTAAGAATCTAGCTCTTTAAAGTTAGGAGGCAAGTGTTTCTCGATTCAGAACTGCTGGTTGCTGTCGGATGAGATGGGTTTGATGCCAAGATCTTCCGCGGACGTGAGGGCAAGGCCCAAATATAAGCAAATTCTTCGTTTGGCATGCCACTTCGCTCAGGTTCCTGGGTTATTATCTCGCGATGAGTTGCGCGAGACCATTTGCCAATCGTGAAAGTTTCAACTTTCCCCCCTCCCCCCCTTCTCCTACTTTAGAAGCATGTCTTAACTGAATTGGGATCGGCTTCATGTTTCCCCCTGCGCTGCGTCTCTGTCAAGCGAAATTCGAGTTCTTAGTCACATCTGCATGTCACATGAGAACTTTTGCCAGGCCCTTCCGGATCATTGTTAGACTGCTTCTGAAACCTAGCAATAAACCATTTCAGCTTGCGAAAATGCTTCCTTCTCCCTTCGGAGACTTTCCTTGTACTATTTAGCCCTCGGAATTACAATACCAACAGCAGAGATAGTAATTTCAGATGGCCCAAAGGTCTCATATGTGATCGAATAGATATCGGTATATTTCTTACTCAGCTACAATACGACTAGACGATATCGAGGTTCAAGTACGCTGAGTTGTCTCCGAGGATATTGCCTCGCTTTTTGGCTCATCGGCATCAAGATTCTCGTCACTGCCCATCACGTTACCGGTCGCTGTTGCTTTCTCGTCGTCTGAGTCCTCATCACTCTGAGGGTCAATAGCTCCGAGAAGCATTTTCCACAGATTATGGTGCGTAGAGGGTGTGGTGTCCACAATGTCCCTAGTTTGTGTTAGCAGGATATTTGTAAGCTCTGTGGATTTTGGAAGCTCACATCTTCAAGCCAAGTCCCGAATCAAAATTTTCGAGTCGTTTGAAAGTATCTGGGTTATCACCGAAGCTGATAAACTGAATTCCCACCTGCGAAGGTGGATATGCAAGGGTAGTAAGACTGTCAACGACGTTCTTGATAGCCGCCTCTGGACCCGAATTCTTGCTCCAGAGGGCGTTGGTGAGCACATAGACGGACAGTGGAGCCGTTCGAGACCAGAATTTCCTGAGTTCGACCTCAACTTTCAAAGTTCTACAGTACTCCTCCAAGATGTGTTCAAGCGGGGCTGCAACGTTAGTAAGAGCTCGCAAGAAACTCTTTCTCTTTTTGCAAATCTCAACGAGGCTGGAGACTTTGGTATTATACCTCCTCTCGCTCCCTGTGAAGCACATGTTGATACCATCCTCGATAGACGTGTTGACTAGGTAACTCAAAATCTCGAAGAGATGGCATAACTCGTCCCAGTGTTCTAACATAGACGCTGCATCATCAATGATGAAAACCTGCGGATACAATTAGCCAAGCAATATCGAGGAAAAAATGAACATAATTCAATTTTCCTTGTCTGCCGAAATGGCCAGAAGGGAGGAGGGTTCAGTCTTACATGGTCCCGTTTGCCAACTCTACTCAAGAGCCACTCTCCTTCAAGGGTAGGTTCTTTGACTTTCATAATTTCTTTGAAGGTCGAATTTTTCTCTTTTTTGGCTCGTTTCCATTCAAAGGCTTCATTGATTGAGAGAACAGGCAGCCTTTTGACCGCTCTCTTTTTCGCGGTGGATGTAGTCTTAGCCGTAACCTGAGGGTCAAGACGGGCTTTGCCCTTGATCTTTTCTTCTGTGCCGAGAGTTATGTCCTGGGGAGTCTGGGGAGTCTGGGATGCTCCGATCGAAGCGTATGTGCCGAATCGTATACTGCCTTGGGGTGTTCGATCTTCCCCACTAAGGTTGGATATTAATTTGGGCATCTGTGCTTCATGTATTAAGGAAGCTGGGTGACCCATACCCCGCCCTCCGACTGTGTATCCACCCTCACTCCATAGTTCTATATTTAGGGGGTATAGACGCCGTAGGTATCCACGGGAGATTGAAGAACGTTTTCCTTCTTCAAAGAGAGCATCCGCTTTGCGCACGAGTT
Source organism: Hyaloscypha finlandica (assembly GCA_021399475.1). Classification (NCBI taxonomy): domain Eukaryota; kingdom Fungi; phylum Ascomycota; class Leotiomycetes; order Helotiales; family Hyaloscyphaceae; genus Hyaloscypha; species Hyaloscypha finlandica. The sequence continues at coordinate 101,402 of JAJTUR010000109.1, read as the reverse complement.
GATGAGCATCAAGTCTGCTGTAGGGATCTTCAAGAAGAACATGGTCTTCGATCATCTTCAAGACTATAGAGGTAGTGCCGTCGTAGAAGCGAAGCCGCGTGGAGAGGAGGTCGTGGGCATCGTCGATTTTAGGAAGTATCCTTTTGCCGTCGTGGAAACGATAATCACCGCCTGTCTTCCTTGACAAGTCTGTTGCCGATAGACCGGAGCGATAATTCAAAAGTCCCTCATACCCTCTCCCTAGCCATACTGCAGCCTCAATCAAAACGCACCCATATGACCAGATATCGCCAGACTGCATGCGGTGAATCGTGCTTTCTTTCTCAAAGCGGTCACCTCGGAAGGACTCAGGTGGTTCTACGTGAGAAATCAGGTCCGTTGAACTTTTCACTAAGAGCACTAGGCAAGCACATACCATATGTTCGAGCTCCAAACGCGTCGTCATTTGCACTTTTCCACCTCTTATTGCCGGGGGGTTTGAAGTACCTGGACTTTGGACCGGCAAGCTTGAAAAGATAGTGGTAGGGAGAGACCGCTTTGTTGCTTACGACTAGAATGTTCCCAGGGCTAACCCCTTGGTGGCTTCTGTAGCGTGGTCAATGGCTAGGGGTCTTAAGCGTAAAAATGTAGATCATGACTTACCCGTTGTCCTGATGTATATCGTCGAGGGCCGCGAGAATTCCCAGTAGGCTTTCCCAAAATTTGTTTATGTCTTCTTCTTCATAAGGTGGAACTGTTTTCCTAAAGTATTCTTCTAAAGATCCTTGGTCGGCGTACTCCAGAATAAGGTTGCAGGTATGTCCTTGAGTATAATTTCCGTAGAATATCAAGTGCGAATTAGAACGCTGACTGAATCGTCGATAGGCCTCGACTTCCCATTCGTAGGCTCTGATGGATTCACTGTCGTATGTTTTGAGAGCAAATGTATTGGATTGCGGGTCCTACACAAAGTAAGTTCAAGAGCTTAGGGGCAATTTTCAGAATTTCAAACCTTCGTACTATCAGCAAGACGGTTATAGAAGCTGTGCAGCTCGATCGCACGAACGACGGAACCATTCGATCCATCTACAATCTTCTTGCTACTAGCAATTGGAAGTATTTGGTCCATTCTGAATCTCGTTGTCATATTCTTCTTGAACAAAGACACGCAATACTTCCATTGTGTTTCGCAGAAAAGGCCATAGAAGCCGCCAGCGCCCGTGTCTCGTGGAAAGCCGGGTGGCTTGTGACTAGGATCGAAAGGCAGCTTCTGATCGTTGAGGTCGTACTCCACGAAGTGTTGAATGAAGGATTCTTTCTCCATACCAATCAGAATGCAGAAAATGGCGACATATTGCTTCAAGATGGTAGTGTAGTCGACCTGGAGGTGCTGGGAAAGGAACAGTTCATCCAGGATATCGGCCAGCCGCGCGGGGTTGCCTTCAGCTAGGTAAGCCCTCGCATCATCGAGAGGCACGAATGGGGTAGTTTCTTCTGTGTCCAAGTCTATTATGGAGTATAGTGTATGGTCGTGTATCCATTTCAGGAAGTTATGTATGGAGGCGATCTGATTTCGCTGAGGCGGAGAGTTTGGACCCGGTAGAGGGTGATCTGTTATTTCAGATTTGGCTTCTCTATCTCTCAGGGCAAGTGAAAGAAGATACTCCGATGAGTCCCCAATTTTCTGTTCTTGGGGAAATGCAAGATCTTTGCCCTTCCCTTTGGTTCCGACCTCGTTCGTGCTAGCTGTTGAAGGACAACGTTCAATATCTCGATTATTATCCATCGACGGCGGTGTTGAAACAACGTGGCCCGTTGGAGGGAACTGTACCTCACAATCAAGATGGAGAACAATATTTTGGAACAAATACGTCGCTGGGGTAATGTAAGCAAGTCCTGTGGTGGGATCTCCGGCCACTACATGGCCACAAAAGTTTCCCGAGTTCTTTTCAACAATCCAAGATCCGGAATCTCCATACGCTGCGACTGCTCAGTTCTGATAACATCACCATAAGGCTAAGAGCGATGGTTGACTTACATAGAGATCCATTAAGCGTCACTGTGCTGAGTTCCTCGAAAGTGTTACCGTATTCGAGTTTCATGAAAGTTGAAGACCCACTCATTAATCCATCCGTTGCATGCTTCGACCCTGTGCAAGTAACGACCACAACATCGTTTCTGTGCGGCGGCAGCTCCAGCATTGGGCTTTTCAACCTTCGGCCAACAAGGGTATCGTTCGACATTTGCAGATCACCCTTGATTATCTCAATTAGCGCCCAGTCGAGATCTGGCAGGTTTCCCGAAGAAGAGCTCATTAAAACGCCGATTTGGGTAAGTTCAGAGCCATCCTCGATGGAAAATTGCGTGCCGATATTGGGTTGAAAGCCGGAGACGGACAATTCATTGCGGCTTGATTCTGAGAAAAAGATCCATGCCTTAGCCACTGGGATATCCTTTGCAATAGTAGCAAACTCTCAAAGATCCAAAGACTTACCAGATGTTGTCAAATATGGAGCATTGCTACCACTGTCTAAGTAAGTCTCGGGGGTTGGGCCATCAAATTCGAACTCGAAAGTATCTTCATCTGGCTTTTCCAATTCAAGTGACGCATGCTGGTTCCAGTCCACGGGCTGAAAAACATGTGCCACAGTCATGCCAACAGTGATTACTGTTCCGTCCTTTCTTTTCAACTCTAAGAATCCTCCGAGAGTTGCTTTCCGGAATCGTCCAAGAGCATGGGTTTTAGAGTCGTCGACTGGAATATAAATTGCCGTCCCACTTAATAATTGGAGCCCCGGCTTTTTGACGTAGACAGCAACACCGATTTCAGCTGCTTGTGATGAGCCCTGTCCCATACCAGATGCGATCTGTTTAGGGGGTCCAGAATGAGGATGTCGAGGATGCCTCGAGGACTGTCCTAAAAGAACCCCTTCGTATTTGTCAAGGATACGGCTCCCCCGTATAGCACCAACGACTTTTTTCCGGGAAATTGTGTTGGCGCTGATGATAACCAGAGTAGGACACGAAGTAGTTTCTTGTCGGCCGACCATAAAGATAGAGAAGCTCAAGTTGCAAGCTTCCCTGAGCTTGAGATACTCATTTTGATCGTTGAGAAGCCGCTGCACATCCGCCTCCAACGGCTCCAGCTTCTTCCGTCCCGGATCTTTTATTTCCCAGAACATGTGATCTCCGAAGTTCCAGCAATGTTTCCCAACGGATTCTTGGGGATTGTGCCACCTTGCAGGAAGAGCGGGCTGTCTGCTGGTCGTCAACCTTCCCAACCACGATTCTTGGTTTAACGGAACTTCAGAAAACGACCCGGACCCCGTAGAACGTTTGAACATAGCGAGCTGATGAGTAAAGGGCCAAAGTCTACCTGTTCATCTCGACGCAAGTTCAGAGTCGAGGTGAAGGTGTCCGATCTCCTCTTCGGTTTGGGATGTGGGAAAATGCAGGTAGTATGTGTGGGCGCGCGGTAGAGCTGCTGTGAAGCCCAAGCCCCTCAATATGGATGGAAGATGCTTCATGAAAGCTAGGCAGATTCGAGGCGAAAGTCAAATCTTTCGTTTGGTGGCGGCTGTGGGAATGTTTCAGCTCAAGAGCTGGGGCGACTTCGCTAGTTCAACAAGTAAAATCCAGCCCTAACAACGCTGCGCCTCGGAGCTTTGGCGCCGCTTGACACAGCCCTCGCACAGCCCCGTGTAACATGACCAGCTAGCGGAAAGCCCCGTCGGTAGAAGTAAACGGGGTTGAAACATGATGGGATGGCTTGGGGATATTGTACTAGAACACCCATATAACCTCCACATCTTCTCTTCGAATCTTACCCACCCCGACATGTCCAACACAAGCCCCGACATCCTTCAAAACGAATTGCGGGCCGTGATCCGTTCTCCGGAAAGCCGTCTTGAGTTTGCTAGGAGTCTCTGGCAGCCCCAAAATGGACACAGCCTTACCACAGGAAACTTCCAAGCACCAAGTTTTGAAGGCTACTTCGGATTTTATGAAGATCAATGCATAACCTGGTTATGCGACAAGTACTCTCAGGACAAAACTCACAGACAACTCGTCGAAAAAGCATGTGAAATTGCAGGGCTAGATGCCCAACAGCTCCAGCCTCTTTTACTATCTCAAGATGAAATGGAACGGTCTTGGCTGTTTCTGGCAGTTCGCGTCTTTACTATGATTGATGTTGGCGGACTCCGGACCGGTATTAAATTAGGTCAAGTCTCTCGCAACTGGACAAACGGATCTTTGAAGGCCTTTATCGAGTCAACATTTCCGTGTACTAAAGAAGAATTAGATCACGTAAAGCTTGAACGATTATTTACAGCGAGAAATCTGGAGCGGGTAGCAGATATCCAGGTTATATGGACGAGTAATCTTGCAGACCACCTGCAACTAGAAGATGATGATACCAAAGTTCGGCTATTTTCTCATGCATCTTTCCTGGAACTACACCGAGAGTGGTAAGTTCGCCTTTCAAGCTTCGAAACAACACGGCTTTTATACTACAAGATTTCTAAAACTCCCAAATCCCATTACCCTTCCCGGTGGAATAGTAATGTAACTCTCGCTAATCTTTAAGGTAGCGATCTATTCCCAGCAGGATTCATTGATGAGACACTTCGAACACTTTCCCTCCTCCTCTCATCGAACGACAAGAAGACCGTCACATGGTTTAGGAGGGAGCAAAGAAGGAATTTGAATGATGAATTTATTGACGGAACAGCAATTAGCTGCCGACCACTTTCAATGAAAGAGCGACAAATTGACAAATTTGAGTTTTGGCACGATAGACTCGTCATGCTCAAGCAAGCTTTCGATGAAGCGGATCCGAAGACTATGAGCCAGCGAGTGAAAATCAAGAGGATGTCGTGAGGCATGTTCACAGAGCTAATTGTATATCTTCGAAGATGGTGGTCTGATCGCAGGAAACCGGTCCAGTGGTTCAACTTTTGGTTTGCAATTGCGCTGGTGGTCGGCCTAACGATTTTCTTTGGGCTTGTGCAAAGTATTGAGGGAGGAATACAGGTATGGAAAGCGTATCATCCCTGATGAGTCGAGGGAGATGACCCTGTTTGTATTCCACTGGCAGGAGAAGTGTGTACTATAGCACCTACCCACCTCCCCCACCTCCAAACCTACCCCTCCCCCCAACTGCCACCCATCGTGAAATTCGCCCACATGCCGTTCCGAACTATCTAGTTCCTTAAAAGTCGTTACAAGTAGAATTCGAAATCGGCTTTACACCGGAGCACTCTACGTACATTTTCGGCTACAATTTGCCCTATTACTGAATGGCTTGCTGGATTAACACCCTACGGCCTACGTTTACTAAATAGCTAGTAATCTATTAATACTAAGGATTTATCTTAATTAAGAATATAAGTAAAAAAGGTAAAGAAGTCTTAAAGAAGACTTAGAGAAGGCTTAGAAAAGAAGTTATAGAGAGAGATATATCTAACTATATAAATAAGGAAAGAAAAGGAAGATTAGTTTATAGGAAAAGAGAGTCTTTTTATACTCCTTCTCTCTAAATAGTAATTATAGATTTAAAGCTAGGAATTTCCAGAATTTATAAAAGAAGGGATTTATAAATAAACTAGAAGATTAGATAAACTTCTCTAAGCTTAAAGAGTAATAGAATAATAATTAAGTTATAAATAAATTAGAAGATTAAATAAACTTCTTTAAGCTAGAATAATAATAGAACTATATTTAAGTTATAAATAAATATAGAGATAAGCTTTATAGAATAATTAAAGGATTAGAATAACTTTTAAATACTTATACTTACTATAATGTTATTACTTTTATAAAAGAGAACTATAAAGAGAGATATGAGAATAATTAAGCTTAACCTAGAGATAAAGGCCTTTAGGACTTTAATACGAGGTTACTACTAGGGCCTTAGGTTATATTAAGGGAATAGCTAGGCTCTACTTAATGAAATAGATCCTATAACTAGATAAAGGCGTTTAGGACTTTAATATAGGGTTACTATTAGAGTCTTAGGTTATATATAGAGTATAGCTATTTGGGATATTAGAATAAGGCTATTTATAGAATAATAAGGCTTCTTAGGGACAAGGGTTTAGAGAGGGGGATATTATAAGGAGTTAAAGCGTGAGGAGCACACGTGATAAAGCAAGCGGGCACCCGGCATCCTATATATAGTTTCTTAGTTTAGTTAAGGTTTATATAGAGTATTAGAGCACTGGATTATACTTCTTAATTAAGTAAAAGATCAGCGCTCCTCTATTTGGGCACTAGAGAGTATATAGGAATGCAAACTGAGCTTTGGGAATAGGTATGGATTAGTCTATATAATAGGAGTTACTTATTAGAATCAGTTATACTTACAAGCGTCACTCTCAAGCTTACTTACCTTAACTACTTGTGCATTACCCTGCTATTGTGCGCCTCACAGGTGGCAGGATTATACGAGACTCTCATTCCTTAGAGGATTCGCTAATTGAACCGCGCTAGCTATAGGATTAGTAGCTGAGACGCTGGACGACGGGAAAGACGTGAAATGTGCTAGTCTACTAGTCTACCTAAAGCCTTTAGATGAGCGGAGAGGGTAATATCCGAACTTATATACCCTCCTCCTTATATAATAATTGTTACTTCTTTCTACTTAGCTTTTCACGGCCTTACTAATAATCGAGTGATAATACTGAGATTAGCTAATTATAGTATATAGTAAAGTGAGATAATAGCTATAGATGAGCATATTCTGGTATAAGAGCATAGGATTAATAGTAATAGGGCCTTATAGCTATAGTAGATCTCTCTATATAAGAGGGGCTGCATTAATACTAAAGTATTTTTTTATAGAGAGGGCGTTAGAAGGAAGGAAGCCTAGTAGAGTGAGCTTATATAACGGGCCATAGAGCGTATTCCGGTTCTATAAAGGCAGTGTAAGAAGCCTATATAAACCTGTTAGTTTCCCCGTCTCTGCTATTACTTTTATAGTCTAGTTATATAGCTAGTAGCTAGTAGAGAACTTCTCGACTACTCCTAATCATTTCTACCCGCTCTAGATAGCTACTTTTGCCTTCAAATCATATACCTATATACTAATTACTCCACGCTCTAAGAGCACAGCAACCCGCCACAAACCTACCCCGGAACTAGTTAGTATCCTTAATAAGCTCTAGTAGATTAAGTCGAGTAGTGCATCACTTAGCACGCTGCGACTAGTAGCAGCCGCAGCAGTTGTTAATAATAACTATAGGCCCGGAATTCGAGGTATGTAATAGAGATGTATTTGGCTTATAGTAATAGTAACTAACTTATATGAATCTAACTAGGGACCGGCACTATTTACGGACCCAGTAATAAGACAAATAATAATAAAAAAGATAATAACTATGACCTCCCTATAATTAAAGAACTACTACTCGCTAAGCTATAAGAGTAAGGCTTTATAATAGAGGATCGAGGCTCAGATAAGATAAGTAATTCTATTAACTAGAGTAGGTTAGTATAAAGTAATAGCTCAGGTAGGAATCCAGGTGAGTATATGTACTATATCTTCTATTATAGAAATAAATAACTAGTTTTTTCTAATATAGTATAAAAGATCTAATTATCCTATAGGTAAATAGTAACTCGAGTGCCTCTAGAGCTATAGTTAATAATATTAGTCTTTATATTAAAAGTATAGTAATACTAGGTATAGGTCTTTTTAATAGCCTAGAGATAGCTATTAATATAATAACTCTAGCTTCTCCTTATAGTTCTAGTAAGTAGTATAATATTAATAACTACCTTAAGATAACTCTATACTCCTAGCTTACTAAATAAGGAGCTTTAATATTAAACTCTATATATCCTTATACCTCTTCTTCGCACCTGCACTGGAACATGATACGGCCCAGAGGCGAGTAGGCTTCCTCCCGCAAGTGGACAAGCGGTAGCTTAAGCTCTGTGTGCCTACTTGTTCCTTAGCCTCTGCTGGGATAGACGTCTAATGTCCTTCTGCCTGCTAGTCCCGACACGGGAGCTAGTACGGTCGAGGGAAGCGGCGAGGAGGTTTTTTTGGGGGGGTGCAAGGGTGGATTAGATACATGGGTGAATCACCACAAAGAAAATGAAGAGGTTAACATCGGATGAAGACATTCACACGGATATGCGGTTTAACCAGGTCAATAATATCTTTAGCCATGACGCTATAGTGATCTCTGCATCAAGGGTCTAGAAGTAGCATTCCTTAATTGAGCAGTTAAGGGAGAACCCCTTGGAATTTTGCCTTTCGCTTATTCTGCCAATATGGAGGTGTTTGCCAAGCATTTATCGAATGTTTAAGTCAGTTATACATTGCTTTTCGTCCCTCCTCAGTACCCACCCACAACTGCCTTACCCTATCGCGAAACACTTCTGCCCAGTCTCATCCACCTACCCCTCCAACACACCCGCCCATTCCTCCGGCCCTTTCGCATCTTTCGCCCCGTCCCCAACCACATACTCAGCGCGTCCTCACCTCCGCATAAACTCGACCATGGTGCGAATTTCCTTCTGCCGAGCCGTTTATTGATACAACGGTTATAGAAGAGGGGCGAATCGAGAGAAGTGGAGATAGAGAGACGCAAGAGGCAGTGGTGTCGGCAGTAGGAGAGGATCTTCAAAGACCATTTTAGGGATGGCGCGTACGGAATTGAGGAGCTGGGTTGGAGGGTAAAGAAGGGAGGAAGGAGTATGCGGTTGGGAAAGCGAATATGTTTGTGCTTGGGGTCGAGGGTTGAGGGTGTGGTTGTCATGGTGGGGGGAGAATGTGTGGCATTTGTGTTTTCCCTTTTGGATGGGGAGCGGAGGTAGTAAGGAAACAGACGACGCATCACCAAATCTTTCATCTCAACATCCTTCGTCTGGATTGTGAACAATGAGAGGAAAATGATGGATTCGAGTTAGAGGAGATGATTAACAAGGATGAGACAAGTTGAGAAAACATCTCATGGTTCTCATGGTATCAACTCAACGCCCTACTCAGACATTTTTTCCCTCGAGCTGTCCATCTACAAACCCATAACTTTTGCAAACCTCCCAGGAACACTCCCAACCTCCTGTCTCGCTTCGCCAATTGCAAGCAAAACCTTCTTAATACCAACCCTAACCACATCCAGTCCCGTTCTATCTCTCAGCTCATTAAGAGACTCTGCTAAATGGGCTTGGGAGTCAAAGGCTTGTACTTCTTGTAGAATTTGCCTAAGTGAGGCATAGCTGTTCACCACGGGGACTGTGAGCTGATCTTTAGTAATAATTTAACAAAGTAACGCGTACTTAATCATATAATAATACTCGAAATACAATTTTCTAGCTTGCTTTAGGATTACATCTGAAATGGCGCCTGACACAAATAACATGGTTCAACACTCCCATCCATAGTTGTTACACGTCCCTGGTTCCAGCAGAATCGGCAACCGATGAATGACTGTTCCTGAGGCATTGGTACACCTGTCCAAGGTTGGGCTTCTTGTCTCCCAACTTCAAGCATCTCTGGAAATCCTGAAAAGTTACATAAGGGAGTGGCGGTACCAGATGGAGACAGCATGGTACCAAGGCCAGCATGTGTTGCAGACCGTGTGAGCTTGGCAGTTTCATGTTGTGCTTGGACCGTGCTTGGATTTTGGGGTAGCATCTGAAAGTCAGGAGTGTTCTGAGTCGGAGGAGCCTCAAGTTCTGATGAATTTGGGAGTTTTCCAAATCTTATAGCCACTGGAGGACCCCCGCTATCCCCTCTACTATTGACAGAGGAGGGCGGTCCCACTTGCGAAAGATTTGGGAGATGAGCGATAACGACTGGCCCGGGTGCGGAACTTGGCTGTGATTGGGAGTCTGTGGTTTGAATGATATTCTGCCTTCTTTGTTGACGTGAGCCATGAGACGGGCTGCAATAAACAGCGGTTGCACGGCTTCGAGCAGTTGCTGCCGCGGAATGTGCTGGGGTCGAAATAGAGTGTGCTTCAACAGGGTGGCTACATTCAGATATCGAACCAGCATTCGATGCTGGTCCCGGTGCAGTAATTCGATATACTGTCCGAAAAGCTTCTTTGTAATACTCTATCTGTTCCGGAAGACGGGCAGGTGGAGGTTGACCACGGTCAACTTGCGATTCTATCACAGTTTGCAAGACATCCAGATGTCTCTCGAGATTCAAGTCTCTGGGTAATATGGATGCGCTTTGAACTACACAAAGTCAATTCTCTGTGGCTGCTTAGTCCATTAAACATTTTCACTCACATGGGCTTGGAACTGGAGTTTCAAGAGATGGAAACAATACTCGCCACATGCGGTACCATTTCGCCAGTTCCCGTGAATCATATAAGTCATCGCTGGGCATATTGTCTTTGGCAAATTCCACCTTGTACTTACTTATCCAATTTTTCATGTCATCATCTTCTTCATTCTCAAGTCGCCACGTCCGGAAAATATTCAAGGCCTCGTCAAGCTCGTCGGTTTTGTCACAATCAATGACCTCGAGAATCGGAGGTGGCTCATCAACAGCACAGGTTCTTTGATGCTGATTTTTGTCGGTCTTTTTCTCGAATTTTTGGAAGCATTTATTGCATCGAATAATAGTGTGATGGCTGTCGTAATGGCCTCTGAATTTGTGAGCAATTTGTTTATATGAACCTGAAGAGAACGAGAAGCTAAATAACGAACCTCAAGTTGTGTATGTTTAACCACCCAGACATAATACAAGTTTTTTGAATGTGGGTGCTGGGGCTCTTGGCATGGAAGTGACACCGTAATCTGCGTCGCTCTTGACCTCCAGGGTGTCGTGGATTTGACAGTCTTGGTCGTTTCAGAGATCGCTTTCTGTCATTAGGTAGCTTATCATCATCATCTTTCCCAGTGCAGTCTTTCCCAGAGTCTGCCGAAGTAGCGGGTGCTGTAATTGAACTGCCAGTCGTATTCTTTGACGCAGGTGGGGAGGCGGAGCCCGATGTAGGCTTCCCAGTTATTCCTCTTTCATACCCGATAGAGGAGCATCCCGGTGAAAACTCAAGAGGTAAGCATTCTTCATCTTCTGCGCGAAAAAGAGGCAGGATAAAGGACAATTTTGCTTTCAGTTTTCGAAGGAGAATGGCAGCAAGCGTAGGATCACCAGACAGTGCATGTGATACTCTTTCCTCGAGATCATTCTCGGCGGCCGCCATAAGAGTAATAGTAGAAGGACTATGCACTTCGACATTTTCAGGACCCTTAGCAACCCCCAAGTTCCAATTTTCGATACTGCCTTTCTTCATAAATATATCAGTGGATGCCTGTGGAGCAATTGATTCGTTGTCTGCGGCTTCAGGATCTGCGGTGGACTTCAGAATCGTTACGGCACTGCGGACATGTCAGATCTTGATCACATGTTGAGCATAGTACCTACTCGGATTTTGTCTCTGCCTGTGACTCTAGTTTACTACGCGGTAAACACTCAGGCGTCTTCTTACGCGGAGCTTTCGGTAGCTCTACTTCGCTGTACGGGTAGGGAAGTGACTCTTCGGGTGGAATTTGATCGACGACTTGGATATGCTTTTCCTCGGAAAAATCCAGAACTTGTGGTGTAATAGAGGACGGAATGGAATCACGAGGCCGATCTGAGCAACGAAAGAAATTCGAGCTGGAGCCCAGGTTCTTCTCAATATCGTCGTTGCACCCCGAACCCCAAAACCGAGCAGCATTAAGCTCCCAAGATCCTTCCCCTGCTGGTTGCGCTACTTTCATCCAATTGGCAATCTTCTTCCGCCATACTGCCCACTTCTTCATAGCCCAATATATAACAGACATTATACCGAAAAGAATAAAAACAGAGAAGTAGAACCATTCTTTGGTGAGATTAAAGGGTATGACGGCGGGTTGCATTGAAAATATCGATGCAGAAACTATAATTGGACATAGAACCTAAGAATACGATGAGATTAGAAAAGAGTACTATATGAAGAAGAAATGTGTAGACTTACCCAAATAAAGAAGTTTGAAGTAAATGAGGCTTGCTCATTTGCCCGGTTGCTTTCGAGGAAAAAGAGGAGCTTGAGCTTTAGGAGAAATTAGCAAGAAAGACTTCCAAAGTTGGCGTAGAGTACGAATGGTCGATCTGAAGATCTTACCACTTCAAGATCCTTGATCAGAGAGTCTTTCAACGATTCCAGTCTCTGGCGGTACATTTCCAGTTTTTCAAATGTTTGTTTGATGTCACGGAGTGAGGATCTAGGACAGCCGAGTTCGCGAGATTTCTGCGAGTTGCTTGGAAACTCATCGAGGTCAGAGAAGTATCCGATATCTCCATTTGGCGATAGAAATGTGTCCCATTCATCGACGAGCCCAGACAATACATGGAGAAGTTCATTCAGGAGGCCCATTCTCTGAGCAGTCCAGTTGAAACCCTTTTGTATCATTTCACCTCGCTCCCCAGGGTATTGAGAGGTGCCAGGGCGTGTGAATGGGTGAACTAGTTTCTGTCGCGGACATCAGTACCCGGAGTTGAAGTCGGCACAATGAGATGACTGAGTTCACAGATGACAAATCAAAGTTGTAGACTTACATATGCTTTTTGGTCTTCCTCCAACATGTAAGCCACCCGGCCCCATTCTCGGCAGACATCTTCCGCACTCACCGCTAGAGCTTTCGCATAGTACTGCCGTGGTCTCCAAATAGGAGACTTAGCTTGTATCGGTGCCGAGGATTTTGATATAAGGGGGTCTTTGTCAAGTCCCTGACCGTCGTCATCGTTATTCCAATCGTATAGTTCGTTTCCACTACTAGACTCGTGTTCAGTATCAATAAAAGAGCAGGCCGTAAACTGCCATTCATTAGACCCATATAGGGCGCACGAAGTCTGTGCTGGATAAAGCAGATACTCTTCATGATCGTCGTCGCCCCTACTCTCCGCATTCAAGAGAGATAGGCTCTTCCGGTCACGGAGACGCTTGCCCCGAATCTTTGAAGCCGACTCACGAGGCCACGGTACTTTCCTCAACGCGAAGAATGGGAGATGGAAAGCCATCTGAAACGTAGGTGACCCATGAGACTAGAGTTATACACCTATTAGCAGCGATCTTATTTGATTGAGAAGGAGAAAGAAAACAGGTTGGCGTACTGGCAAATTAACCCGAATACATGGCTTGAATCCAACGTGCTTGCACAGAGCATCTCGCAGGGCTTGGGCTTCAAGAAAGGGAACAGTGACAGCCAGAGCTAAGATGAAATCCGGTGTCAAATCGGCGATATAACTACACAATGTTAGAGCTATGCAATTAAATGTATGGAATGTCTTACATTAGACGTCTCTCAACATCCGGGTCCTTCCCGTGATTGTATCGCTGGCCTGGCATTAGTAATTGCTGTAGCTGAGAGTAGACATCATTTGGGAAAGGAGGTCAGGAGGAGTTGAAATCGCACGTACCGGTTGCCTCAAACACCTTAATAGTTCCGTCGCCGTCAGCATATTTTTACAATACCTAGCATTCCCTTCTCCCATAAGATCGACACTATTCCGTTGATCAACCCAGCAAGCTCTTCTGCTGCCCGCTTGACCAATGCCACACTCAACCTCTTTAAGACTGACATCTTTGCAGAACCTCTGAACTACATCAGCTTCAAATGGATCACCTGAACCTTCATCGTTGCAAAGAAATAGCGAGAGCTTATTTTCCGATTCGTCAAACCCTTTCAAAACTCCAACAGCCGGGGTCTCATCTTTCCTAGTCAGGTCATGATGCGTGAAGAACGCTTCGTCCCACACCTTTGTATAGCACCGAAGGGAGTAAGACCTGCCGCCAGGGCTTCGCTCCGTCAAGATGCGACGCCGTCTCGGTTTCGGCATTGGTGGTTGTAGGCGTCTTCTCCTTGCTAATACTCTCGGATTTGATTGGTTTTAAAGAGATCGAACATCGTTCGACGAACGATGACAATTTGGTAGAAATTCGGCGATTCAGATAGGCGACGGCATGAGCCAATCTCACAAATATCTCCGCGGTAGTTGTGAGGCGACGAAAATTAAAGGGCCGAAGAATTGTCGATATCTGTAGACCGATATATTATTTACAGACGAAACTAGAGGTTGGGTCGTGGAATCGTTGTCCAATTATCTTGACTCGTTAGATGAGGTCTGCTATTCGGTGACCCTAAGATGACGAAGAGAAGAACAAGTACGTTCCAAAGAGGGTAATATGTTGTTAGAAGTATTTGGGGCATCTTGCTAGGACTAGAGACACGTTCTGTAAGTCTGATATTGAGGCCTGAGCATAGGACCACTCACACAATGCCATATGTAAACATACCGTTTGCCTCTCGCAAGCGGCTAGTAAAGGTACAGCAATGCCCGAAATTGCAGATGAATCAAAAAGGATTACCCGCAGACAAATTGGTTCGATAATAGACCCTGTGATAGCCTCTGCATTGTCGTTGGGCAGCTATACATAAAGGGTTCGACAACAGGTTCGGGTAAAAAATAAGGCTGACGACACTACGTGCGAACTTTCGCAACTTCGATTATCCGCAACTCTTGGTGTCCTGCAGCATGACCCACCACACCCCTTCCCGCGGGATGAGAAACTACCGCCCGCATCATAAGCCACTACTCGTAGCCCAATAAGCTCTCTTAAATTCGGTGAAGTTATTGGCCAATCTTGCATCATTGTCTCCGTCATGGAATAAAGCACAAGTCCTTTCCTTCAATTAAACCCTGAAGCCAGGACACATTTAACGAAAACCGACACAGGGCATGACACCTCAGATCCAATCATCAGCTAACAATATGCTCAATATCGGTAAAAAGTCCTCCTTGTCGGATCCGAAAAGGCTAAGGGAGGCTTTGCTTCGCCCTTCCACCGGCGCCTGCGTAGCCTCGTTCTCGAAGTGTCCACTTTCTCCTGTGAATCTTGCAACTCTAGTCCCAGCATCGACAATACCGGGTTTCAAAAATATTGTGCAATTGAGCATACTGTGAGTAGCTTGAAAGGCTGTTCAACTGCAGTACGCCGACTGGTGCATCGATTGGTGAATGCTAAGTTGTACCAAGGATGTGTTGCGAGACTGCGAGAGTTGCACTTGCGAGAGATCGCAACTCTGTTTACAAGAGAATCATTCGCTTTCGCCGCACAAATCAAAAGAGAGCATTTGAATTGTGCAAGATAACAACTTCTGAATCTCGCAAAAACTATTGCCATCTCAAAACCTCTAACCTGCGAAGAATCGCAATCAGAACTTTCTCCCCTTCAACAGCTACTCTATCGTAGCTATGCTCGCCACTCACAGCTCGTTCTGTTTATGTATAAAAAAAGCAGCCCCCTCGGGCTTCTATCTGAACCGATGTCCAGTCTCGAGCACTTGTCTTTCACTCGGGCAGTTTCCCATCTTTCCAAAGAGCCCCTCGTCTTCACATTCGCAAATCGCCCGAAGTGTCAAGCTTTAAATACGACACTAGCAAGAATGCCAGCCTCCCACAAGTCACAATCTTCCATGAGAGTCCAGCGAGGTTCGACGCAGAGCGGCTCTTCGGCACAGAACCCACCACGTACTTCTGCAAAAACTTCCGAAGTCGAGAGACTGATCGATCGATATCTTGGTCAAGACAGAGACTATAAGTCACACGTGTCGGCGAACTATGATCCCCACCAAGAGGCAGCAAGAAAGAAGCATGAAAATCAGTTGAGAAACGTAATTGATGCCGTGGAGAGATTGGGGTTCTAATGAGGAAGAATTTTGTGGTTTACTAGGAAGCTCTGTTTGGTAAAAGTGCCCGAGGTTGTTCGCAGTTGTCGAAAGAACCTTGCGTATGCGCTGGCTACTGGCTGCTGGCTCTGGCAAGAATGGTGGTCCTGTTCATACTCCTTATGCTCAAATGAAGTTCACCCAACTGTATTCGCCAGCCAATTACGTCACATCCTCACGAGTGGGTCCTCCTACCTCGCTAAAACCCTTCCCCCCTAATCTCGCTTCTCGCCCAATATTAAAAGAAAAGTGTCAAGCAATTTCCCGAGCACAATGAAGTCGGTGAGAGATTATGGGAGCTGAGACGTCATGATCGGTGATCGAAGCGCGAAGACTACACCCATTCTACGAACTCGCTACAGAGTGACCAAGCTTCACTCTAGCACAATCTGAGCAACTGTCCTTAAGCTCCGATGAAAGTTTGTGGAGCTTGAATATTTGGGTTGAAAGGAATGGATGTGGTTCTTGATCGTTAATAGACTCATGGTGTCGAGTTTTAAATGGAGTTCATCTTGCTCTGTACTTCTGTTATTGACCTCCAAAAAAAAAAAAAATTTTAAACCCCCAAAAGACAGACAATAGAAATTGAATTAGCTGAAAACATGGCGACCTTGGGCCCCAAAATATCTTTCTCTCTATACTTAAATCCTAAACGAACATTTTCACCGTTAGCCGCACGTGTACCCCCTAATCACAGGAGAACCTTGCAGCCCTCTAATGGCTAAAGAAAACTTAGCTCTAACCTTTACCGAGGTTAAAGTTGAGTGTCTGGATTCTGACCATGAGATAATGAGAAGGGTTCTCGAAGAGCGCAGGAAAACGCTCGGCAAGGAGCATTCATACACTTTGCTAGCTATAGTAAACCTGGCCAGAATCGAGAATGCTCTGAATCAGTGTATTAAATGAATAGAATAGAATAGAATATTGGGTACTATTCTATGCCTTCAACCTTTAAGCTTGCTTAAAGTTGAAGGAGTTTTGGGTGTGGAATTAGAATGTGGAAAAAAGGGAAGAAAGATCATACTACAGTTAAATCACATGACATCTGGCTTCTGATTCGCTACTTTTCTGATATGGGTCTGTTCCGCTGTTCTAATTAGTCAGCTTATTTTAGTAGGGAATACCAAAAAAAAATTAAAAATTAAAAATTAAAAAAACTTTAGGAAACTAGTATTATTATAAGTATAAGATCTAGGGCCTAGAATATATAATTAGACTATCTTTATTTTAATAATTTAAAGCTAAAAAAGAGAAGAGGATCTTAAAGGAGCCTAAGAGTAAGGAAGAAAATTCACTTAAGCCTTAGGTATATATTTTACTTAATTTTCAGCTTAAGGCTTAACTATTAGCCTAAGGCTTAACTATTAACCTAAGGTAAGTTACTTATTAGTATAACTAATTTCTTAGAGGTTATTATCGGTTTACTAGTAACGCGTAGTATCGTCACGTAGTCGTGGAATACTAGTTACGTTAGTTAGTAAAGTTATTCTATTCCGTAAGTAGGGATTATAGTATCGAGGTTCTAATATATAATCCCTAAATACGCTAAGCCTAATTAGTGCTAGTGTCTAGCATGTCCCGTTTCCTGTATATCCTATGTCCTATGTCTTATATATAGGAAACGAAGTTATATAACAAAATTACATAACCTCCGGGAAACTATACTAATAATAGTGACTACCTAAAAAACGCGAAAAACTAACGTAAAAGTACGAAAAACATCTAAAAAATAGTGTCCCTTATTCGTATATAAATTTCCTAATCCGGCCTAGTACTAGACTATCCCTAAACGCTTAGTATATGTATCCCTATTAATATTCCTATCCTATATACCTATTTCCCTCCAAATATCTCTATTTCTTACCTATATACCCCTATTCACGTTTAACCTATTCCTCTACGTCTAACTATATAGTATTCATATTAAGTAAGTACTTAAGGGTATTTATAGGCTTCGATTTCATTATTAAATTAGCTAGGTTTAACTCTCCCTTAATTTACTTAACCTCCGTAATCTCTTATTATTTATAAGCCTAGTAGAGGTATATTACGTTAATTATAAGACGTTTTTCTCGTATGGTTCCTAGCTTAACTAGGCATTTATAGAGGGACTTAGAATCTATATAGATAACTAATAAGACTTCGATTTTAAGTACTTTATTAATTATAGACTTAACTAAACTACTTATATTAAAGCCGTGAGCTATTCTATATAGTTTAGAAGCTAGGATACTTCTAGTAACTCTCTTATACTTCATATATAACTAGTGGATCGTATTAGAGTATCTAGAGCTATTAGCTAGGACTAGAATATATCTAATCTAAGAAGAGAAGTCCCGATTACCTATAAAGGAGGCGTCTATAAAGATAATTAGATATAGAGACTCCTTATCTAGCTTTACGAAATATAGTCCTCTAGTAGCATTCTCGATTTACTATTAAATACGCTTATTGAGGGCTTTTATATTAGTTTCCATAGGTTTAATAGCTTAAGCGGTAATTAAGTAGTCGTATAAGGCTTCTAGCTAGTAGACTAACGTAATATACGCTCCCCGGGCTCACTAAGTGATATATTATTCCTTAATCGTGAGGTTCTTACGTATATTACTTCTACTACTTATCGTAGTCGTGTTCTTAACTATTACTATTTAGAGGTTTCTATACTATTATTCCTATAAGAGGGTAATACTATCTAAATTAGTGTGAATAATACCCTTATTAAACTTAAGGTCATAGTTAGTTATAAGGTATTCACGTTCCTTAGCTAGGAATTTAGTCTCTTAGAGCTTTAGATACTCTACCTTAACGAAGTTATCGTCTCCTATAAATAGAGTATTATTAGTTTAAAGGCTAATAATACTAAAGGGGTAGTTACTATAGAGTAAGTATAGGTCGTATATTAATTACTTTATAACTAGCTTATTTAAGTAGTAAGAATAGTAGGTCTTAAACTAGTAGTTTCTAGCTTCTAGTACTCTATAGAGTAGTTTTATAACCTTTAATACTAAACTAGCCTCTAGGCTTAGTTAATTAGTAAGCTTAGGAGGTGAGTTAATATAGAAATCATAATTTAGTAGAGTTAATAACTAAACGTAGGCTTGTAATATATCCTATAAATATAGTCCTATAGTTCCTATAGTTATAGTAGTAATATAGAGGATAACTCTCTAGCTAATTCATTAGATAATTAGTGATTATATTAATACTATGTGTTTCTTACTATTATTATAGGCTTAAATAACTAGTCTCGACTTCTTACTCTCCTTATCTATTCCCTTATTCTTAATCTCGTTAATAAAGTAGGAGTTAAAGATACGTACCTCCTATAATACCTAAGATCGAGGAATAACTTTAAATACTCCTTTTTTAGGAGGCTAGTGACCTTAATTTAATAGGAATTCTTATATAAGTCGTTATCCTATAGGAATACCGTTATATTAGGGTTCTTATAGGGTCTACCTCTATTATACTTTAGCAAAATAGGTGAGATAGCGGGAGGAATTATACCTATATTACCTTCGCTATTACCTTTACTATAGTATTTAGGATCATATTTAGGGCCCTTAGAACTAACCTTAATATCCCTTATATAAAAGGGCTTTATAGAGGTTAAGTGGAAAGTAGTAATACTATATAGTAAAGCTAGTATACACGACTCTCCTTCTATTACTATAAGCTTATATAGTCCCTATTAACTACTTAATTAACCTATATTCCCCTCGCGCTATACTAAAATGTCCGAATTTAGTATAAGTTCATAGATATTATTTATAGAGGGGTTATTACATGTATTTAGGGCGTCTTTAACTTAGTGCTTAGCTTATAACCTCTAAATCTCTACTATAGCCTTCTTTAGAGTTATTAAACATTGGGAAATAGTAGGTACGGGAGTATTATATTCACTTAATTAAGGTAAGGTACTATAGACTAAGAGAATAGGAATAATTCCATTAATTCCTATAGTATTATTAAGGGCTTTAAAGGCTATTTATAGGGCTATCTCCTTATTAATTCCCTTGATTTTAGCTATAATAATTAAGTAGGCTCATTGAACTAGGCTATAGTAGTATTTAATAATTCCTATAGAGTTATGAGCTTCTATAGGGACGATTTTTACTTTAGTTCCTATTATATTTATAAGCTAGGAAAACTCCTTAGTAGTGAACTACTTTCTAGCGTCTACTATAATGTAATTAGGAGAGCCTAAATAGGTATTAATCTAATATATCTTTAAGGTATTCTAGGTATAAATAGTACTAATATTCTAGAGCTAATAGCCCTTATAGTATCTAGTCCCTTTATTAACGATATATAGAATAGGCTTCCTAAGAATATAGAAGATATTAATAATAATTAATAAATTAAAGTTAATATTATCTCTTAAGTTAAACTTAAATTATCTAAGTAATTTCTTATTCTTCTAGTATTACTTATAGTATTTCGGAAGGTATTCTAGGGCTTTTATATTAACTTTATAGCTAGCTTACTCTAGTAAATTTCGGAGCTTACTAACTAATAAATAGCTAAATTAGTAATAGAGATATTATAATTTAGTCTCTATAAGGAAGTATAGATTATAGGTAAAGGATTTAGAAATAAGGCTTTATAATATATTATTCTAAAATAGAAAAGAATAACTAAAACGTTATATAATAAGTATATAATATCTAATAAAAGTAATAATATAATTAGTGAGATTATTAAAGTAGACTTATAGCTTATCTATATTATCTAAGCTAAGTAGGAATAGAGTTTTTAAGAGTATAATATAGAATTATACTTACCTAATTAGTATTTCTATAACTATAGAACTAATAGAAGTAAAAGAACCTATACTAAAGTAGATAATAACTTAACTTTTAGTACTCTTATTAAGCGTGATACTATTATTAGTTCACTATAAAGCTTAGAATTAATTAAGACTAGTAGTTAAGTATTTAGAGGCTCTAGTATTAATTATAATTCCATAAAAGCATTAACTACTATATCTAGATATACCTCTATTAGTTCACTAATAACGCGTAGCACCGTCACGTAGTCGTGGAATGCTAATTACGTAGGTTAGTAAAGTAGTTGTTTTTATAAGTAGGGATTATAGTATCGAGGTTCTAATATGCGATCCCTAAATACGCTAAGCCTAATTAGTGCTAGTGTCTGGCATGTCCGTTTCCCGCATATCCCATGTCCCATGTCCTATTTCCTATATATAGGAAGCGAGGTCATATAACATAAGTCACATAATCTCCGGGAAACTATACTAATACTAGCAACTACCTGAAAAACGCGAAAAACTAACGTAAAAGTGCTAAAAACGCACGAAAAATGGTGTCCCCTATTCGTATACAGATTTCCTAATCCGGCCTAGTACTAGACTATCCCTAAGTACTTAGTGTATATATCCCTATTAGTATCTCTATCCTATATACCTATTTCCCACCTATATGCCCCTCCGTTTACCTTATCCATATTTGACCTATTCCTCTACGTCCAATTATATAGTATTCATATTAAGTAGGTATTTAAGGGTATTTATAGGCTTCAATTTCATTATCGAATTAGCCGGGTTTAACTCTCCCTTAATCCACTTAACCTCCGTAATCTCTCATTATTCGTAAGCCTAGCGGAGGCATATTACGTTAATTATAAGTCGCTTTTCTTATATGGTTCCTAGCTTAACTAGGTATTTATAGAGGGACTTGGAATCTATATAGATAACTAGTGGGACTTTAATTTCGAGGGCCTTATTAATTATAGACTTAACTAAACCGCCCATATTAAAGCCGTGAGCTATACTATAAAGTTTAGAGGCTAGAATACTTCTAGTAACTCTCTTATACTTTATAGAGGACTAGTGGATTATATTAGCGTATCTAGAGCTATCCGCTAGAACTAGAACATATTTAATCTAAGAAGAAAGGTCTCGATTTCCTACGAAGGAGGCGTCTATAAAGATAATTAGGTATAAGGACTCCTTATCTAGCTTTACGAAACGCAGTCCTCTAGCGGCATTTTCGATTTACTATTAAATATACTTATTAAGGGCCTTAATATTAGTTTCCATGGGTTTAATAGCTTAAGTAGCTACTAAGTAGTTATACGAAGCCTCTAGTTAGTAAGTTAATATGATATATGCTCCCTAAGCTCACTAGGCGACGTATTATTCCTTAATTATGAGGTTTTAACGTATAATACCCCTACTACTAGTTATAGTTATATTCTTAACTATTACCGGGTAGAGGTTACTATACTAGCGTTCCTGCGTAAGAGTAATACTAGTAGAGTTAGTGCGAATAATACCTCTATTAAACTTGAGATTATAGTTAGTTATAAGGTATTCATACTCCTTAGCTAGGAAATTAGCCTCCTAGAGCTTTAGATACTCTACCTTAGTAAAGTTGTCGTCTCCCACAAATAGAGTATCATTAGTCTAAAGGCTAATAATACTAAAGGGGTAGTTGCTATAGAGTAGGCACGGGTCATAAGTCAACTATTCTATAGCTAGCTTATTTAGGTAGTGAGAATAGTAAGTCTTAAACTAGTGGTTTCCGGCTTCTGGTACTCCGTAGAGTGGTTTTATAACCTTTAATACTAAACCAGCCTCTAGATTTAGTTAATTAGTAAGCTTAGGAGGTAGGTTAATATAGAAATCGCGATTTAGTAAGGTTAACGACTAAATATAGGCTTATAATATATCCTATAGGTATAGTCTAGTGGTTCCTATAGTTATAGCAGTAATATAGAGGATAACTCTCTAGCTAATTCATTAGATAGTTAGTAATTACGTTAATACTATATATTTCTCACTATTATTATAGGCTTAAATAACTAGTCTTAACTTCTTAAGCTCTCTATCCGTCCCCTTATTCTTAATCTCATTAACAAAGCAGGAGTTAAAGATATATACCTCCTATAGTACCTAAGATCTAGAAATAACCTTAAATATACCCTTTTCTAGGAGGCTAGTGACTTTAGTTTAATAGGAATCCTCATATAGTTCATCATCCTATAGGAATACTATTATATTAGGGTTCTTACGGGGTCTACCTCTACTACGCTTTAGTAGAATAGGTAGTATAGTAGGAGGAATTATACCCATATTACCTTCGCTATTACCTTCGCTATAGTATTTAGGATTGTCCTTAGGACCCTTAGAACTAGCCTTAATATCTCCTATATAGAATAGCTTTACGGAGGTTAAGTAGAAGGTAGTATTACCGTATAGTAAAGCTAGTATATATAACTCCCCTTCTATTACTACTAGCTTATATAGTCCCTACTAACTACCTAGTTAACCTATATTCCCCTCGCGCTATACTAAGATATTTGAATTAAGTATAAGCTCGTGGATATTACTTATAGAGGGGCTATTACATATATTTAGGGCGTCTTTAACTTAGCGCTTAGCTTATAGCTTCTAAATCTCTGCTATCGCCTTCTTTAGGGCTATTATATATTAGGAAATAGTAGGTACGGGAGTATTATATTCGCTTAATTAAGGTAGTATACCATAGACCAAGAGTATAGGAATAATCCTACTAATTCCCGTAGTATCGTTAAGAGCCTTAAAGGCTATCTATAGAGCTATCTCCTTACTAATTCCCTTAATTTCGGCTATAATAATTAAGTAGGCTCATTAAACTAGCCTATAGTAGTATTTAATAATTCCTATAGAGTTATAAGCTTCTATAGGGATAATTTTCACCTTTATTCCTATTATATTTATAAGTTAAGTGAACTCCTTACTAGTAAACTACTTTCCGGCGTCTACTATAATCTAATTAGGAGGGCCTAAATAGGTATTAATCTAGTATATCTTTAGGGCATCCTAGGTATATATAGTACTAATATTCTAGAGCTAATAGCCCCTATAATATCTAGTACCCTCGTCGATAATATAGAGAATAGGCTTCCTGAGGATATAGAATATATTAATAATAATTAAGAGGTTAAAGCTAACGTTATCTCTTAGGTTAAACTTAAATTAACTAGGTAATTTGCCGTTCTTCTAGTATTACTCATAGTATTTTATAAGGTATTCCAGGGCTTCTATATCGACTTTATAGCTAGCTTATTCTAGTAAGTTTCGGAGCTTACTAACTAATAGATAGCCGAATTAGTGATAGAGACGTCGTAATTCAGTCTCTATAAGGAAGTATGGATTATAGGTAAAGGATTCGGAAATAAGGCTTTATAATACATTATTCCAAAGCAGAAAAGAGTAGCCAAAATATCATATAATAGGTATGTGACGTCTAGTGGAAGTAATAATATAATTAGTGAGATTATTAAAGTAGACTTATAGCTTATCTATATTAT
Source organism: Hyaloscypha finlandica (assembly GCA_021399475.1). Lineage (NCBI taxonomy): Eukaryota > Fungi > Ascomycota > Leotiomycetes > Helotiales > Hyaloscyphaceae > Hyaloscypha > Hyaloscypha finlandica. Next base: position 77,393 of record JAJTUR010000109.1, on the reverse strand, counting down.
CCAAACTAAGTAGAAATAGAGTCTTTAAGAGTATAATATAGAATTATACTTACCTAATTAGTGTTTCTATAACTATAGAACTAATAGAGGTAGAAGAGCCTATACTAAAGTAGACTATAACTTAACCTTTAGTGCTCTCGTTAAGCGCGATACTATTATTAGTTCACTATAGAGCTTGGAATTAATTAAGACTAGTAGTTGAGTATTTAGAGGCTCCGGTATTAATTATATTCCGTAAAAGCGTTAACTACTATATCTAGATATGCCTCCTACTATAAAGGTCTAGGTATCCTCTATAAGTAGTTCTTTAGGTTCTATGTATAGTTCTCACCTATTAACTAGTATATAAAGGAAAGAGAGGTAAGTTATCTATAAGCTATTAGCTATAGTTATTAGTGCTTAGGGGTTCATATATTAAGAGCTTAATTTTAGGTAGTTATATGTCCAAGTAGCTAGGAGACTCTTAATAGAAGTAAAGAAGGAATCTAAGTATTAGTACTTATCCTCTACTTCTACTTCATCCATATATTAATTATATCTATTAAGAGAGCCTCAAAATCATTACCTAGATTATCCTTAGTATTCTAATATATCTCCTATTCGCCCTCTATATAGGCTATATATTAGAGGTAGGAATAACTAAAGTCTTAATTAAAGTTTCGGGAGTTCGGGGCCTTAACTAATAGAGGTTTCTAGCTCTAAATTAAGCCTTTTCCTCTTATTATTCCTCTAGCGAATACTTCTAGGAGTATAGTCTAGTTTCTTATATATAAAGCTAACTTTGGGGTATTCGAATCGCTATTACTATAGTAGGGCTTATAGGAATTCGAGTAGCTATTATATAGTTATTACGATTTCCGCTTCCGCGACTATAACTATAGTTATTTTAATAGTTTCCGAACTAATAGTTATTTAAGTAGAATCGTTAATTGGTAAAGAAGGTAGATTCCTATTAATCTATTATTACTCCTTCTTATATATAGTAATAGAGGACTATAGCTTATAGATAAGCTAGCCGAGATCTATAGGAGGGTCTAAAACTATATATTAGTATACTAGAGAGCCTTAGTAAGCGGTAATAATCTTATTATAGAGGAATTCGGTACTTCATAAAGCGGGTATAAGTCCATACTATAACTAGCATAAGTCGTTAATTAGGATCTAAATAACCTTAAACATTAACTTTTCAGGGTATTTAGCTATTATAGAACTTAAGTTAGTAGTATTCTATTTATCTAGATTTCGTTATTAATATTCGGGACCTTTAAAGAAGTTACGAATATTTATATAGGCTACTTTATAGGTTTATTGAGATAACTAGTTATTATAAAAGTAGTCTTATACTAGACCCTTTAGTATAGTAGGGAAAGCTCTCATAAGTACCTCCTATAGGAGGTCTATATATTAATAGATATTAAGGAAGATAGTGAGTTTATAGTTAAAACTACTATTAGTTCTATTATACTTCTATTCCTTAGTATAGATTCTAGTAACTTCCCCGATTAGCTTTCTAGCTAAGCTTAACTGGGCGCTATTTAGAGGTAGTATACGTAGTAGAAGTAGTAGTTAGAGCAGTAGCGGGAGCGGAAGGGGTAATAGGTTAATATTCTAGGGAAGTTAATAAGGGGGTTATTAGGGAGGTTAATAGACGTTTTATAGGCCTTATTCTAGTAGTAGTAGTAGTAGAGGTTAAGGTTAATATAGTAGAGGTAGTAGTTAAGGGGTATATACGATGATTAGTTTAATACATTAATTTCTTATAATACTATTCTCAAGTAATATATATAAAGAGGTTATAGGGCCTGCCTTAATATCTTATTAGTATTTAATAATATTATCTATAGTCTATACGTGTTATTCTTCCTCCTAAATTACGTTAACTAAGGACTATATAATAGTAAGTAACTTCCTATTATATTCGACGTAGATACTACTATATTATAAGATAGCTTATAGTTAATATAGATCTCGTCGTTTAAGTAAGCTAAATATATTAATATCGAAGTTAGTAAAGTCCTCCTTATATAGCTCCTAGAGGTCTCTATTAGTTGACTTTTCTACCTTATACTAGAATAATCTAGTATTAAGGTAATCCAGGATATTATCCTTATTAGAGGCTTCTAAGTTAATACCCTCCTTCTACTTCTCTATCTACTTATATCTATCCTATTAGTTCACTATCCCGAACCTTTAGGGCTAAGCCCTTCTTAGTATATATATATAGTTATAGTAAGAGGGGTTAGAGGTAATTCGTAAAGAGGTATTAGACTTATTAGTTATAGAGTTAAGGTTCGTAAATATTTCGTCCGTGATAGGAAATTTAGGGTATGAAATATCGAGGTTTCCAGAGGGGTTCTAAAGCTTAAAGGGGCTTAACTTAATAGTAAAATCGAAGCAGGAGCTAAAGAACTTATAGGGCTTTAGGGGCGTATATTCCCGGAAGAGGGGCTATAGTAGTATATAAGTAGAAAGTTGATTACTAAGAAGGTAGTCTTAGTACCGAATAAAGTTAGATAAAGGATAGTAGGGTTAAATAGACTAAATAGATAGTTAAATAGCTAACTACTTATTAATTAGTAAGAACTAGAGTCGTCTCCCTTTAGGCCACCGGATGCTTTTTGTAGAGTTAATAGTAATTCCCCCCTTTAATATAGAATTAGTTAATTTTGCTATAGGCCACCGGATACTTCTTTAGCGTAATTAATTCATCTCTAATCTATATATATATAAACTAATTAGTGTTAGTTCACTAGTAACACGTAGCACCGTCACGTAGTCGTGGAATGCTAATTACGTAGGTTAGTGAAGTAGTTGTTTTTGTAAGTAGGGATTATAGTATTGAGGTTCTAATATGTGATCCCTAAATACGCTAAGCCTAATTAGTGCTAGTGTCTAGCATGTCCCGTTTCCCGCATGTCCCATGTCCCATGTCCCATTTCCTATATGCAGGAAGCGAGGTCATGTGACATAAGTCACATGATCTCCGGGAAACCATACTAATAACCTCCTACTATAAAGGTCTAAGTATCTTCTATAAGTAATTCTTTAGGTTCTATAGTATAGTTCTTACTTATTAACTAGTATATAAAGGAAAGAGAGGTAAGTTTATTTATAAGGCTATTAGCTATAGCTATTAGTACTTTAGGAGCTCGTATATTAAGAGCTTAATTATTAGGTAGTTATATGTCTAAAGTAGCTAAGAGACTCTTAATAGAAATAAAGAAGGAATCTAAGTATTAGTATTTATCCTCTACTTCTACTTTATTTATATTATTAATTATATATATTAAAAGAGTCTTAAAATCATTACCTAGATTATTCTTACTATTCTAGTATATCTCCTATTTACTTTCTATATAAGCTATATATTATAAATAGGAATAACTAAAATCTTAATTAAAGTTTTAGGAGTTTAGGGCCTTAAACTAATAGAGGTTTCTAGCTCTAAATTAAGTCTTTTTATCTTATTATTTCTCTAGTAAATACTTCTAGGAGTAGTAGTCTAGTTTCTTATATATAAAGCATAACTTTAGGGTATTTGAATTACTATTACTATAGTAGGGCTTATAGGAATTTAAGTAACTATTATAGTAGTTATTACGATTTCCGCTTTTATAACTATAACTATAGTTATTTTAATAATTTCTGAACTAATAGTTATTTAAATAAAATCATTAATTAATAAAGAAGGTAGATTTACTATTAATCTATTATTACTCCTTCTTATATATAGTAATAAAGGACTATAGCTTATAAATAAGCTAGCTAAGATCTATAAGAGAGTCTAAAACTATATATTAGTATACTAGAGAGCCTTAGTAAGTAGTTATAATCTTATTATATAAGAATTTAGTCCTTTATAAAGTAGTTATAAGTCTATACTATAACTAGTATAGGTCATTAATTAGGATCTAAATAACCTTAAATATTAACTTTTTAGGGTACTTTACTATTATGGAATTCAAGTCTATAGTATTCTATTTATCTAGATTTTAATATTAATACTTAAAGACCTTTAAAGAAGTTATAGATATTTATATAAGCTACTTTATAGGTTTATTAAGATAATTAGTTATTATAAAAGTAATCTTATACTAGACCCTTTAGTATAGTAAGGAAAGCTCTTATAAGTACCTCTTATAGGAGGTCTATATATTAATAGATATTAAGGAAGATAATAAGCTTATAATTAAAACTACTATTTAGTTAATTATACTTCTATTCTTTAATATAGATTCTAGCTACTTCTCTAATAAGCTTTATAGCTAGGATTATCTAAGGAGTTCCTAGGTTAAGTAGTAATAGTAGTAGTAGTAGTAGTAGTAGTAGTAGTAGTAGAGGAAGTTAATTAATATTCTATATACCTTATTCTAGTAGTAGTAGTAGTAGAGGTTAAGGTTAAGGTAATAGAGGTAATAGAGGTAATAGAGGAGGTAATTAAATATCTAGTATACTAGGGCGTCTAGCTCCTCTTAAAGTTATAAAAACTAAAGTAATAGGGCTATTTATAAAGTCTACTCTCACTAGGCCTAATTAAGTAATATTAGCTTTATTTCATATATGCTTTATCTCCTTATTAATAATATTAATTAAAGACTAGGCTATAGTAAGGTAATTAGTATTTTACTTAATAAAAATACTACTATACTAAAGATAAGATTAAAGGCAAAAAGGCGCTATAATTTAGTATAGTTAAATTAATTAAAGGCTAGTAAATTAAAGTTCTTAAAGTTATCCTTAAATAGATCTTATAGATTATTATTAGTAGTTTTATCTATAGAGTACTAGTAGAGCTTAGTATCTAGGTACTCCTAAAGATCCTCCTTTATTATAGTTACTAGATTAATCCTATTCTCTTATTTCTTAATCTTCTCTTTCTATTTATTTTTGTCTATATTAATCCTTTAGGATATATATAGTTTTAATAAGGGAATAGTTTAAAGGTAAGGTAGTTTATAATAGGTTTATAGAAAGGTATTAGTAGTTTATAAATATCTTAGTTATAAAATTTTTATCTATAACGAGAAATTTAGGGAGTAAAATATTAAGTTTTCCGGAGAGTTCTAAAGCTTAAAGGGCTTAATTTAATAGTAAAATCAAAGTAGGAGCGGGCTTATAAGGCTTTAAGGGTATATATTTCTAGAGGAGGGGTTATAGTAATATATAAGTAGAGGTTAGAGGTTACTAAGAAGGTAGTCTTAGTACTAAATAAAGTTAGTCTTAAAGGATAATTAAACTAGATAGTTTAGTTAAATAGTTAAAGGGCTAACTACTTTCTAATTAGTAAGAGCTAATCTCTTCTCCTTAGGTTACTAAATACTTTACTAGGGTTAATATTAGTTCCCCTCTTTAATTAGGAATAGATATTACTATCTTAAGCTACTAAATACTTTACTAATAGTAGGACTTTTCTCTAATCTATATATATAAACTAATTAGTATTAGTTTACTAGTAACGTGTAGTACTATTATATAGTCGTGGAATATTAATTATATAAGTTAGTGAAGTAGTTATATTCTATAAGTAAGGATTATAGTATTAAGGTTCTAATATATAATCCCTAAATACGCTAAGCCTAATTAGTACTAGTATTTAGTATGTCTCGTTTCCTATATATCCCATGTCCCATGTCCTATATATAGGAAACGAGGTCATGTGACAAGATCACATGACCCCCGGGAAACTATACTAATATTTATATTATATAACTTTAATTTAGGAAATATTAATTTAATTTTAGGATTTCTATAATTATATTTAATAAACCCCTTAATCTCTTTTAGGGAAGTAATATAAAGATACTAGATTTAACTAAAGAAGATTAAGGTTTTAAATACTAAGAAGTTTATAAAGGCTATAAAATATAAAGTATATATTTTTCTATTAACTACTTACCTTATAACTAATAGCTAATAAGTTATTACTATTACTACTTTAGAGACCTTTATATTTCCTAAGAAGTATTATAACCTTTTTAAGGTATTTTCTACTATAACTATAAGTATTTTACCTAAATACTATTCTATAGAATACTATATCAATCTATAACCTAGGGCCTAGTTATTATATAGGCTAGTATATACTCTTTTAGAGAATGAACTTAAAGTTCTATAAGATTATCTTAATACTAACTTAGAGAAGAAATAGATTTATTACTCTTCTAGTCCTATAAGAGCTCTTATTATATTTATTCCTAAAAAAGGAAATAGTCTTTATTTATATATTAACTACTAGAGTTTAAATAGGGTTACTATTAAGAACTAGACACTATTACTCCTTATTAGTAAGATAATAAATAGGTTATATAAAGTAAAGATATATACTAAGCTAGACTTAAAGAATATATACTACTAGTTATATATCTAGGAATAATAAATAAAAGATAGTATTCAATATATTATAGATATTTTAAGTATTATATTATACTATTTAAGCTCTCTAATATACTAGAATATTCTAGCTTATATTAATTATATATAGTAAGCCTTATAGATATAATCTATATAGTTTACTTAGATAATATTTTAATCTATTCTAAAGACTTAGAATAATATATAATAGTTATCTAATAAGTACTTAAGTAATTATAATAGTACTAGCTCTTTATAAACTTAGTGAAATATGAGTTTAATATTTAATAAGTAGACTTTTTAAGTTTTATAATTAACCCTAAGGTATAGAAATAGAAGCTAGCTAGGTTACTACTATTTGGGACTAGTTACTTCTAAAACTATTTAGGAAATCTAAGTATTTCTAGGATTTACTAACTTTTACTAGTAGTTTATCTATATTTATTCTAGGATAATAAAGGAATTAACTAATATATTAAAATAAAGAGCTTAATAAGGAATAGTTTTATCTTAATAAAGGAGGTAATAAGAGCCTTTAAAGGGCTTTAGACTATATTTACTATAGTACTAATACTTTAATACTTTAACTCTATTTTAGAGATTTATATAGAGATAAATACTTCTAGATTTATAGTTATATGTATAATTTCCTAACTCTTTAGTAAGGATATAAATACCTAGTAGTACTCTATTACCTTTTATTTAAAAAAGATAACTATAATTAAGAGTAGATATGAAATATATAATTCTAAGCTCTTAGCTATTATTCTAGCCTTTTATACTTAATAATACTACCTAGTATATACCTAGTATATTATTATTATTATTATTATTATTAAGATAAATTATAATAACCTAAAGTACTTTATAATAAAGAGAAAGCTAAATAGTTAATAGATAAGGTAAGCTAAAGAATTAGCTACTTTTAACTTTATCTTAGAGTACTATATAAGGTATAGTAATTCTACTAATAAGCTATTAAGAAGCTAGACTATATAAAAGGTAAAGTAGAATATACTTCACTACTTATACTATATAATAAGTTATAGAATATAGAATAGAAGGCCCTATAGATAGTAGTAATAGACTATTATGTTATCCTTATAATACTATAATTCAAGGCTTAGGAGAGAGAATATAAGTATTCCTTAATTAGTGAGATATTAAGGAATTCTAAATTAGGAATTCATTTAAGTAATAGAGTAATAAAGGGAATACTATTACTTAAGCTTATTACTAGTATAGCTAGTTATAAATAATATATACTATACACCTTACTAGTATTAGCTACTAGGTCTAAAATAGTATATAAGGGGAGTAAAGAAATACTAGTTAAACTACTATTATAATACTAAGTACTTAACTTAATAGTATAATAATAGTAGTATAATTAGTTTTCTAAGGGAACCTTTACTAGAGCTATTAAGACTTAGGAACTTGATATATTTAGGTTATTGGGGTATTAAAGCACTATCTATATACTAGATAAGCCTTCTCTTAAAGAGGAATTACTATAAATAAATTATAATAACCTTATAGGGGAGTACTTTAGTATTAGTAAGATACTAGAGATTCTTTAGAGAAAGTACTTTTAGTAAAGTATAAGGAAGAATATAAGAGAATATATTAAAACTTATCCTATTTATTAATAAACTAAGGTTAAGAGATATCTACTATATAATATACTTAGTTTGTTCCTCCTTTCCTCTAAATCTTAGTAAGAAATTACTATAGATTTTATTATAAGGTTACTCTCTTCTAGGTTTTATAGGAAAGTATATAATTCTATACTTATTATTATTAATAAGTATATAAAGATAATATAATATATTCCTATAACTAAGGATATTTCCGCTATAGAATTAGTAGAGCTTTTTATATATTATATTATTAAGGACTTTAGTATACTAGTAAATATAACTTTAGATAACGAATCTATCTTTACTAGTAACTTCTAGTCTAGCCTCTACTTTTACTTAAAGATATAGTAATAATTAAGTATAGTATTCTGCTCTTAAACTAATAGATAAATAAAAAACCTTAACTAGACTTTGAAATAATACTTAAGATATTATACTAGTTACTAGTAAAATAACTAAGTAATAAAGCTAGCTCTTATAGGGTTTATATATAATAACTTCAAATATTCTATAATAAGAATCTCCTTATTTTACGTATTATATAGATTCTATCCTAATATTAAGCTTTATATTAAGGATAATATTCTAGAAGAAGGAGTACTAATAATATATAAGAGAATATAAAGAATTGAAGTAGAATAATAAGTAATAGAGAAATAATAGTAAGAAGTAATTAATATATAGAAAAAATACTATAATAATAAGTATATTAATAAGACATTCTAAGTCTAAGAGAAAGTAATACTTTATATAAAGAATATTTAATAGCTTTAATTAAGTATAAAGCTTATAGATAAATACCTTAGCTTCTTTAAAGTCCTAGAAGCTTTAGGTAATTAAGTATATTACTTAAAGCTACTCTTATTATATTAGATCTATAATATTTTCTATATTTCTTTATTAGAGCTATAATTCTTATAAGCTAGTATTATAAAAGAGCTTAAACTAGTAGAAGTTAAAGAATAAAAGGAATTTAAGGTAGATTTAGTTATAGTCTATAAGGAGAGTAAGAAAGAGAGGAAATATCTCATATATTAGAAAGGCTACTCTTTAGTAAATAATACTTAGGAGCTATTAAGGAATCTAGGAAATACTATTTAAAAGCTATAAGATTACTTATAATTAGATAATATTACTATACTAATAAGTAAAAGAAGATATAGGAAATAAATACTTTTATTAGGGAAGCTTTTTAGAAAAACTATATAAAATCTATATAAGAATATACTAAAAACCTAATATCTATACCCTATTAGTATCCCTTATTTATACTAGTTCTACTCTAGTATTTCTCCCTAAAACTCTAGTATTTCCTCTACTTCCCTAATTATTCTTATTCTTATTATCCTTATTATAGGAAAGAGTAAGTAAATTATTCTAGAGGGTAATTAGTATTTAATAAAGAGTAAGAAAGAAAGAGACTTACTTAGTACTAAAGAATATTAGCTATACTATTAAGAGTATTCTATATCTTTAATATACTAGTAAGAAATACTTATTCTATACCTTAGATTATAGTAGGAATTTATATAGCCTAAACTATTACCTTAATATAAGAAGTATAGATACTTTAGTGAGATACTAGGGTAGTTTAATATTAAGTAAAATCTAGATAAGTTAGAGTAAACTTCTAGAACTTATTAATAGTTTAGAGAAGGTAATTTAGGTATAGTATAATAGTTTAAGGAATCTAGGACATTATTAGAATTAGGAATAGGAATAAGAGCTAGAACTTATAAGATTATATTTCTTATTTATAGATTAGTACTATTTATATACTATATAGTTATTTACCTTAATATACTAAATATTTGGAAGTTTAGCTATATTCTTAGAGTATTAGAAGTAATAAGAGTAAAATATAATTATAAGTATATCTACTTACTTCCCTGCTGAAATATACGTGAGGGTGCTACGTGTGAAAAGTGGAGTTGTTGTCGACTTGGTAAGAGTTGGTGCTTTCAATTTATTGACTTTCGTGGAGTGCTTGCTAACCTCAGATGGAAAGGAAGATATATCAGCCACCCCAAGTTCGAAGCTAGCCAGATGCGCTCGGGTTCGTACAGTAACCTCTTCCAACAGCGGGACCGAATATGCGGGGCGCCCAACCAACCACGCACTAGATCGCACACCCCCTTAATGCATCTTGACCCCACCTGTTTTTCAGTCAGAAGCATCTCCACCACTCACCTCATAAATCCTTTCCTCTCCAATTACCAACATTCATCTGACTTCTTATGATCGCCCAATTCCAACAACGCCCCAAAATCGCAGCAAGCACAAATCTCATTCCCAACCTTCGGATCAACTTCTTCATACGATCACATTCTATCTTCCAATCCCTCTCCAAATCCCCAACAAGCGCAATGTCTTCAACTATGCGCGCCGCAGTCCTTCACGCACCCGGCGGTCCAGAAACTCTCAAACTCGAGAACCGCCCCATCCCAAGCCCCAAATCTGGACAAGTCCTCATCAACATAAAAGCCTTTGGCCTCAACCGCTCCGAGCTCTTCACGCGACAAGGACACTCTCCCCCCTCCGCTGTCACGCTACCTAGGATCTTGGGAATCGAAGCCACAGGTATCGTTGCATCATGTCCCGCTGGAGAGTTCAAAAAGGGGGAAAGAGTAGCGACATGCATGGGAGGCATGGGGAGACTGTTTGACGGCGGGTACGCCGAGTACTGTGTCGTTCCAGCATCTCAAGTACAAGCGGTGAAAACGGAGCTGGAATGGGAGATCATGGGCGCGATACCCGAGATGTTGCAGACTTCTTGGGGGAGCTTGTTCAAAAGTCTTAAGTTGAAGAAAGGAGATAGGTTGCTTGTGAGAGGCGGGACCACGAGTGTAGGGTTGGCTGCTGCGAGTATTGCGCATAACTACGGCTGCTATGTCGCAGGGACAACCAGGAGGAAAGATCGTGAGGCAATGATGAAGAATGCTGGATGCGACGAGGTGCTTGTCGATGACGGCCACGTATCCACGCAACTCCACGAAAAAGAGAAGTTCGACAAAGTCCTAGAACTAGTAGGCACGACGACGCTCCTCGACTCTCTTCAGTGTGTCAAGGAAGGAGGAAGTGTCTGTATGACAGGTATGGTGGGGAACGCATGGGAACTGCAGAGCTTCAGCCCAATGGACGCGATTCCTACAGCTGTTAATCTTACGACGTATTCTGGCGGAGTGGGAGATTTCATGGCAACGCCGCTGGAGGAGTTGTGCATGCAGATTAAGGAGGGAAAGTTGAGCGTTCAAATCGGGAAGGTGTTTCGGCTTGAGGAGATTGTGGAGGCGCACCGGGTGACGGAGGGGAATAGTGCAGGTGGCAAGATTGTTGTTTTGACCTAACGTAACATTCAGGATGGACTTTATCTTATTAGATCGTAAATAAAATTGTTCAATTAGATGATTGAAATTTTGGGAATATCTTGCGTTAGAAAAGATGGGCACATTCATTCACCGCAGTCCATTCCTTTGTCAGTCGTTATGTTCACAACTCTTAACCTTACTAAAGCCCACTTTTCCCTTCAAATTTGGGAAAGCATCTAACTGTAAATTCAGAAAGGCTCGAGTGAAAGCTCGATGAAACATTTTGACATGCCATGTACTGTGCTATCTCCAATGCAGGCTCAAGTGATGTCAGAACTTGTTATCCATTTTGCATTCAAGTCGTAAGTATCAAACAATAGTATGACATGCGGGCCGAAGAGAGTGAACAAAAGGAAAGTAAGTGCAGCGCGCATTGAGTACAAATGAAAGCCACAAGATTCCCATGGTTGACTACGAAATTCATCCCCACTACCAAAGGTTGAGAGGTGTGAACCAAAACCACAAGACTTCAAAGTTGAGGTGGTACCGGTTCAAATTTGCAATTCGAGCAGAATTCATGCTGCGCCCCGACACAACCAGTACAGGTACGATCAAGTGTGGGATTGTTGACTGAGTTGCATTGACACTAGAAAGTTAGGACGGCTTCAAGTTCAATGGAAGAGATGGCTTACACAATAGACAACCTCATCCCTATCAAGACATCGTTCTCGATATCGCTCCCCAGCAGACACACGACAGAGATCAGCCAATTTCCTATCCCTGTTGAACCCAAGAGAGCCCTCGCCCGAGGTCTGTGGTTAAGCCGCCATCAGGAATTTTTTGGATCAAACAATTTGAGCAAAAAGCGTGCGGTCTCTCTGGACAATAAGTACATCTAAAATCTATACTAGGGTTGTGCTGGGCATTGCATTGACACTGCGAAATTAGTGCAGGTTAAAATTCGATTGCAGGGATGGCTTACGCAGTAGACGATCGTCTCAAAACGTGATCTTTTATTGGGATGGAAGCAAAGGGCGAAAGGATGGGGAGGCGGCGGAAGACAAAGTCCGCAGAAATCAAACTTGATTCCCGCGGGAATAAGTTGTTCTTGTACTTGATGAACTTCGGTAGCCTCCACCACTTCCAAGACGACCTGCAGAGTGACTTCAGCGAAGCTGTGGTTTGCAATGAGGTGCGTCTTCAGCTGGTCCTTGGTTAAATAAGGAGGGCCCCCAGGTTCGCAGCCTCCGATTGCACAACTGAAGTCACGCACGTCTAGAGACGTTCCTCCATGCTCATTGAACATGTGTTTGATGGCCTCTTTAGTGGATAGAAATCCACAACGACTTCTGGCTTCCTTCTCGCAGTGCTGCACGGGGCAAAAGTTGTCCAGCTGGTGCTCAGCGTCTTGAACATGCTCGAGCCATTTGTCTTTGCGAGCAAATATCCTAGCACTTGAGCTACACTCCTTGTACGGGCATCGAAAACTGCTAGTCCGGGAATGCCCAGTCTGTACATGACGTTGGAGGTCGCTGATGTTTCGAAATGGTCTCTTGAATGAGCACCCTGGTCGGATACAGAGAAGGGGTTTGACGTGAGCATTCTCAAGATGGAGTCTCAATGGCGAAAGAAGCTTGAACTTCGCCTTCGAGACACAGCCGCTCCATGAACACTCAGTATCGCGTGACCAGCGTTGAATGACATCTCTTGCATGGTCTTCGAGATGGCCTTTGAGAGCAACACCACTTGAGAAGGGGGTAACTGATTGACAGTCCTTCCAAGTACAACACTTCGCAGCTCGTGCCTCTTCGATACGTTTGAGGTCTTCTGCTTTGGTACAATTGCGATCCCGTGCTTCGATGTGATTGAGATCATGCGTGTCAGTAGACTCAAGGGGAGCCGAATTCTGAGTCAGAAGGGTAAGACCCTGGGCCTTGGCAGGGCCAGTCCAAGGTACAAGACTGTAGTGTGTCTTGCCGTTCTCTTGAATGTTGATGTTGGGGTGGAACTCCACGAGCATTCTTGGGGAGTGGGTTTGACCCTGAAAATCGGCTGGTCTGCGGCTCAAAGTACGCCCTGATTAGCGAGTGTTCTTTTTTTTTTACTCACATAGCGCCCTGGGGCTCGATGTTTGCATGGGCGTGGGCGTTATGCTGTTGCCAGCTGGTCTGCTGCCAGTCGCCCTGCCAGTCGGTCTCATGCCAAGCATTATCGAGAGGTTCGATTGGACGGGATGGATCCACTTCAAAGTCCGGAACAACTGGATAGGACAGACAGGCGAGAGTTTCGTCTCGAGTTGCATGATCGTACCGAGGCCGATAGCGATACTCCTGCCAAAACCCGGTTTGCACGTTGCACTTGATATTACGCACATTACATATAGTATTAGAAAATCAAAACTTAATAATTAATGATTCTATTAATAATACGTAATATCTAAGCCTCATTAGATATATTTAAGTCATTTTGGCCTAATTAGGTAAAGTAGATAGTATTGATTCTAGGAATAATTCAAGTTCATAGATCGTAGGTAGGTAAAGCCTATCATTCACGTGACTCCCCCCCTCCTCCTACTATATAAACACTACCTATACCTATACCTATAGGGCCTCCTTCCCTCTACTAACTAAACACATATATGATTCCACTAAGGTATTAGTCATCGTCTTTATCCCCTATATCCCTCTTTATACTCTCTTAATACTTAGAATATTAAGTAATTTTTACTATACTCAAATATATCCTCTAATATCTCGCTATTCCTAGCTTCCCTATAGGCTTTCTATCCGTATACCGGAATTTGGATAAAGAGAAAAGAAGAGAGAGGGGGAATACGAGAGATTTATATAGATTAAAAGGAGTAGTTACTATATATTAGTAGAGATTTTCTATCAATTCTCACCCTACCTTACCCCATACCACCTTACCTTAGCTAATATAAAAATACTACTAATAACTAGAACCATACGAATTCTATAGTAATTCATTAATTAGCTTTATAGTAAGAAGGAAGGATCTATATAACATAGATTATATACTATCTAGAAATTATATCTATTTTACTACTCAAAAATAACATTCTACTACAGCCAAAACACTAACCTTTAGTACTTTATATACTATAATTTTTAGTACTAAAATAAAGATAATATTAATAGTAAGCTTATACGTAACAGTAAAAAATCATCCTATCTTTTAGCTTACCTAAGGAGTAGAAATATATATATACTTCTATACTAAAATATCCAGATAAAAGTACTACTTTATTTACTATCACATAGCTTATTACTATCAAATACGAACTTTCTATAGAGGTTAAGAATATAATACTACTAATTCTACTTTATAGTATAAAAGTATATAGAAAATTAGTATAGAAAATGATAAGTTTAGTTATCCCTATACTAGTAAAAGTAGTTAATAGGAATCTCTCTACTCTACTATTCTAGTTAGGTATTTTATTAGTATTATTAAGAAAAGAAGTAAGGAGAAAAGAGAGATAGAGTATATATAAGTAAGTAATTAATTAAAAGTAGAATAGTCACAGAAATCTAGGGGCTGGGGTAAGTCATGTGATATTCACTTTATACTAGCTACCCCCTCGCCCCGATTATTTAAGGACCTATTTATACTACTTGAACCTTCTTTCTTATAACTATTTTCCTATTATTATATAACCTCTATATAAGCTCTTGTCCTATTTCAAATAGGAATAATCTATTCAAAAACCATCTAGATTCAGGCCCTATACTAGCCGCCTTTATCTCCTACCTCCTTAATACTCTCCTTTAATATAATTACTATAGCCGCTTATACGAATCAAGACAACTTCCTAGTTAATAACGAGGGCGAACTTGAAGTTACTACTACCTAGGTAAGCTATTTTTCTCACTAGATAGTATATAGGGCTAATATAATTAGCTATAGGCTTATAGGATAATAGTAGAGTAGAACGAGATTATTAGCCTAAATCAAGCACTAAAAAGACTTCCCAAGTTTCGGAATTATGACATAAACTATACTAATACCCTTCTAAT
Source organism: Hyaloscypha finlandica (assembly GCA_021399475.1). Classification (NCBI taxonomy): domain Eukaryota; kingdom Fungi; phylum Ascomycota; class Leotiomycetes; order Helotiales; family Hyaloscyphaceae; genus Hyaloscypha; species Hyaloscypha finlandica. The sequence continues at coordinate 62,057 of JAJTUR010000109.1, read as the reverse complement.
TAATAAGGTACTATATAATCGTCAAGTCTTTAAAGCTATTCTGATCTAATACTAGTGAGTTATCTAGCTAGCCTAGCTATTTGCCTTTCCTAATCAGGTTTAGTAGGGTCTTATAGACTACTAACCTATATAAAAAGTATACAAACGAGTAAGGAATATTTATAGGTTATATTAAGCTAGAGGGTTATTATAGCGGGGTATATAGCAACTACAAGAAGTAAGATAAGGGAGCTAAGTATAAAGTAAGGGATATAGATAAATATGAGTTCAGGTATATAGAGGAGCTACTAAAGGAGGAGTATAAGATAGTAAGGGGACGAAGAACTACAAAGCTAGTTAACTATAGCCCAGCTAATAAAGGAAAACTCAATAAATAAAGCCTAGCTATATAGTAGATAAGGGGGTTTTATATACTTAAAAATTCCTAAGAGTATAGCTTTCGTATATAGAAAAACGTATAGAATTCAATTATCTAATCTTAATCCTATAAGGTAAACTAAAATTCCGAAACTAGCTAGTTAAGAGCTAAGTAAATGAGATCCAACTAAGTTAGCTTAGATCTAATTATTACTTATAGTTAATGACCTTAGAGTTACGTTTTATACGAGTTATACGATAAAATCGCTTAGGAGAAATAGGCTCAACTACTTCTAGGTACTAGTAGGGAGTAGGTGTTTTCAGATGCTTAGTATTAGTAGTAGTAGAGGAAGGGGGGGTACTTGGGTCAATAGTAGTGGATAGGTATTAGGCTCTAGAGAGGATAGAGAAGGTCTAGGAGATTACTCTTCTAATATAGGTATATTAGAAGATAATAAGATAGAAATCGGGCGATTAGATAAACCTATAGTAGGCTCCTCTAGGGTAGGTTAGTCTATAGTTAAGTTAGAGTCCGCGAGTAGAAGGGGATCCTAGACAAATATATATTAGAAAAAAAGGAGAAGAGAGGAAGAGAAGAGAAGAGAAGGGTTCGTATAATTACTTCTAGGCTTACTAAAGGTTTAATAATAGTAGAAGGACTTGAAGGTAAAGGTTCTAGTATAGTTACTATAATAGTTTCCCCCCCCGGAGCAAGCGATAGTACCCTGGGATTAGTAATAAAGGGATCATCAGGATTAATAATATAACTAAGCCGAATTAGCTCTTTATACTTAGCCATATCAACTACTCTCATAGCCTCATAATCGGATATATTATATAGTAGCTATACAAAAACATTTACTCCAAGTCCTCGAGTAGTAGTAAGTAGTGACTTGAGCCTATAGATATACCTACTAACTAATTAGATTATCGAAGGGGTAATATTATAAGATTTAGGGTTAACTCTAGTACTAGAACAAAGCTCAAGTTAATTCTTTGAGTACTTGAAAGTAAGGTAGTTATCGAAATTTATTATATGACTAGTAACCTAGTATTCTTCGAGTATTAGCTAAACGTACTCTAATAGAAACTCCTTAATAGAGGAAATAGTGTAGTTTTAGAAGTAGTAAATATACTTAGCTATAAATATTAGTAGTTATATAATATAAGAAAGGGGTAGTATACTTACTACCTTCCTTATACCTTAACTATGTCTTAGAGTCCTCATAGTAAGTATCTAATAATATATACTCGTACTCATATATAACCCAGCGTATCAGGAACCTCTCTATTACTAGTTATACCTTACCCTTCCCCTTTTTACTACTAGGGTTACTTATTAGCTATATTAAGGTTACGGGAGTAGTAGAAAGTAGTTCGCTGAGGTTCCCTATATACTAAGAAACAGGAAGTTATCTAGTATAAAGAGGACTATATACTATAGTAATTAGGTTATCTCGGTACCTAGTACTCTAGATTACTTAAGATCCTACTATACTAGTAGGGTTTTCATTAGTAGGGTTAGCTCGATTTCTAGGAGTATAAAAGCTAAAGGAGGAGGGTCGAGATAGACGAGATACTACGACTTACTAAGGGCCACCTATTAAAGTAGATCTAGGGGGTAGTTACTAAGAGGCCTAGGGGCTAGAAATAGGCTATCTAAAGAGAGAAGAAGAAGCTATAATACCGCCGGATATTACAGGAAGCTAACGAATACTACTCTACTTAGTAGGAGTAAGAAGAGTATTAGAAACAAAAGCTTATATATTAGATTCGACGCTATTAGGTCTATGAGTATAGTACTAGTCACAAAACTCGATAGTAAACCTATAGAAGCGCTCCTTAGGGTCCCAGGCCGTATTTAGGCAAGTGTCTTACTATAGAGTTATATATACTGATAAATTAATTAAAGTTGATTCGGATATAGTAATTGATTTTTTTGAGGGAAGTTAAGGGGTTCGAGAGATAGAATCAGTTATAGGAATAGCTAAGAAGTGATTTCTATGAGTAGAAAATAAAGGAGTTAAGGTAAGGAGACATATACCTTATATATCTAAGCTAACTAGCCCTTCCTGAGACTACCTATGATCTAAGCTATTATCCCTAATATATAGGAAGCCTTCCTAGGGGTCCGGCGGTACTATAGGTTAGAAAGTTAGACTGCTCTATAGTACCTGAGCTCAGAAATCAAGATTAGACTAGAAGATCTCACTCAGGGCACCTCCTCTCGTAATAGCCGCCCCGTAACCCCTATATAGAATAACTGATTTAGCTAGAACTAGAAGTACTATAGTGTGTATGTGATCATAAATTATAGCTCGAAGTATATAGTATATATAAATATATAAAGGAACGTCACTACCTAGCCCGATATCTGAGAGCTACAAAGTATTAAGGTTAATACTACGGGAAAGTAGAGCCTAGTAGTACTAATTAAGTATTACTAGTAAGAGGTACTCATCGAGATCTATAAAATTAATATATAGAGTAAGCTATATAACCGAAAAGATATATAAATCTTACCCTAATACTCGTAGTCCTTAAGGATTCTATTATAGAGGTCAGTATTCACAGGTTAAGTATACTATTCGGCCCCCGCTTTAGATACTAATATAGGAAAAAAGGCTTACCCGAGACGTAGTTCAGGTATATAGGATTTACCCGAATTATATATATATTCCACAAATTAGTATATCCAAAGACCTTATCCCTAATTCAAGGTATATAAAGAGCTAATAGCGTAATTCGATCCTATAGGTTCTAAGAATAGTACTACCCTTTATTTACTAGTTCTATAAAATAATTCTATATATAGGATATTAGCTAGATTATATACGTATACCGGAATAAGATTCTAAGGAGTTTCGGCTAAAAAAAAGTAGTATATAGGAAAGAGGTATAACTTATACGCTACTGAAATAATTAGGAATACTCTAGCTCCTACTACTAGGATTCAATACACTAGTTCTTAGTACTTTTACTAAAATAGAAATAGTCTTAAATACGAAGAATAGAAGGATCTATAAGATAAGAGAAGTAAAAGTATACCTCTATAATAAGGAGAAGCTCTCTACCCTTATTAGCCCGAAAGAATATAGGTATATAGCCCAATTATATATAAGTCATAAGATACTACTATATAACTAAATACGATATACGATTCGATATACTAATATAAACCTATATAATAGCCCGAGAATAGGTATTAATACACGTATAAATATTAATACTAAACAAAGAAAGCTTATCGTACCTATCAATTAACTAAATATAGTCCGGACTAGGTATAATATACTCCCTCTTATTTAATTATATCCTTCTTATTCGTCGAATAATAGCTTCAGGGTTAAGAATATATAATATTATAAATAAGGTATCTCTATATAGAACCTAACTAGTTAGCCTATATATATATAAACTGAGATTATAAGAAACTAATAGAAAAAAAGAGAAGATAATACCGAGTAACTAAATAGCCTATCTTTTAGAAATAGTCGTACAAAAGCCTCTACCTATAGCCTTTAATTCAGCTACTATCGAGCTCTTCCTATAGGATTTCAAATAGCTAAGTATCCCTTTCTACCCTCTCAAATACGCTCAATTGCTATAGAAGCCCTATTTCCCTCTATAGACATATCACTTAATATATATTAATATTAATCCCATAGTACTAAAACTTAATAACTATCTTATTATTAGTATAGCTTATCCTAAATAGTATAGTAATCTAAGTATATAGATTTGGTATATCTTTAGTAATTACGTGTCTACGAATACCCTAGGAGCTTAGTCGTCGATAAAGTATTCTTTCTGAGACTATCTAGCTAAAGGTTGTTTTAATATTTTGGGCGATTTCTTTAGTTATATAGTAAGCCTATATCTAGCTAATAATATAAGCTCAGATCAGGTCTAGATCTATCCGGAGGCGAGGTATCTTAATAGATTTATAAAGGGGTTATAATTATTTTAATAGTTTTAATGATTTTCGCTGTATTATTAATAGGTGAAGTGTCGTTTTTAGTGTATTAACTCCCCTAAAATTTTGTAACTATAGCTCTAAATCGACGCTATAGTATCGATTTAGATCTAACTAAGTACCAAAACTCATACTACTAAAATGATTACATATCGCGATTATATTAAGTCCTACTATAGTTTTATTAGTAATTAATATATATACCGCTAAGTTGTATTATAATTATAGATATTCTATTATCTATATTAGCCTCTCTATTAGTCGTACTAGTACCTCCCCGCTTCCCCCTCCTATTAAGTAGGTTATAAAAGCTTGTAGTATAAGCACTATAACTTAGTAATGTGAGTACTATAGATTAGCGATATAGGCACTATAACTTAGAGCCCGACCCGTATAGTCATGTGACTCTATAGATCATAAAATTATTACCGAGAAAGTTAAAAGTAAGAGAAGAAGCTTAGGAGTTAATAGCTTTTAGACGTCTTAGCACTACTAAGATTTCTTTAAAATCGTACTTGTATTTACGTAAAACTCATAGAGAGGTGACTAAATAGAAGCTTTTCGCGATTAATATTAGTAGTAGTATTTGTATTTAACCCCTACTATTAAATCTCTCCTAAAACATAGTATATATCTACTACTCCCAAATACTATTAACCCCCCCTTAGCTTATATAGTCTATAAGGTAAGTCCTATAGATTACGAGGTATATCTCACTCACTATCTATATCCTCTCTACTACCTCCTATATTACTCGAAATATCTATATCCCTCTTATCCTCTACCCCTCCTTTAGTATCCTTACCCTCTTCCTCTACTACTACCTTCTCTCTCTTCTAATTATATATCTATTTTTATACTCTCTTTCTATATCTTATAGGCGATCGAAGCTTTAGTATAAAGGGCTTTATAGATATAGAGCAAGGCTTTCTAGACTTTATAGGATTAGTATTAAGTCAATAGAATATATAGACTTTACTATTATTATTATATCTATAGTTTATATAAGTACTATCGAATTCATCTTTTATAACTATATAGTATTAGAAAGGGCCTCTCGGTCTCTTCTTATTACTATAAGTAATATAAGCTTATAAAGGTTCTATACTACGAGTATATACTAAGCTTACCTCTAAATTCGCTTTACCTTTCTCTAATCCCTTTAGCTCCTTACCCTAGTATAGTTTAATCTCTCTAACTTTAGCCTTATTATTAATTCGCTTTACTATATTAGTAGTATTATTAGGTAGTATAAGGAGATCGAAGTATTATTATAGAGGAGTAATAGAAAGAGGAGGAGGAGGACGTATATAAAGAGGGGGTTATAGAGTAGAGGGGTTTATTAGTTAAATATATCGATAGGAGAGGATATCGTAGACTAAGTCTAGGTTATTAGAGGGTATATTATAGATATTATCCTTCTACTTATTTATACCTTTATTACCTTTTCTATTACCTTTATCTTTACTAGAGCCACTACCTAAAGCTATATTTAATATATCTTTAATAGAAGAGAGCTTTAGGTAATAGTAGTATTATATATCGGAATCGAAGTTATATTTGAAGGAAGTTATAGTTCAAGTTAAGATTATAGCTAGTACGACTATATCTTTGTATTCACCTTTAAGGTATAAATATTCTTAGCTATACTAACTCACAAAGCTTAGGTATACTAATAGCTAAACTACGCTCGACCTATATAGTCAACTAATCTACTTCTAGAGTCCTAAGTAGATTTTTAATATAAGTTATATAAGTAAAGGGAAGTAACTAAAGGATATATTCTAGCCTATTCCCTAGTACCCCTTCCTCAAATATCTAGAAATACTCTCAAGCTAATAACAAAGTTATATAAAAGTAGTTATATAACTATATAGGTCGGGACAATAGGATATACTAGTAGGGAATATATTTTACTATTCGTATATAGTACATACTAGTTAAGAAGCAAATTATTTCTAATCTAGCTACTTCTTTACTATATTACTAGTTATATTTACCCTTTACTTTTTCGTCCTTCCCTTTTTAGTAGGATTACTCTTTAAATCAAGTTTATACTATAGTACTAGACCTACTAGAATCTCATAGTTTTAATTAACTAATTCATAGTAATTAATAGACTCCCTTAAAGTATATACCCTACTGTATTTATAAGAGATAGACTCCTAATTAGCTATAGAAGCCTCCTTAGCTTAGTCTCAGGACTATAAACTTTAATTAGTATAGCTTAATAAATAATATAAATTAAATACTTAATAATTACATTATAGGTATATATATCCCTTATAATAGAGGGGTTAATTATTGACCTAATTAAGTAAGGTATAACGCTACCTCATTATATTACTAGCTATTAGGTATAGCTAATCTATAAGTGATTCGAGTTAGCTTTAATATCCTCGAATTTCTATATATAATATAGTCCACGAACTAAAATAACTCTATATCTAGTAATACTATACTTTTACTTTTAAAATAGAAAGAATCGCCTTATTTTAGTGTATTTAAGTATATTAGAATTAGTTTTTTCGAATGTATTATTCTTAGATTCTAATTTCCTAGGAATAATAAGCGATACTTTCTCCTAAGGGGTATATATCCTCAATAAATAGTAAAAGTAAATATAGAAATCCGTAATAATATAATTACCCTATACTAGCTCCTTTAATTTTCTATAAAAGTATAACTCTATTCTATCTTTGCTCTAAAACCTCTATCTTTCCTCTATATTTTTTCAACTTCGCTATTAATACCACTTCGCTATTAATACCACTTCGCTATCAATACCAAGAGCTAGTATCTAACTACCCTCTAGTAACCTTAAGAGCTAGTATCTAATTACCCTCTGACCTTCCCTTCCTCCTCCTCCTCTTCCTTCGAAAATCTCTTCCTTTAACCCCCTCCTCCTCCTCTAAATACCTCCTCCTTTGAGCCCTTCCCCTTTAAATTCAAGTTCAAAGGAGGAGGGAGTCAAAAGAGGAGGGGTTTAGAAGAGGAGGAAGAGGGAGAGCTAGTACCTAACTACTACTCCTAGTTCACTTTTACCTAGAATACTCTACCTCCTATACTATAAGTCTTCAACCCACTTACTCCTTAGAAAGCTAAATATTACAAGTAGATCCTCTCCTTTACCCTTATATCCTCACAAGCCTTCGGGCTATTACTAAGTACCCCCGCTCTTTATTAGTTTAGAATATCTACTAACTTATTCTTACAGGAAATAGCTCTCCTCTCTCTAGTTTTAATAACTCCTCCTCCCTCTCTAATACTTATAAGCCTTCGGGCTATTACTAAGTACCCCTTATTCCTTATCTCCTAACTCATTCTTGTAGGAAATAGCCCTACTCCCCTCCTTTACCCTTATAACCTCACAAGCCTTTGGGCTATTACTAAGTACCCCTACTCTTTATTAGTTTAGAATATCTACTAACTTATTCTTATAGGAAATAGCTATCCTCTCTCTGATTTTAATAACTCCTCCTCTATCTCTAATACTCACAAGCCTTCGGGCTATTACTAAGTACCCCTATTTATTATTAATTTGGAACATATACTAACTTAGTCTTTAGTTCTCCTCTCCTCACCTCACCTCTGACTTCGACTTCCTTATATACCTTCGGGCTATTACTAAGTACCCTTTATTCCTTATCTTAGAATATATACTAACTTATTCTCATAGGAAATAGTCCTCCTCTCCTTCTTCTCCCTTATAACCTCACACGCCTTTGGGCTATTACTAAGTACCCCTATTCTTTATTAATTTAGAATATATACTAACTTAGTCTTTAGTTCTCCTCCCCTCTCCTTACCTCCGACTTTAACTTCGACTTCGACTTAACCTCCTTATATATATACCTAGTTAGTACTAGTTCTTATAACCTATAGTTAGGCTTTCTTTTTATTTAATACCTAGGTATTTTATTTTATATTACTTCCCTTTTATCAAACTTCCCTTTTATTATTTTGAGTTAGGACTTAAATAGTATCTACCTCGGGTACTTCTATACTCTTTATAGTAGCTACTACGAGTCTTCCTATAGATTGAATTATAGTATAGGTAAGCTAGTATATTCTCTCTCTATAGAGAAAACCACTACCTAAAGTTTATATAAACGTCCTAATTATCCCTCGAGTTAAAGTATAGGTACTCCTAATTCCTATTAAATTAGGTATAAAAGGATAATAGGTGCCTTTAGGCTAGACTATAGTACTAATACTCTCTTCTCTTATACCAAACTTGGGAGACTTGTTATATTCGATAGGTACTCTATAGCCTAATACCTTATGGGGTAGTCTAGAGAGGGGTGCCTGCTTTATGATCTCGTCTCACTAGTTAATAAGTCTTAGCCGATAGCTAAGGAACTTATTAGCTATATAGTTATATAGGTAGCGCTATATAATGAAAATTAGTGCTTGCTATTAGTAGTCGTTAGCTCGAGTTATGCGGGTGATACTATATAAACTCTTAGTAGTCATTAGCTCGAGTTATATAGGTAATACTATATAAACTCTTACTTCAAATTTTCTATCCTAGGCTTTAACTCAGCTTTATTACTAAGGAGATCCTAAGAGCTTAGGTGTCTTTAGAAGAATTAGTAAGCTTTTTAGGCTTATTAAGGCCTTAGTCTCAAAGGTATTAGTCTAGCTTTCTTACTCCCTATTCCCTTCGGGGGCTTTCTAGGTAATAGTTAAGCTCTCGGGAATCTTATATAAACGTCGGAACGAATAAGGAGACGTATTATATAAGTCCCCCTAACAGATTTTGGGTTTCCTAATCTATAGTACTAGCTAGCGAACTTTGATAACCTTAATAGGTCTTAAATCGCGGGCCTAGCCCTTAGATTCCTACTTAACTTCGGGTTAAGTAGTCTATAACAAGTTACCTATTATAGAACGTATTATACTCTTACCCTAAAGAAGAGTACCGGGTACTAGTAATAGTCCAGATACCCTAAGTATCCCTTAAGACTCTTCGTGAGTCTTAGGCCCTAGGGTATTTTTACGGCTAGCCGATTCTATGAAGTCACGTGACTATACGGGTCTAATATCAGATTTGAAGCTATTAGTAACTTTGTATATAGCTATAGGATATATCACTTAGTATCTCTAGTATACTCCCTCTTAAGTCTCTCCTATAGCTCCCCCTATATATTCTTAGTATACCTCTGACTATTAGTATTAAACTCGTCCTAGAGAGTATTAAACTCTTCCTCTTCTCACCTTTCCTTATTATCTAGTTATACTATAATCTCTTTATTTAACTAATTAGCTTTCTTAGCTATAATAGTACCTATAAGGTCACGTCGTTCCCTAGGCATATAAAACACGTGCTCTTTTAAGATCTTTAGGGGTAGTATTTCTTATCTCTATACCTTACAATATTCGCTTAGTTATATAGTAGGGTACTAAGTTAGCTAGGCTACCTTTTTAGCTAGGTAAGCTTATATAAGGACCTCTAGTCTATCTAGTAATAGCTACCTTAGTAGTTAAGGCCGAAGTTCTAGCTATATAGGGGAGATAGTTAGTAGAATTAGTTATATATCGATTTTTGGTAATAACTGCCTTAGTAGTTAAGGCCAAAGTTCTAGCTATATAGGGGAGACGGTTAGTAGAGTTAGTTATATATCGATTTCTAGTGATAATTACCTTGGTGGTTGAGGCCGAAGTTCTAGCTATATAGGGGAGACGGTTAGTGGAGTTAGTTATATGTCGATTGATATTTACGAACTTGTGTATAGAATAGTAGGTATATATGTAGCTATAAGAGGTATAGAAGTAGGAATTGATGCTATAATTGAGACTGTTATTATAGGTACTATAAGTAGTAGTCGTTAGCTTAATCCTACTTCTATATCGAGAAGTCTTTAACTTTAGGAAGTAATTAATACTTATAGTTTTAAGGGGTAATTATAACTACTCCTAGTATAGCCCTATATATAGTATACTAAGTATATAGGTAGTTACCTTTCAGGTTACTCTTCCCCTATAGATAGAATATAGCCTATATAAGACACTCGTACATTTACTATATACTATCTACTAGCCTATAGTAGATTAAGGACTAGCTATATAGTACTCTTATACTCCTAGTACTAGTGCTTATAGAAGTCCAAGGGAATAAGGCTTCTAGTAGCCCTCTTTATATCATATATATATATATAAGGTAACCCTATAGCACGTATAAAGCTACCTATATAAGGTCAGAGTAGTAGAGAAATAGACTCGAGATAGTATTATATAAGCTAGAGTATATACCAAGTAACTACTCCAAAATAGCCCCGATATAGCTTCTTATCTATATCTAAAGGTATATAGTCTCGTTGTATTATTATAAGGGTTAAAACTATAGTAATCTAGTTAATTACTACTACCTTAATATATAACTATAACGAGTATAGATCTCCTCTACTCTCCTTACCTCTAAGGTAGCGTTCGATATAAGCGTGTATACCTTTAGCTTAAGAGGTAGCTTATATACTAAAGTATAGGTATTAATCTATCTAGGCTAGTATAAGACACTCTCTTTAGCCCTCCCTTAGCTACTTATTTTGAAGGTAAGAAATACATCCCTGTGTCTTTATGTCACGGGCCAGGCCTTTATACAAAGAAAACTGGTGGTATTGATATAAGAAGAAATAACTAAGGAGAGAAAGAGAGAGTCTCGCTCTCGCGCGAGCTAAATATACACGGGCTACGCACCGTGCGCTCCCGTAGCTATAGTAATGAAGGTCACATGACCGAGTCCAAACTACGGGTCTAACCCGTTACATTACCCCCCTCCCTACAGAGCTAGAGGCCTACTCGTCTTCAAAGTCGCTAGAATCGAGCTCTCCTAGAATCTCATTAACTTGACGTACCCTCGAGGCACTAATCTTTGCCGTACGACTCCCAGAGTCAGCTTCTAGTCCAACTGGTGCTAAGTACGTGTAATTCCGTATTCGGTGGCCAGTATTACCATATCGTAAGCATAGCCCCTTCTCTTTACGGGCCTTAATCACGTCCTTTGAGACCCGCTTTATATGCGTCCCAGACGTAGAGGCTACACGTACTTCTGGGGCGGTTTCCCAATCCATAGTCGTATCGTACGAGCCTATGTCCGTTGACCAATGGCCTTTGCCATGGCCCCGTTCCAAGTCTAATGCTACTCGCCGAATAACAGTAATGTAGCCTTCAAAATTCTCAGGCTTTTCCACCGGTATAAGAGCTGCGCGAAGCTCCTTTGAGAAACCGGACTCCAAAAACAATCGTTTGACCCGATTCGGCCACAAGACTCCGTCCGTAGCTATGAGACTACGCTCAAACTCTACAAAGTAGACCGCAAAAGGCTTGTTCTTTTGCTGGAGTACCATCATTTGCCGTTCGCCACTATCCACTTCCTCCCGTGTATCGTATGTAGCGTCTAATTGACTACATAGCTCCGTGACCGTCCCTTGTTGGCCCACGCTCTTTACCCACGGTGTAACTTGTGATAGAGCTTTCCCTCGTAATCGCGAGTGGCAATACCAAAAACGTACGATATCCTTATCGTCTTCCATATCTACTTGTAGCTTGGCTTGTAGCTGCGTAGCCCAAGCAGGGTATTCCTTCCGAGAGCCATCGAATATAGGCACATCGGGTAACCGATCACGACGATGACCTTCCCTTGTATTAAGCCGAGCTTGTAAGGTCTGCGTAAGGCCCTCGAGGGCTTGAATTCGTTCTAATAGGACATTGGCCCACTGGGGGGCGATTGCTGGCTATTCGCAGCCATCCGTCCGACTCGCAAAAAATTCGACAAAAAACTAGGGGCTCCGAGAGCCACTGGCGTACGACAATCCAATTGAAGGAGTTATTTCTAATATCACGGGCCAGGCCTTTATACAAAGAAAACTGGTGGTATTGATACAAGAAGAAATAACTAAGGAGAGAAAGAGAGAGTCTCGCTCTCGCGCGAGCTAAATACACACGGGCTACGCACCGTGCGCTCCCGTAGCCATAGCAATGAAGGTCACATGACCGAGTCCAAACTACGGGTCCAACCCGTTACACTTTATGTTTAAATATTGAGTCTTGAATATAAGCTAACGGTTATCAAATTGCTCTATTATATATGCTTGAATAATAGCGCGCTATATAGTATTAAATACCTCCTAATTATCGTCTCTAACTATATTCTTATACTTAGTAAGAATACATTAATTAATGTACTAAATACAAAGGAGTATAGGTATAGAGGGAAACACCTCTTTTAATATATTCTTCTAAGCTTAATCTCTATCTATAACTATAACTATAGGGTTAATTCTAAGCTCTTAAAAACACCGGAATACCTATATAAAGTCTTGTATTATTTCGCCTAGAAAGAAGTAAAAGCTAATTAAGAATATTATCCCTAAGCTTATAATACCTATAAAGTAAATTAGATATATATTAGTATAAGCTTAAGTATTTGGAAAATCTAGCTACTTACTAATTATATAGAGGAGTAGTATATTAAACTTATTAGTTTTATATGTATTATCGATTAGTATAATATCTTGATTAGTTTATACTAGTTAAATCGATTCTAGATAAGTAATAAAGAGGTAATAGGTCTAATTCTTAACTATAATATTAATCTTAAAGTATATTCCCTTATCCTTTAGGTATTAGATTAAGGTATTATTAGTAGATAAACCATATATTTACTCCCTTTTAAAAGAGGTATTAAGGTTATATATATTATATAGTTAAAGTAGAGTTATTATCGTCTCACAGAAGTATATAATTACTTAGCCTAGCCTAATTCCTATAGATATATTAGTTCTATTACTTTTGATATATAATATATTAAACCTACCTATATTATATAGAGATCTGGCCTAGTTCATCTCTATTTATACTAGCTTTCGGTGCGCTAGATGAGAGCTAATTAATTAACTTAGAGGGTAGTTATATATACTATATTCTCTACTAGGCCTATAGTAGAGCTCCTATTAGGAACTACTATACTCTATAGCTAGTACTAAGAACTAATAGCTTATCTTACGAGTAGATATATATCGTTAATAGTTATGTAGTCAGTTTTGTAGGTGTCCCTCTCTATAATAATTATAGTTATATATAATCTTTGATCTAATACTATTATTTATTTTGATTAATCGTCTAATATAGAAGGTATAGGAGTACTAAGATATAAATACTTGAATAGCTCTATATAGCTCTTCTTTAGAGCTATAGATAGCTTCAGGAGGTAGTAGTATAGATATAGGGTAGGGAGGGGCCTCTACTAGCTTAGGCGATAGCGAAAGTAATACTCGTAGTAGTAGTGAGACTAATATAGAGAGTCGAATATCTATACTTACGATATAAGTTAGCCGGGCGTATATTAATTACTAGTAAAAATATAGCGGGAGTTAATGCGATTATGATATATTATCATTTTAGTGAGGTGTGGGTATTTAGTTAGCCTTAAATCGACGCCATAGCGTCGATACGCTGTGCAAAGTGTGCTGTGCGCAATGTCAAGTGCAACGTGCAAACTGGGGTTTTGGCAGTATAGGGGCTATCGGCCTCGGTAGATCGAGGGCATCGAAGTCGAAATTGCTCAAGTCCATCTTCAACGAAGTCGGTGAGGAGAGTGAGGCTGTCAAGCGAGGACGCCCTGCAAGGATTCTGATGCCAACGAACAGGCTGAAAACCGACTCTTCAGGAATTTGGTGGGCAGTTCTGTGCCAAAATTGTGGAAATCATACCATGGGCAGATGGTGGGCTATATACTTCGGAGGTGCTTGAGCCTCGAACCACCCACCCACCCCGTTCTGACACAGCCCAGGGCGTTAGAAATGTGGCAAGGATTTCCCCGAACTTCAGTGGTTTTGCTTGAAAGTCATCAAGTGATGATGTCGAGGGTGCAAAATATGCGGTCCTGTTTGTAAGGAGGAGAAATGCTCCACTGGTGGTCAGGAGCGAAGGAGGCAAGGTAACTCGGCAGGGGCTAGTCCTGCGGATGGCACACGTGCTTTCCATCAACAACAAACCACCGCTGTTATTCGTCTACTCAGCCAGTCTTCCGCTCAGATTGGATTGCCATGCTTAGTCAATGGGTGAAAGTTGGGAAGGGAGCAGGTCTGTCAAGGGGCGCGCTCAGAACTGACCGCTGCTCATTCCCAACGAGGAGCGCCGACTCTCTCCTTCACCTCCAGCACTTCATCGAGCATTCTCTTCTCTTCGTAATCTCATTCATTCGTAATATTCTCACTAGAGTACTTCCTTCATTCCCATCCACACTTCGCCAACCTCGTCTATCCCACAGCACCACAATCTATCTGCTCTTCTCCCAAGCTCCATTAAACGCATCCTTCTTCTTCCCCAACATTTTAATTAGCTCCTTACTCTTCACTCCCTCCGGCAGAATACTTAACACCCAATCCTGAACACCATGCATCATCCACGGCCTCAACTCCTTCATGCCCCTCCCAACCGCACAATCAACCTTCCTCACCAACTGCTCCGCAAACTCATCCGACCTCGGATCATTCGGACTCACGCCCTCACAATTCCCCTGACTTTTCACATCCCCAGGAATAATTGCCAAACAATCAATATGCCTCGTTCCCGGGTCCACTGAAAGCTCGCGCGAAAGCCCACAGCTGAAAGCCCAGTTAAAAGCTTTCGTGGCGCCGTACATGACGAGCCACGGGAGGCCAACCCTGCCGGCCGAACTCAGGTTAATGATCAGACTCCTTTCACCCCTTTCCGCCCCCTTTCCCCCTTCCTCTTTCCTCCGGCTCAAAATCGGGATCATCATCGCAGTGAGCCTTGCCATAAATCTTGCATTCTGGTTAATAACCGCATCGACATCACCACTCGAATAGTTTCCCAGGACACGGAAAGGCGGCAGCGTGACGGGGTTCCCGCCTACATTGTTGACGAGGATCGACACGTTCAAATGCGCGATTGACTGCACGGCAGCTTGCATCTCTTCGGGGCTCGCTGTCCTGGCGTCCATGACAAGGATCTGGATGGAGGCGGAGGGGACGAGGGTTCGGAGCTGTTCTTTCGCGGAGGCCAGTTCGCCAGCGAGGTGCCCGAGGAGGATGATGTTGAAGCCTTGCTGAACGAGCGCGCGGGCAATGCTAAAGCCGATACCTGCACTGGAGCCAGTGATAAGGGCGTATGCTGGCTCGGGGCCGGCACGCTTATAGGACTGGAGGGGTCGCGAGGGTTTGATGAGATGGAGAGTGAGGAAGCGGATGGCGAAGTAGGCGGTGGAAAGGAGGGTGAGAGACCCTATACCGGCCAGTGTGGCGAGGAGAGGAACCCAGAGGGCGGGAATTCCTGCCATTGCTGAGGGAAGGAAGAGCAATGAAGATACAGATCTCACTCTGAGGACCAGGATGGTTATCAACACCTCCATTGCCACATCAGCCTTGGATCTAACTTACTAGGTACCCCTTTTTGGATGCAGAAACGAACTACCCTCACGAACACTAAGGTGCGCGAGCCCCTGTTCTATGGTCTTCTGTATTGATTTATGACCGATGCGATATGTATAGAAGCATTGGCAGGAGCGAGAGGGGTAGATGATCGACCCTGAAATATCCTTCAGGAGAAGAATTGAGATGCAGTTGTCAATCGGCGGGAAAGAGTGGACGTCCTGATTCCAGTGTTTGTTCCTGAGCACGTGGATGTAAGCGCTAGGCAACGTCCGACGAGAAAACAATATCACGTGATGCAACTGCAACTTCGAACTGGCCCCTTCGACGAAAGGTTGAAATCCAGCGTGGGTCGCAGTAATAAGACAATAGATCAACTCAATGACGAACCACGTCTCCTTATGTCTCATTATTAACATATATACATGCTCTCTTCATTGCCCCAGCTATCTCCCCTCAAGCCCTGGCCACCCCCTCGCCATAATCCCCAATACCATCTCCATCATCTCCTCAAACTCCTTCGCATCTCCTTCCCACCCCCTCTCTTCCCAGATTTTTCTCGCCCCTTTCGCGCCTACCCGCTCGACAAACCCCTTCCCCGTCCCCAAGTACCTATCACACCACACTTCATCCACCAGCCTCGTCAACTCTTCCATTGCCATCGACGATTCATTTCCAGCGAAACAGGGGAGCATGTAATTCTGCACTGCGAGCGAGGCAGCCGGGGACTCGGCGGGGATATCGGGCTGATCCGGTTGGTTGCGCATGGCGACCGTGGATTGGACTTGTTTCCAGGCTTCGAGGTGAGCCTATAGATGTTTGTTAGCACCCATCTCCTTTTGTTTTTGATGAGAATTGCACTTTAAAAAGGAGGACATGCCTTTTCCCTAGCCCAGAAAACTACCATACCGACGAGAACACTCTTCTCCCCTCTCTCTACAGCGGTACCGATTACGTCGAAGAGACGCACAGTCATCCGCGTAGCGTCCGTCATGCCGTCCTCTGTTGCTTCTTCCCAGCTTTCGAGACTGAGGTCTGGGATATCGGCCTCCAGGTTTGAAAAAAGGGAGAGTTGGTTCTGGGCATGAGAGAGCCGGGTGATTAGGTGGGATGTTAGACGAGCGTTGATTCCCCACTCTACGTTGGTTGATTTGGGGATTTGTGAAGAAGAGTTTGGTGAGCGAAGTGCCGGTCTTGATGGGATGGAGACGTTCGCGAGGAGGAGTGCTATGAAACGAAGGTAATGTCGGAGAAATATCCATTCTTGTGTTAGGTATCGAGAAAGGACTGGGATGGAAATACGCCCATCGGAGCAGCGGCGGAGGAAGGTGTTGTGGGTTGCGCTGTATAATTTTCTTGGCGCGGCGCGGGATATGAGCCGAGCCGTTACTGAGGTTGGGGCTTGAGTTGCAGATTCGTTATCTGGAGCTTGAGTCGCATATGCAGAGTCTGTATTCGACATTTGAGTGGTAGACTCGTTATTCGGCGCTCGAGGGGCCGAGTTAATGTAACTTTCGGGTGTGGGTGTATTCTCAGAAGATTTGATTCTCAAGGGTGCAACTTCGAGGGGAGGCTTGTTAGTGACATCGTCGATCGATTCGTAGGCATCAGGGAAAGAGCCATCCTCCAATCCCTCAGGAGAAGATGGATAGAGAAATTTGAGTGGGATGAGCTTCGGTTGTGCCGGGCCAGCTGGTGCTACTTCCTTTGGAGAGGAAGCGGAGGCGAATTTGAGTGGGATGAGTTTCGGTCCTGATGAGGGCTCTTTTGGAGGTGGTTCGGGTTTCGGCGACGTTGGTCTCATCTTTTCGACATACGTCTCCGGGAGGCCAACCCTCGAACTATCTGGTCTGTCCGGCTTCTCTGGTCTTTGTGGTCTACTAGGAGTAACACTGGTTTCGTTCCCTCCTATTGGCTGCCTGGTATCCCTATTCGCTCTTGTCCCTTCATCAGAAATGCCAGGTGACCTTCCGCCCGAAACGATAACATCTCCAATTAGGTCTCCGTCCCGTCTACCTCCATCCGCAAGATTGTATTTCTCCTGGACGTAACCTGGCGATGCCAGACGTCTCGACCTCTGCCTGACATGGAGAGACTTGGGTGCTTGGGTGCCGGCTGGGGCAGTCCCAGTCGGTGTTTTGGCCGTGCGAGGGCTTCGGGCGGAATACTCCGCGACCTCCTTCTCGTCGTTACCGATACTCACGACTCGTGAACCTTTCGTCTCTATCCGTGCGAACACTTCCCCATTGTAAGCAGGGGAAGTGAGCTGTTTTGATTTTTTCCTGCGGAGAGAACTCGACGGAACAACGGTATTAGCCCAATCGGGTAGGATATCTTTCGTCGGCGGGATGGGGGATTGAGGGTCGGCTGTTGGTGAGAGGGCTGAGGGGGAGCGGCGACCATTCGAGCCCTGGGGTAGGATCTTGAGCGAAAGCGACTTTTTGAGGGAGGTGAATCGCGATTTCCGTACAGGAACTGGGTTCTTGTAATCGTCGCTGTAATCATTGTTGTTGTCAATAGGAATGACGCTTGGTTGGGGAGGAGGAGGCAGTGATTTATTGCCGTAGAATGCATTGCTTTCCTTGATGTTTTCGAGAGCTTTTTGAGGAGAAATCGGGGACTTGGTTGAGGAAGGAGGCGTGGGGTATGATGTATTCAGAGGAAGGGGTGGTCGAGAAGCTGGTGAAGGAGAAGATTCGAGTGTCCCTGGAAGAGTCGAGCTATGGCTCCGGCTCTGGGGCCTTACTTGATTGTTTTCTGGGACTACCGGTAGCGGGGGGATGGGATATGCAGTCTTGGTCGGTGAGGGGTCGTTCGTACACTCGGGCGATTTGTCTGTCGGTTGTGTGCTGCTTGGAAGCCTTGGACGTACTGGTCTGGGGTTCCTTGGCAGTGAAACGGCTCTTCGATAAGCGTTGGGTGGCGGTGGTGGTGGTGGTGGTGGTGGTGGCAATGGGGGTATAAAAGTATTTTCTAGATGACCGAATCTAACTTTCGGGACCATGGGTGCTGCCGACACTGGGACACGTTTCTGCCATGGGGGAATGACTTCCCAAGGAGGAAGTGAAGCAGCTTTCGACATGGTGGAGTGCAATGAGCGGAGGTTTATATCTGACTGAGCGAAGGAGGAGAGCGCACAGAAGAGAGCTCTTGATGCTGAGGAATATGCATCAAGAATTTAGATACGAAATGCAAAATAAAAGCATGGGAGAAATTTAGAGACCCGGTACCCAATTTTTTTTGAACTGGATGGCTCGTGCAGGCGGGCGGGCGTCTGATTTCCAGGAGATCAGACGAAGGGGTCAGTATTGGTTTTGGAATTCCGTGCCGCGGTGCATTCTCTCGTTTCAGAACGCTGGGCAATGGGATTCTGCCTCAGGGGATCGGGCGGTTTGGGTCTGAGAGGCCAATGACAATGGGGCCATGAGCTCACCTTGGTCGTGATCTCGCAGGCGCGTCGGACGATGCACAAGGAACGTGATGCCAGAGGAAGAGTGCATAGCTGAGAAGGTCTGTTCTGCGGTGATCAAGGGGGAATCACCTCGCCTAGACTGCAAAATGTAAGCGGTTCTGTTTGCCATTGGCTCAATCGGATATGCTCAGGGAGAGTTCGCAAGCAAGAAGAAGAGAGGGAAGATGTGTCTGGTAGAATTGGAGATGGCGTTGGGAGCTTAGGAGAGGAAGATGGGAGTGAGGCGTGGTGCACGTGATGATCAGCGAGGCGCTTAGCCTGATTGAGACAACCCTGCCGAGCAAAGAATTCCAACTCCGAGAGGAAATACAGACCTCGATCTCAACCTCGCTTCAACCTCTTCGCATGCAAGTAGCGATGCTCTGAACCTACGATCTTTGGGGTATATCACATGATACACGTGAATTGAGGCACTGGTCCACCTGACACTATCACAGCTTGCGGCCATCAAAACCGAGTCGCATCGAGACTTCCCATCGGTGCTTGACGGAACATGCTCACCCCCTAAGACCACGGCCTACGGCATCGAATAAGTGACGGCGAGGAAGAGCAGATCAGATAAACATAATTTGACGTCTGCTGCGGCATATGACAGTCTTGGGGGGTCGTGGCATTGGTACCAAGCGCATGATATCCTCGCGTCAGTGAGCCAGGTGGGAGCGCACATCGATGAGACTCCTGGCTGTTTGATTCTGTGTAGCGCAAGACGGGTGCTGCTTAGAAGCTTGACTGACTATCTTGGCATGGATCTGTCCAAGTATTGGCAGCTCCTGTGATGATGTGTCGAAAGGCAAGTGTCTTGGTATTATTCATTCCTAGCCCACATGTTGAGCAGCGGGATCTCTTATATATTGCATCTGCTCTGGCTCTTGCATAGTGCTTGCCTACCAATTTTTCACAGGTGCGGCCTTCCGAAGAGAAGGTGGTGCATTAGTTGAGATCTTGAACGTTGGGGAAAGGTTTATCCCAGCAAGCCACTCTTGCGTTCAGGAACCATTTTGCCATTTCAGCTTCAGTCTCGAATGGGGAGACGACTGCAGAGATCGATTTCCGTATAGAGTGCGCGCTTTTCAAGGCCGTCCCCATCAACGCCGTCTTTCTAGATACAACTCAGATATTTTTGTTTTTTGTTTTGTTTTTTTGTGGGCGTAGTAGGAACATAAAACTGTATGGGGACGTTTAAAGAGGAGATCGTGAGTCCTGTTTTGCTGCATACATGCGTTCATGTAAATATTAGATTGGTTTTTCAGAGATGGCTAGGGGTGCTACAATTGCCCCATTATGCACCACTGCTCGGTGAGCCCCTATGGCTCTGGCTCAGGCTCTACTGAACCTGATACGCAGGGAGCCTTACGAGTAAAAATGTGCCATATGCAGGCATGTTACAGCCACTCTGACAACTAGGCTATGACATTTTCGCTAGTTACCGGACGGGAAATCGCTTTCTCTCAGCCTCGCGCATACCGTGAATTCCGCCCTCTCTCGCATCCCTTTCCAAACTTCGTTAAATGTTACCTCAAGACAAACTACTTCCGGATATTCTATTATGAGTACATGTACACCTTCTCGGCCAATATGTGCGGCCTAGTGCCCAATTTTAAGCAGCAGATTTTGATGCGGCTGTGCTCATATCAACAGTAGGTTGATATCGCCTTCCATCTCTGGCAAGGCCAGCCTTGCTGTCATGAAGTAAAAAAGCCGTAGCCTTCTTCTTTGCTTCATTATTCCCGAGGTCTCCACTAGTGACATTCCGTTATAAAGAGATTACGACAATCCGCGAGGCGAGATTTCTTTACACTACGAATGTGAATATTTACTCCCCACCCCACCTGTTATTCTCGTCCCCGGCCTCGGCACTTCATCGCCTCTGAATTCGTCAAGTTTATGTCAATTCCGAGTGAGTGAATGAATAACTATGACTTATACTCCCATTCAGCAAACCAAATTTATCTCGTCATCCGTATCCTACAGGTACTACAACCAGTGTGTCAAATGATTAGGTTTGAGTTGATTAGACCCCCCTACTCAAATCAAATCAAGCCGAAATCAAGCTAATCAAATCCTACTTAATTATAATCAGAGATAATTAATTATATTTAATTATATTCATCACGTGACTACTCACATGACTTCAGGGCTTCGGAAGCTGAGATAAGACTGAAATAAGGTTTGAGCTAGCCGTATTCGGTGTCGCTAAAGGCGCTCTTACTTAACTAGGCCTAGTACTAATTAGTAAGTGAAGCCAAAGACGTTAGAACCTCCTTAATTTCTAGTAATTCCTCAGTAATATAATATAGATAATAAGAGAAGAGAGGGGGCACGGATGGCTAAAGCTAAATATAGTAGGTATAGTCACGTGAGGACAAGTAATATAGCCAGCCTACAGTTACTATGTACTAATTTAGACTAATTTATACTCTTGTATATGCTTTATAGAATTTATTTATATCTTATTAATATAAACCTTAGTTATTTAATAATCTTTAAAAATGCCTAAGAAAGTATACTTGTATTTTATCACGTGATGATTATAATTAACTATAATTAATTATAATCCTAATCCTAATCAAATCAAGTCAAAATCAAGCTAATCAAATCATACTTAATTATAATCAAAGCTAATTAATTATAATTAATTAGCTTTGATTATTTTTTGACACACTGACTACAACCATGTAACACAACCAATAACCCCTGGCACTGTCAACTCAAACACCAGATCCTCACCAAAAACTAGCAAAATGTCACCAGAAGAGCAAATAGTCCAAATAAAAGAAGACGACGCGCCGTTACTCCAGGCCCAATTACGGCGCTCGAGCGCCACCGTCAAAATCGCAGCACCACCACCACCACCACCACCACCACCCTTCCTCCTCCTCCTAAACGGTTTCCCCGGCGTCGGCAAGCTTACAATCGCACGGAATCTGTTGCACTTGCTTACACCAGTGTCCACTAGTCCCAGTACTGGACCGCAGATCCGCCTCCTAAACAACCACCTCCTCACCGACCCTGTTTCGGCCATCGAACCCGAGCGCACTGCCTCTCATTACCGCCTCCGCAAATCATTCCGCGAACTCGCCTTCGCGGCTCTACAGACTGTCCCTGGAGATCTGGTAATCTTGATGACGTCTTGCTTATCAGAGACGGAAGAAGGGCGGAGTCAGTTTGCGGAATTTCTGGCAGTGGCGAGGGGAGGGGGTGTCCGATGGTGGTGCTGAATTTGGTTTGTGGGTTGAGGAGAACGGAAGGAGGGTGGGGTGTGAATGGGGTCGCGAAGGGAAAGCTGACGGATAGAGCGCTGTTGGAGAGATTTAGGAGGGAATACGAGTTGCTTGACTTGGGCAAGTTGGAGGGTGCGGGCGTGAAGCTGTTTTGTGAAGAGGTTGAGACGACGGAGTTGAGCGTTGAAGAGGCGTCGGCGGGGGTTTGGCAGTTATTGAGGAAAGGGCTGGGATTTGAGATTAGTGGGGGGTGGTTCAGTGATATGACTGGGATGCTGCTTGTCAAGAGAAGCAGATGGAGACAAAGATGACTCTATTGGTATCTAAGCCGAAAGCCCTAAATGTGGTTTAGCTGACTAACTAGCTGGTTCCTTCCTCTCTGGTGGCGTCATTACTTGTCACCTAGCATCTCCCCCTTTCGAGGGAAAGATGCTGCTCCGGTAGCATGGTGACCGTCTAGCGAGCGTAATAACTAATTTTATTAAGAAAAAGAAAATTAAGAAAGAGGGAGGAAAAAATCCATTCAAACATTCATTCATTTGTTTATATATTCGTCTATTCATCTATCCCTACTTATTAAATCATTCTATCCTTAAACACCTAGCTATTATTAATTATTTAGTAGTTCTTATCTCTAACTCGCTTAGTACGCCTTATAGGAAAGGGATAGTAATTTATTAATCTGAGATTTTAATAGGAATCTTTTCTTTTCTCTTTTAAATTCTTATAATATAATATAATAATATAGTATTTAAGTATTAGGAATTAATTCTAAAGTATAAACCCTTTAACTTAATAAATTTTATAACTAAAAATTAAGATATTATTATACATAATTCGTCTTTTAGTAATTATTTATTTCTAAAAAGTATATATTATTTAAATAATAGTATTTAAATTAATAGTAAGCTATTAATAGTATAACTAGTTTCTTAGAGGGTTGTGAGGCGTATAATAGTAGAGTGATATATAAGTAGCTAAGGTAAGTGAACTTGAGAGTAATACTTATAAGTATAACTAATTCTAAGAAGTAACTCTTATTATATAGACTAATTTATACCCTTTCCTCAAAGCTTAGTTCGTATTCCTATATACTCCCTAGTACCCGAAAGGAGGAGCGCCGATCTTTTACTTAATTAGGAAGTGTGATCTAGTACTCTAATACTCTATATGAACCTTGACTAGACTAGGAAACTATATACGGGACGCCGGGTGCCCGCTCGCTTCGTCACGTGCGCTCCTCACGTTTTAGCCCCTTATAAGGTTATATAACTATATTACTTAACTTAAAGTAACCGGGTTACTTTTATATAAGTAACGAGATATAGAGAGTAATAGGATATACTAGGCACTAGTACTAATTAGGCTTAGTATATTTAGGGATTATATATTAATACCTTAATACTATAATCCTTATTTTAAAAAAAACAATAACTTTACTAACTAATATAATTAGTATTCCACGATGTTATATAATAGTACTATATATTAGTAGTGAACTAATAGCTATTAAAGCTAAGTTTTATTAATAATAGTATTTAAATTAATAGTATTTAAATTAATAGAATTTAAATTAATAGTATTTAAATTAATAGTATTTAAATTAATAGTATTTAAATTAATAGTATTTAAATTAATAGTATTTAAATTAATAGTATTTAAATTAATATCAAGTTATTAAAGTTAAGTTTTATTAATAATAGCTTTAAAGTTATATAAAATTTACTTAATGTTGGTATGGTTTCCCGGAGATCATGTGACTTATGTCACATGACCTCGCTTCCTGCATATAGGAAATGGGATATGGGATATGGGATATGCGGGAAACGGGACATGCCAGACACTAGCACTAATTAGGCTTAGCGTATTTAGGGATTATATATTAGAACCTCGATACTATGATCCCTACTTACAGACAACAACAACTTCACTAACCTACGTAATTAGCATTCCACAACTACGTGACGGTGCTACATATTACTAGTGAACTAACACTAATTAGTTTATATATATAGATTAGAGGAAGGTCCTGCTATTAGTAAAGTATTTAGTAGCCTAAGATAGTAATATCTACTCCTAGTCGAAGAGGGGAACTGATATTAACTCCGGTAAAGTATTCGGTAGCCTAAGGAGAAGAGATTAGCTCTTACTAATTAGAAAGCGGTTAGCCCTTTAACTATTTAACTAAACTATCTAGTTTAACTATCCTTTAAAAATAACCTTATTTAGTACTAAGACTACCTTCTTAGTAACCAACTTTCTACTTATATACTACTATAGACCCTCCTCCGGAACCGTATAACCCTGAAGCCCTATGGACTTACTTCTACTTCGATTTTACTATTAAGTTAAGCCCCTTTGAGCTTTAGAATACCTCCAGAAAACTTGATATTTCGCTCCCTAAATTGCTCGTTATGGACGAAATTTTTGCGACTAAGATATTTATGAACTACTAATACCCTTCTATGAACCTACTACGAACTACCCTACCTTTGAACTATTCCCCTATTAGAACTATACATAAATACACGTTCTAAAGGGTTAATATAGATGAAGATGAGTAAAAGGAGAAGATTAAGAAATGGGAGAATAGGATTAATCCGCTAACTACGACGAAGGAGGATCTTTAGGAGTATCTAGATACCAAGTTATACTAGTACTCTATAGATAGAACTATAGATAATAACCTATAGGATCTATTTAAGGATAACTTTAAAAGCTTCGACCTTCTAGCCTTTAATTAATATAACCGCACCGAATTATAGTGCCTTTAATCCTATCTTCGATATAGTGGCGTTTCTATTAACTAGAATATAAACTACCTTACTATAGCCTAATCCTTACTTAATATCGTTAACGAGGAGATAAAGCGTATATAGAACGAAGATGATATTACGTAATTTGGTCTAGTGAGTGTGACGGATCATTACGTGGCTAGAGGTCACATGGGCGGTACTGTACCTCTTACCTTATATAGTAGAATAGCGAATTAATCAGCGATTAATTCTTGTGCCTTTTTGGCTAGTTAGCTTAGGTGGTTAAAGCTATTCATACCGCCGCCGTTACATAAGAATTAATCTAACTTATCCTTTGGTTCTAAGTACTAGAATTAAGCGAGTATAGGTTCCACATAGACATGGACGCTAGCTAGAGGCTAATTCTAGCCAAGGGCTAAAAAAAGGGCTAAAAGACCTCTATATTCTGAGTCGTGGTATGTGTAACGGTACCCGCGAGGATATAGGCGGTATCTACCGTTTAGTCTTATAGTTAACTATACCGCGTAGTCTCCTAGAAGAGCTATACCAAGTATACTATAGCTAAGGGTAGCTACTATCTAGAGATCCTAGGGCTATGCTAAGTATACTATGGCTGAGGGTAGCCGCTATCTAAGAAGCGGGGGTGATGTGACGGATCGTCACGTGGCTAGAGGTCACGTGGGCGGTGCTATACCTCTCACCTTATATAGTAGAATAGCGAATTAATCGGCGATTAATTCTTATACCTTTTTGGCTAGTTGGCTCAGGTGGTTAAAGCTATTCACACCGCCGCTATTACAGTGAGAGCAGATCTCAAGAATAGGCCTATTACTTCGGTTTTCGTAACTTTAGAAGGAGCTGGATACTCTAATACACTAAACGTTTAGCTACTACCTCTACTACCTTAACCTTAACCTTAACCTCTACTACTACTACCGGAATAAGGTATATAGGACGTCAATTAACCTCTTCTACCGCTACTACTACTATTACTATTTAACCCGGGAGCTCCTTAGGTAATCCCGGCCATAAAGCTCATTAGAGAAGTAGCCAGAATCTATACTAAAGATTAGAAGTATAACGGAACTAATAGTAGTTTTGACTATAAACTCACTATCTTCCTTAATATCTATTAATATATAGATCTCCCATAAGATATACTTATGAGAGCTTTCCCTATAATACTAAAGGGCTTAGTATAAGACTTCTTTTATAATAATAGCTTATCTCAATGAACCTATGAAGTAGCCTATATAAATATTTGTAACTTCTTCGAAGGTCCTAAATATTAATAACGAAACCTAGATAAATGGAATACTACTAACTTGAATTCCACAATAGCTAAGTACCCTAAAAAGTCGATATTTGAGGTTATTTAGATTCTAATTAACGAGCTATATTAACTATAGTTCGGACTTATAACTGCCCTATAAAGCACTAAATTCCTATATAATAAGATTATCACCGCTTACTAAGGTTCTCTAGTATACTAATATATAGTTTTAGACTCTCCTATAGATCTCGGCTAGCTTATCTATAAGCTATAGTCCTCTATTACTATATATGAGAAGGAGCAATAATAGATTAATAGCGAATCCACCTTCTTTACTAATTAATAATTCTATTTAAATAACCGTTAGTTCGGAAACCGTCGAAACGACTATAGTTATAGCTATAGAAGCGGAAATTGTAATAACTACGGAAATCGTAATAACTACCGTAATAGCTACTTAACTCCCTATAAGCCCCACTATAGTAATAGTGATCCGAATACCCTGAAGTCGTGCTTTATATATAAGAGACTAGATTACTACTCCTAGAAGTATTCGCTAGAGGAATAATAAGACGAGAAGGCTTAATTTAGAGCTAGAAACCTCTATTAGTTTAAGGCCCCAAACTCCCGAAACTTTAATAAGGAGTTTAGCCGCTTATACCTATAATATATAGCTCATATAGAAGGCGAATAAGAGATATACTAGAATAGTAAGGATGATCTAGGTGATAATTTTAAGGCTCTTTTAATAGATATAATTAATAATATAGATGAAGTAGAAGTAGAGGACGAATACTAATACTTAGATTCCTTCTTTACTTCCGTTGAGAGTCTCCTAGCCGCTTTGGACATATAATTACCTAATAATTAAGCCCTTAATATATGAGCTCCTGAAGTTCTAATAACTATAGCTAATAGCCTTATAGATGAACTTACCTCTCTTTCCTTTATATACTAGTTAATAGGTGAGAACTATACGTAGAACCTAAAGAACTACTTATAGAGGATACCTAGACCTTTATAGTAGGAGGTATGTCTAGATATAGTAGTTAACGCTTTTACAGAATTATAATTAATACCGGAGCCTCTAAATACTTAACTACTAGTCTCGATTAATTCTAAGCTCTATAGCGAACTAATAATAGCGTCGCGCTCAACGAGAGTACTAAAGGTTAAGTTATAGTCTACTTTAGTATAGGCTCTTTTACTTCTATTAGTTCTATAGTTATAGAAATACTAATTAGGTAAGTATAATTCCATATTATACTCTTAAAGACTCTATTCCTACTTAGCTTAGATGATATAGATAAGCTATAAGTCTACTTTAATAATCTCACTAATTATATTATTACTTCTACTAGATATCACGTACCTATTATACGACGTTTCGGTTACTCTTTTCTGCTTTGGAATAATACGTTATAAAGCCTTATTTCCGAATCCTTTACCTATAATCCATGCTTCCTTATAGAGACTAAATTACGACGCCTCTATCGCCGATTTAGCTATCTATTAGTTAGTAAGCTCCGGAACTTACTAGAGCGAGCTAGCTATGAAGTTGATATAGAAGCCTTGGAATACCTTATGAAATACTATAAGTAATACTAGAAGAATAGTAAATTACCTAGTTAATTCAAGTTTAACCTAAGAGACGATATTAGCTTTAACCTCTCGATTATCGTCGATATATTCTATATCCTCGGGAAGCCTATTCTCTATATTATCGACGAGGGCACTAGATATCACGGGGGCTATTAGCTCTAGAATATTAGTACTATATATACCTGGGATACCCTAAAGATGTGTTAGATTAATACCTATTTAGGCCCTCCTAATTAGATTATAGTAGACGCCGGAAAGTAGTTTACTAGTAAGGAGTTCGCTTAGCTTATGAATATGATAGGAATAAAGGTGAAAATCGTTCCTATAGAAGCTTATAACTCTATAGGAATCGTTGAACGCTACTATAGGCTAGTTCAATATACCTACTTAATTATTATAGCCGAAATCAAGGGAATTAGTAAGGAGATAGCCTTATAGATAGCCTTTAAGGCTCTTAATAATACCGCGGGAATTAGTAGTATTATTCCTACCCTCCTAGTCTATAGTGCCCTACCTCGATTAAGCGAGTACGACGCTCCCGTACCTACTATTTCCTAATATTTAATAGCTCTAAAGAAGGCGATAGCGGAGATTCAGAAGCTATAAGCTAAGCGTTAAGTCGAAGATACCCTAAATATATATAATAGCCCCTCTACGAATAATATCTATGAACTTATATTAAATTCGGATATTCTAGTATAGTGTAAGGGGAATATAGGTTAACTAGGTAGTTAGTAGGGACTATATAAGCTAGTAGTAATAGAAGGGGAGTTATGTATACTAGCTTTACTATACGGTAATACTACCTTCCGCTTAACCTCCGTGAAGCCGTTCTACGTAGGAGATATTAAGGTTAGTTCTAAGGGTCCTAAGGATAATCCTAAATACTATAGTAAAGGTAATAGTAAAGGCGACGTAGGCGCGATTCCTCCTACTATATCACCTATTCTACTAAAGCGTGGTAGAGGTAGACCCCGTAAGAATCCTAATATAACGGTATTCCTATAGGATAATGACCTATATAAGGATTCCTGTTAAACTAAAGTCACTAGCCTCCTTAAAAAGGGTATATTTAAGGTTATTCCTAGATCTTAGGTACTATAAGAGGTATATATCTTTAACTCCTACTTTATTAATAAGATGAAGAATAAGGGGACAGATAGAGAGCTTAAGAAGTCGAGACTAGTTATTTAAGCCTATAATAATGGTAAGAAATATATGGTATTAACGTAATTACTAACTATCTAACGAATTAGCTAGAGAGTTATCCTCTATATCGCCGCTATAACTATAGGAACTACTAGACTATACCTATAGGATATATCGCAAGCCTATATTTAGTCATTAACCTTACTAAATCGTGATTTCTATATTAACCTACCTCCTAAGCTTACTAATTAACTGAATCTAGAAGCTAGTTCGGTATTAAAGGTCGTAAAACTACTCTATGGAGTACTAGAAGCCAGAAACCACTAGTTTAAGACTTACTATTCTTACTACCTAAATAAGCTAGCTATAGAATAGTCGACTTATGACCCGTACCTACTCTATAGTAACTACCCCTTTAGTATCGTTAGCCTTTAGACTAATGATACTCTATTTGTAGGAGACGATAACTTTACTAAGGTAGAGTACCTAGAGCTCTAGAAAGCTAATTTCCTGGCTAAGGAGCGTGAACGCCTTATAACTAACTATAATCTCAAGTTTAATAGAGGCATTATTTATACTAACTCTATTAGTATTACTCTCATATAGGAACACTAGTATAGTAACCTCTACCCGGTAATAGTTAAGAATATAACTATAACTAGTAGTAGGGGTATTATACGTCGAAACCTCATAATTAAGGAATAATACATCACCTAGTAAGCTTATAGAGCGTATATCGTATTAACTTATTAACTAGAGGCTTCATACGACTACTTAGTAGCCGCTTAAGCTATTAAACCTATAGAACCTGACATTAAGGCCCTTAATAAGCGTATTTAATAGTAAATCGAAAACGTTACTAGAGGACTATGTTTCGTTAAGCTAGATAAGGAGTCCCTATACCTAATCGTCTTTATAGACGCCTCCTTTATAGGAAATCGAGACCTCTCTTCTTAGATTAGATATATTCTAGTCCTAGTAGATAGCTCTAGACGCGCTAATATGATCCACTAGTCCTCTACGAAGTATAAGAGAGTTACTAGAAGTATTCTAGCCTCTAAACTTTATAGTATAACTCATAGCTTTAATATAGGCGATTTAGTTAAGTCCACGATTAATAAGGCCCTCGAAATCGAAGTCCCGCTAGTCGTCTATATAGATTCCAAGTCCCTCTACCAATACCTAGTTAAGCTAGGAACTATATGAGAAAAGTGACTTATGATTAACGTAATGTGTCTCCGCTAGGCTTACGAATAACGAGAGATTACGGAGGTTAAGTGGATTAAGGGAGAGTCGAACCCAGCTAATTCAATAACGAAATTGAAGCCTACGAATGCCCTCAAGTACCTACTTAATATGAATACTATATAGTTAGACGTGGAGGAATAGGTCGAACGCGGATAGGGTAAATAGAGGGGCATATGGGTGGGAAATGGGCGTATAGGATGGGAATATTGATAGGGACATATATAATGAGCGCTTAGGGATAATCTGGTATTAGGCCGGATTAGGAAATCTGCATGTGAATAGGGGACACTATTTTTCGTGCGTTTTTAGCACTTTTGCGTCGGTTTTTCGCGTTTTTTAGGTAGTTGCTAGTGTTGGTATAGTTTCCCGGAGATCATGTGACTTATGTCACATGACCTCGCTTCCTGTATATAGGAAATGGGACATGGGACATGGGATATGCGGGAAACGGGACATGCTAGACACTAGCACTAATTAGGCTTAGCGTATTTAGGGATCGCATATTTGAACCTCGATACTGCGATCCCTACTTACGGATAACAATAACTTCACTAACCTACGTAATTAGCATTCCACGACTACGTGACGGTGCTACGCGTTACTGGTGAACCGATACTTAATTTACTTAACTATATCTAGTAGTAAATAAATACCGGGATTAAATACTAATACTATTAGGGATTTAAAAACAGGCAGGTATTTTATTATTTGATTAACTTACTTTATAATTTGAAGTTATTATTATTGAGCAATTTGCAATTTAATAGTATTTGGTTGTGAGCAATGCGGCTCCAGAGGCGATTTCCAAAGCTCGGTAAAGAAAAATGGTAGCACAAGCAAGGCGCAGCAATTTTGCACGACCCAGCCCTCCTCTAGGCTCTCCAGCCTGCTCCCAGAGTCCCAAATTGCACCCAGCCTTTAATCCTCACCTTCGCCTCCTGTCACCTACTTTCATTTCAGGTTGATATATCCCTCTTCACACTTTGGCGCTAGTCGGTTTGGCTGTATGGACGTACTAAGGCAGCTCTCACAATCGGTCTTCGATACTTCGGAAATATTCCCAACCAGAGCATCAAGTTGTCGGCTTAGCGCCTTCAAACTTGCAGTTTCTGCGGGAAAAGAACTAAGTGGGAAAACGGACCGCGTCACACACAGCCAAGCGGAACTATCCAAGGGCGAGCTCGTGCCATGGGTACAGGATATCGGGATACTGACCGGGACTGCTAGCTCTGGATCCGATGCCGTGCTCAAATTGGTCTGTATCGACCGCGATGCAGGGGGTACGCTTGCGATACCCAAAGATGCCTTTCGGGACCTCTTTAGTTCGCTTTGCGCAGACCCAGCAGCACTGTACATGGTCTGTCATCAGTACGACGGCTACCATTCGTTCCATGACATCGCCCATCTCCCAACATGGTTCGTCGGGACCTCAGCTCATGCGCTGCTGTGGACCTTCGACGCGGCGCGTGTGCGCACCGTCGGCATCTTTATCCACCGCCGACGGAGCAACTTCAAGGACTTCTGCAACTTCGTCGGCGTATACGCCGGTTGCGCGTACACGCCGTATCTGATGCTCTACGCTTCCTGCATACACCAGCAACATCGCTTCGACACCGAGACTGCCAGCGAACTGGCGTCCATCCACGACATCGAGCGCTGTACTGGATTTGGCCCACCGTCTGCACAGAATGCCGCGGTCTCCGTTCCTGTCAGCGGAGAGGACAGTGATTCTGGAAATTATCATCAGTGGCTTCCCCAGGGTTCTAAGGCCGGTATCGACGAGCTGACGGCCTGGTCGCAGGCAGTGGGCGAGGTGGGCGCAAAGATCGCCAACAAAATGCGGCATCAGTCCACCTCGGCTCAGATGCTAGAGACTTTTAAGGAGGCTCAAGTTGCGGGTGCTCAAGGGTTGAATATACCCCCCGGCCCGCTCAAAGAGAGATATGAGGCTAGCCAAACCAAACTGCACGACGCACTGCCGTCAGTCGAACGTCACATGACAACTTACAAAGAGTACCTGATATATTTGAAATTTCGAACAGATCGGTTGTCATCTGTCGTAAGTGGCCTCTGTTCTTGTATTTGTTGGACTACAGACGAAAAGGGACAATTCTGACCAAGTGCCTAGTTGTTTATCCTCCTCACACATGTAGACGCTCGCGCTAGCATCAATCTGGCTGCTGCGAGCAAACGTGACGGCTCATCCATGAAGACCATTGCAGTCATGACTATGGCGTTTCTACCAGGGACATTCCTAGCTACTCTTTTCTGCATGCCTTGGTTCCAATCACAGGAGCCGGATGTTACTAAAGCTGGATTCCGGATGTACTGGGCCATAACATTACCAGTCACAACTGTAGTATTTCTGGTCTGGCTCTTCATTATTGAGCGAAAGTGGATCCTCCACAAGCTGGCCTCTTATTGGAACCGTGAGATATATGGTTCTGAATTGGCTACCTCGCGCAAATTCAAGGGCTACATCAGCTAACTCCGTGAATATTGAATTCGACTCAAGCTTGGATGGTTAACCTGGGCACTTTCGATTCTGAGCAGTTCGAGTTTCTTAGCATCCTCCTAGCCAGGTTATCATAACTGCTAGTAATTTTTTTTCTCGAAATTGTTATTACTTCAATATATCATTGCAAAAATGTCGTTTCTGGCAGATCATCTCCAATCTCAATTAGCCCTTCCCAGCTCAGGTTCCGGCCACCGGTTTTGGTATAATCCCATTGCTTGAGAAGATAATGTTTGTGATCAGCCTTCTCCTCAAAATCAAAGACGCGGTAGTCTGCGTTATCGAACCAGCATCCTGTAACGCCTTGGCGAAGGAATCCCGAGTGCGAGACGATAATAATAACATGTTCGGGGCGGATGTATAGATCTTCGAGCGCCATCTGAGCACGCGCGACGATTGCTTGCTTATTATATCTGTATGCTGCAGCACTGTTGGAGGTCTTGTCTGGATAGATGGCATCTAGTCGGGCATAATCTATCTGCGGGAACTCCTGTGCAAGTACAGGTAAAGCTGAGCCTGTGTCACAGGGTTGATCCGAGTTTTCTGCTCATCATTAGCATGCAATAGAACATAAGTGCCGGAATAAGAAAAACCACCTTGCCATCGGGCGTCTGCCTGGATTGGCACACCTTTATTTAAAAAGACATTCAAGGAGAGGAGCGCTGTCTCGATTGTCCTTCTCATCGGGCTTACAATAATAAGCCCAACGTTATCGCGCAATTCAGCTGGCATCGAGTTCTGTAAGTTTTCTCGGAGCTTGATGCACTGTTCACGGCCACTCTGGGATAGTTCTGGATCATGCAGGGAGGAGTCTTTCCTTAGATTGTTAATGACTGCCTACAAAGATGAATATCAAAACCAACCTTGAGTCACATTATGAAGAGCTTGTGCATGCCGAATGAGGATAAGTATTGGAGGCATGCTGCAGCTTGAGCTCCTATACCCGCAAGAGAGAAAATGGGGAAACTATGAGACGGTCAGCAGGTAGATGGCTGGATCCGAATATCTTTGATGTTGTCATTTGGTGTGGCGGAGTAGCGGTGAAGTCAAAATCATGGACCAGTTGCACAGCCGCCCTCTAAGGTTACTGCTGTATGCGAAACTAGCTTTAAAATCGATTTTTTTACCGAATTTCAAGGGAAAAACTAAAACGACCATGTCGATGTGGCGTCGCACTAACCTAAAGCAGAAGAACACCAAAAAATCTAGTTTTCCTTTAAGTTTAAATTTCTATATAAAGAATTATTATATTTTCGAAAAATAATTATATTATAGAAATTGGAATTTAGATTATAGGCTAGTAGGATATAAAGTTTTTATTATATAATAATTAGTAGCTTTAAGATAATTTAAAAAATATAAGAAAAGTCGGAATTTTGAAGGCCTTAAGCACGCCTGAAAGTTTAGCGGGTAAGTGCCTGGAACTATCGCAATAATCGTATTATTCCAGGTGCTCGATCGCTAAATTTTCAGGCTCTTATCCGTTCAGCTGCGGCCAGGTGCGTACTGGTCCGTGCGCGTTTAAGCGAGCTTTTGTAGCAAATCATAAATTCCAATTCTTGATCTAAGACTTCTGATTCGCTCTAATTTTGCGGTATAATTGATCACGGAAGTACGCACCTGGCCGCAGCTGAACGGATAGTACCTTAAAATTCCAACTTCCCTTACCCTCTTTAAATTTCTAAAATTTACTAATTATTATATAATAAAAACTTTATATCCTATTAGCTTATAGCCTAGCTTTCTATAATTTTCCAAAAAAAATTAAATTATAATAATTCTTTATATAGTAAATTAAACTTAAAGAAAAGTCCAGAGTTTTAGTGTTCCTGGTCCGAGCGCCTAACCGACACCCCAAAACGCCACATCGACACCCGGGTCGTTTTAGTTTTTCCCAATTTCAAAACCCGCGTTGGGAGCGAAATCGCGATTCCACTACCCTTTAGCCACGACACCGAATATTATCTAAACTATAAGAGTTCTTAGGATATTAAAGTTTGATATATTACGATTAATTTTAGCCTAATAGCTTTACCTTTAAATAAGTAATAGTAAAGTTATTTTAGAAAGTATTCTTTACCTTATTTTTAAGGTAGTAAGAACCCCGCCCCCTTCATTTTTCAAGTTTTTAGTCCAAATCACACTATTTCCTTAATAACTTTATACTTATTAATCTAGATTATAAGCTATATATATTACTTAAATTAATTAGTGCCTAGCAGAAATTAATATCTAAGAGAGCTTTTATAATATAGATTATGTTCAAGAGTACTATAAGAGAATAGTACCAAAGTAGTAATATCATGTGATCTCGAGTATTCACTTCAAAACTCGTGGAATCCGGGATCAGAGTACTCGGGGCCGTTTTTTTGCCCTATAATACACGCTAAAATTAAGCGAAAATGGAAAAAATAGCAGGTGGGTCCTAACTATTTAATAGCTAGTAACCTAGTTAGTAACCGGTTAATAGCTAGTTAGTAACTAGTTAAGAGCTTTACTTTTTTCTTTTATTACTATATAAAATTAATCTTACTTTTAAGATAGGATATTAATAATAGGTATATTAGTTAATAATTAGTATAAAACTATTAGTTCACTAGTAATATATAGTATTATCACATAGTCATAGAATACTAATTATATAAATTAGTGAAGTAGTTGTTTTCTATAAGTAGGGATTATAGTATCGAGGTTCTAATATATGATCCCTAAATATACTAAGCCTAATTAGTACTAGTATCTAGTATATCCCGTTTCCCGTATCTCCTATATCTCATGTCTCATTTCCTATATATAAGAAGTGAGGTCATATAACATAAATCATATAACTTCTAGGAAAATTATACTAATACTAGTAATTACTTGAAAAACACAAAAAACTGATATAAAAGTACTAAAAATATACGAAAAATAGTGTCTATTATTCGTATATAGATTTCCTAATCTAGCCTAGTACTAGATTATCCCTAAATACTTAGTATATATATCTTCTTATTCTATATACTTATTTCCCTCTAAATATATCTATTTCTTACTTATATACTCCTCTATTTACCTTATCTATATTTGACCTATTTCTCTATATCTAATTATATAGTATTTGTATTAAATAAGTATTTAAGGGTATTTATAAGCTTTAATTTCATTATTAAATCAGTCGGGTTCAACTCTCCCTTAATCTACTTAACCTCTATAATCTCTTATTATTTATAAGCTTAATAGAAGTATATTATATTAATTATAAGTCGCTTTTCTTATATAGTTTCTAGCTTAACTAGGTATTCGTAAAAGGACTTAGAATCTATATAGACGACTAATAGGACTTCGATTTCGAGGGCTTTATTAATTATAGACTTAACTAAACTACCTATATTAAAGCTATGAGTTATACTATAAAGTTTAGAGGCTAAAATACTTCTAGTAACTCTCTTATACTTCATAGAGGACTAGTGAATTATATTAGTATATCTAGAGCTATCTACTAGGACTAGAATATATCTAATCTAAGAAGAGAAGTCCCAATTACCTATAAAGGAGGTATCTATAAAGATAATTAAGTATAGGGACTCTTTATCTAGTTTTACGAAATATAGTCCTCTAGTAATATTTTCGATTTACTATTAAATACGCTTATTAAGGGCTTTAATATTAGTTTCTATAGGTTTAATAGCCTAAGTAGCTACTATATAGTTATATAAAGTCTCTAGTTAATAAGTTAATATGATATATACTCCCCAAGCTCGCTAGGCGACGTATTATTCCTTAATTATAAGGTTTTAATATATAATACCCCTATTACTAGTTATAGTCGTATTCTTAACTATTACCGGGTAGAGGTTACTATACTAGTATTCCTATATAAGAGTAATACTAGTAGAGTTAGTATAAATAATACCTTTATTAAACTTGAGATTATAGTTAGCTATAAGGCATTCATACTCCTTAGCTAAGAAATTAGTTTCCTAGAGCTTTAGATACTCTACCTTAGTATAAGGTGGTTATTAGTAGGTAATAAGGCAATGGGTGGAATTAGAGTTGTGGTATTAAAAATCACTAGTATCAAATTCAGTACAGAACTAATCTCTGTCCCTCCTTAGAGGTCTAGGGCAGGCTCCTGTAAATAGGAGCCCAGAATAACGTACGTATAATCTAGTAATTAATAAGTACTAGCTAGCCTACTAATTAGTAGTATTCTTATAATATAATAGGATCATTAATCCTCCTAATCGCCGACTATACTACCCGAAAGCCGAGGTATATCACATGAGCTAATATCACGTGTAACCCGCTATATATCATAGTATACCCCCCTCCAAGGATCTTGGACCCTAAGATCTATTAATATATCCTAGTAAAAAACGCGTTCAACTCCATTAAAGTAAACTTCTAGTATCTTAGGAGGTGGTTTTATTATATGGGCCTAATTCGGAGGGCATCTAATCAAGTAAGAGTTACGACTATAATTATGGCTCAGAGGTAGGGGCTGGGTAGTAATCGCGATTTCATTTATAGGAATATACGCTCTAATTAGCCTATTTAGAATACTAAGGCGCTACCCTATAAGATTAACGCCACCTATTAGATATAGGTTTAAAACGCTCTAAATAGCTTTAAATAGAATATTAGTTAAGATATTTATATAGAAAAACCTATAAAAACGTTCTGGGTTCTTTAAGGTTATTCTCAGATTCCTAAGAAGGTAAGGTAACTAGTTATATTAATTCTAATTAGGATTAGCGCGAAATTTTTAGTAGTTAATCTAGGTAGTTCCCTACTTCTATTTAAGGACCTTTTCATAATACGAAAAGCTTCCTTCTTTTAACTATAACTATAACTATAACTATATCTTCCTACTTCTATCCTTACCTTCTAGCCTCCTCTTCTACTCTTCTTTAAGTCTTTATTAATTATTTTTAATTAATTCTATAATATCTTTCATTATTACTACCGCCCATAATAAGCGTAAAGGTGACTTTATAGCCTCCTTCCCTCTTATTAGTTAATACTTGAAATATTTCAAGTATTTACTCATTAATCCTAACTCCTTATATACTATAGTACCTAGTAAGAAGAATTACAATTAGTATAATAAGGGTTTAGAGTCCTATAAACTAGTAAGTTCTTCCCCCAAATCTGAGCTAAAGCTAATACGATTTAAAGATTCCCCGTAACCTTTCGGAGGCTTACTAGGCCTAGGAAGATACTATAATAATCTTTAAGGCTTAGCTTAAAGTAAACCCTCATAATCGCTTTATATATAAAGAGTATCCTATTAATTAGATCTTCGATAACTAGATACTAGATAATAAGCTTACGGATTCTACTCGCCGCCTAGTAAAGCCTAAGGATAAGGCGACTTGGGCTTATATTCTAGTTATAAGTACTCTATAATATAATAAGAAAGGTGCCTAGCTAACTCCTAGAAGGAATATAAGAATATCTACCTCTAGGGCATTAACCTCATTACCAAAATCTCTAGTAAGATTAAGTAATAGTCTATAATAGGTGCCTCAAGCGCTAAGAATACAATAATTAATACTATTTATAAGTTAACTACAGAGATCTAGGCCTTCTATAAGGTCTATATAGTAGTTATAAGTCCCTTAGCTCCTCTTAACCTCCTTATCGCTAATATTATTATAGTATTAGTATATTCTAGTAGAGGATAAGCGGATTCCAGAAGCTATTTCCCGGTGGTTTACTAAGTCCTAAATAGGGCTAGTATATAGAGTTTAGTAATTTTAGATATAGGATTTATAGGACTTAGTATTTATTTTTCTTTGAGATACCTATAACTAGTCTACCTATAATAAACCTTTCCTAATCCTAATTATTCCTAAAATATAAACGTGATTTTATAAGCCTTAATAAAACCCTAGAAAAAAAGAACCTTCTTAGGTAAAAACCCAGGGAAAGAGTATCTTAATTACTATTTATACTTATCTTTAGGCCTTCTAGGTCCTCTCTTTCTTTTAAGGGGCCTTCCTTTTCGCCTTAGGGACCAGAATTCTTAACCTTAATAGGTCACTAAGAGGTTATTATAGGTTCCAAACTATAGTTTTTATTATATAATAATAGAATTCCTTAGAGTTTTCAAGGTTAGGGAAAGCGGGTAACTAGGTATTATAATCTTCTAGCCAGGATTTCTATTTAATTAAATACTATCCTCCTTACTTTAGCTATCTTATTAGTAGTTAATAATAGCTTCTATTTCCTATTCTTACTCTTTATTATTATCCGCTAATTCCGGAAGTTCTCTAGTAGGGTATAGGTAGTATTCCTAACCCTTCTTTACTATATACTCTTTAAGGAGGGAAATATAGAAAGTTAGATATAAACATTATATATACTTAGTAATTCTAGCTTATATACACTTATCTAATATATTCAAGTACCTTAAATAGACCTATGAATTTTGGCTTAAGCTTTCCTACCTTAAGTTTAATGTTTTTCGTTAATAGTATTACCTAGGCTCCTTTAGAGAAGTATTTATCTAACTAATACCTATTATAATAGGTTTCCCGGTTATTTTATATATAATACAAAGATCTTAAAGCTTATTCCGCTCTACTTAAAGAGTCTCTAGCTCCTATATATAGCCGGTACCTCCCCTATAATCCTGTCCTTAGGATTCTATAGAAGTTGAGGGTAGTAGCTATAATATATATAGAAGGGTATATTTTATAGAACCTAATGCTTTGAGTTATTATATATAAACTCTATAAAGGATAACTTCTTAAACTAGTTATTCTTTCGAGAGTTATAGTAGTATCTTAGGTAGTATTCTAGGGCCTAGTTCTACCTTTCTATCTACTTATCTATCTAAGGATAGAATACTATACTTAAACACTATTTATATATTAAATAGAAGCAGAAAGTAGACTAGAACTAGCTAGTAAACACTATTCCTTAATTAGAAATAATACTATTAGGGGAGCTAAAGATCGAGAAAATATATTCCTATATAATCCTAGTAAGCTCTAGAGAGTTAACTATCTTATAATAAGTAATATACCTAGCTATTTTTAAGTACAGTTAATAACTATAAGGATTATATTAAAATTAGGACCTCCTACTAGGTTCTTATACGTAGTAAGCCTGTAATAAAATCTATAGAGATCTTACCCTAGGGTCTCTTAGGCTATAGTAAACTACTAAGTAGGCTATATAGCAAATGCCTTTTAGCCTTAACTCTCTAGTAGATATTATATTCTCGATAATAGTCGCGAATGTCTATTTCTATATTCTCCTAATACTAGGACCTTCTAAGGAGCTCGAGACTTTTCTCGATACTATAGTATCCTACTAGGGTTATTATAATAAAGCTTTATAACTTCTTAATATAAGGTAGGGTTATCCGGGATAATAATTCTTAAATAGTACCTAAGAAGGCCTAAATTATTGCTCTAAATTCACTCCCCTTAGTATCTCTCTTACTAAGCCTCTATTTCACGATGTTTTAGTATCGAGAATTATTCCTCTAAGCTACCTTAATAATATCTAGGAGGGGTTTAGATAGAGGGGCTAGCGCTATAGCTCTTTTAGTAGCCGTATATCTATATATAGGGAATTAGATATTTGTAACTATCTAATTCAAAAACTCGGGGGACTAAGGAG
Organism: Hyaloscypha finlandica; assembly: GCA_021399475.1. Lineage (NCBI taxonomy): Eukaryota > Fungi > Ascomycota > Leotiomycetes > Helotiales > Hyaloscyphaceae > Hyaloscypha > Hyaloscypha finlandica. The sequence continues at coordinate 21,475 of JAJTUR010000109.1, read as the reverse complement.
TTTATAATCCCTTTAGGTAATATAGTTATAGATACCTCTATTACCTTAGCTTTAGAAGCGGGACCTTTAAGGCATCTCCCATACCTTAATTCTCGACTAAGTCTTTAGTTAAGTAATCTAGTGATAATCTATCTACTTATCCTATAGTAAAATAGTCTCCTTAGCTATTACGGAAATAGCGAAAAGAGGGGACTCTCTAGATATCCAAGGGACCTCTAGATTATAATAGCGAAAGCTCCCTTTAATTTATTCTAAAAGGTAGGAAGCTAAGTTATATTAATAGAGCCTTCTTTATAGTTAGGTCTTCTACTAGGTCTATCGTAGGGTTTAAGGTACCTCTATAATAAATAATATCAAAATCATATGTTATAAGATATATTACCTAGTGTACTTAATAGCTCTCTAGATACTTTATTTCTATAAAGTATTAGAGGTTATTATAGTCTATAATAACCTTAATTATAAACCTGGATCCTTTAAGGTAATAGCGCTAGTACTTAAAGGCTTCTATAATTATAAGTAGCTCCCTATTATAGGTACTATAGTTTCATTTAGCCCTAGAGAGTTTCCGGGACTAGAATACTACCGGATACTAGTGCTTTTTAGGCCTATTACTAGTATCTACTTATTAAGAAATAGTACTAGTAATTACGAACTTTAATATATTAGTTTCAACTTGAATCTTCTTAGAAGGGTCGAAATAGACTAGGATAGGCGCTATAGTAAAAGCTTCCTTGAGATCCTTAAAGCTCTTACTAGCTACCTCTATCAGGTAAATGGGCCGGATTTATAGCCCTTCTCTATTCCTTATAAGAGATAGTTATACCTATAGTTACTGAGAGTAATAGTATATAAACCTATGATAGAAGTTGGTAAATCTAAGGAATACTTAGATATTATAGAACGACTTTAGTTCTAGCTATTCTATAATACTATAGATCTATTTAGGGTCGCTTAAATACCTTTTATTCTAATAAGAAAGCCAAGAATTCGACTTCCTTAATATTAAACTCGTATTTACTAAGTTTATAGAATAGGTTATTTTTATATAGCCTAGTAAGTACCTAGTAAACGTGATTATAGTATTTATCCTCATTTCGAGAGTAAATTAGGATATTATCTAAATAAATAACTATAAAATAATTCAGGAGCCCTATAAGAGTAGTATTAATATATACTTAGAATATAACTAGTATATTAGCTAGCCCAAAAGCATTACAAGGTACTTAAAATATCTATAGCGGGTCCTAAAAGCTATCTTCTACTCATGTCCTTCACGAATTCTTATATAATAATATATATCCTTAAGATCTAACTTTATAAATATCTTAGCTCCCTAGAGCCTATTAAGGGTCTCATTAATAAAGGAAGCGGATACTAATTCTTGATTATGACTTTATTAAGGCCACGATAATTGATATAAAGCCATAGCCCACTATTCTTCTTAGGAATGAAAAGGATAAGTGCCCCTATAGGGCTTATACTAGGCCTTATCTAATATTTACGAAGCATATCACGTAGATATAGATGTAACGCTTCTAGTTAGGTCTCTGATAAGTTATATAAAGGTCTATAAGGGACTATACTATCCGTATTAATAGAGTATTTAATACTACTAAGATTAGGAAGTTCCGAAGCCTTATTAGGGTTAAAGACCCCTATAAAGTCTTTACTATTATCCTAGAGGTATATAGGTACTTCCGAGGCCCCTTTCTCGAGGGTATTAACTTAATATATTATATACTCTTATCCTATATTACTAGAATTATATAAGGAGGCAGATACCTAGTAACTATCGTATATATAGGAAGCCTACTATCTAGGGTAGTTATATTCGCCTTTAGTTAAGAATAAGGCCTATGGTACTACCTTAGGGTAGTTATTAAGCTCCTCTCCGAATTCTTTTAGGGTTAGGATCTTAACCTCATTAGGCTAAGTAGGCGTATATACCTAGCGTTTCTTAATATAGTTAGTATACTATACGATAGTTGCTTCGTAGAATTCCATGCCGAAAACGAGGCTATAAGAGCCTATATTCTTATATCTATAGAATTAGAGCTTAAAAGGACACGTCTCACTATAATTATCTATAATAAATACCTTAAGATTATAGGCTCAATAGACCTTAAACTTATTCCTATAGAAGGTTATAAACTCTTAGTTATATTTAGCTAAGGCTATAAAGCCCTAGCTCTAAGCCCACTCATTATTAAGGAAGTTGTAATTAGACCCGGTATCACCGAGACTAGTATATACCTCTAAGGCACCTACTTTAGGTTAAGTTAACCTTACCTAAATAGATATATGAAGTAATACGCCTTTTTATTATGGCTAAAATCGCTAACATTTAAGATTTGGCCTTCCCTTTTCCTGGTTCCTTAGGAGGTACTCCTCTGGAGTGCTCCTCTATAGTAATCTCATTAACCTACTTCTATAAGCGCCGAGATTCCTTAATTATCTTGGCTTTTTCTGGGTTCTAATGAGCCTATTTATTATACTTGGAGCACCTCACAGATCCTGAAGTATATCCTTTCTAATTATAAGTCTAGTAGATAATTTGTGTATTAGAACTAGTACTATAGTAAGGCTTAGAAGGAGCTAAACTGCTACCTGAGTTATTCTCGCGGGCTTTTCGGTTCTTCTCCTTCTTCTTTCGGCGCTCTTATAGATTAGAACTTATAGAGTTAGGATCTTTCTGGGCAGAGTTGCCCTTACTAGCCTCCCCTACCTTAGCTCTCCTTAATTTGGGGTAAGTAGTATATTCTGCTTTCTACGCTTTCTCTAACTACTCTAAGATAGATACTGCTTTACTACCTGAAAGGATAAATACGAGTATCTAATAAGTCTTGAAGTTAGATAGAGTAGTATCGAGAGTCTAGACCTGGTCCCTTTTAGGGCGGGGGTCCTAGTTAACTTTAAGACTAATTATCCGAGTATATAACTTAGTAATAGTCTCTCTATCCTTCTAATAAAGATCTCGAATCTCCTTAAAGGCGTCTTACTAATAGGTCTAAGGAGCCTAGAGTATGTCCGCCAAATAGGCCTTGAACTTCTTCTAGTTAATCTCATAGGCTAGAGGACTCTACTTTATCACAGCTTCCCAGGCGTCGTGAGGGTCGTCCCTAAGGGCACTTATAGTAGAATTAACTCTAGAAGAGTATCTGTTATAAGTCCAAGGCTAGGTCCTAAAGACCGCCTCCTAGGAAGACACGAATGTCCTCTATTCTTTAAGGGACCTTCTATAATATAAGTCTAGTATCTAGACCTTAAGAAGTTTCTCTTAGTCTAGTATTATTTTTAAGACGTTATATAGTAGCTCCTGACGAATAGTATTGAGATTACTCTCGAAACCTATTACGTTAGGAAAAGGGGTGGATTCTAGCCCTATTCTAGGACCTTCCCTAGTAGGAATTACTATTAAGGATAGAGTGGACTTATAAGTAGAACTTAAATGAGATATAGAGAACCTTAAGGTATCCCGAAGGGTACCCTTATATTATTCTAACTAAAGGATACGTTAATTAATTATATCTACTAATTCCTGCTTTCGTTAGAGCGCTTCGACTTCATACTATAAGGTCTATTCCGTAGCTTGGGCAGTAGTGACCTAGGCCTTAATTAGGGTATTGATTTCGTTACTGAGATTATTGTCGTCGTTGGGGCTACCTCTAGGAGGTACCTAAATAGCTCCGTTGAAAGTATTAGAAGAGCCTTCGCCGTTTCCGTTTCCTCCCTGAGGATTAATCTAATTGACTTCTTCCTTAGGAGCGGGGTCGACAATGGGCTACTATACGCTTCGTAGGTTCCGTGACATTATTGTGTTATTGAACTACCTCTCTTAAGGGGTAGAGAGATTAGCTTATAAGGTGGTTATTAGTAGGTAATAAGGTAATAGGTAGAATCAGAGTTATAGTATTAAAAATTACTAGTGTCAAATTCAGTATAGAACTAATCTCTGTCCCTCCTTAGAGGTCCAGGGCAGGCTCCTGTAAATAGGAGCCCAGAATGACGTATATATAATCTAGTAATTAATAAGCACTAGCTAGCCTACTAATTAGTAGTATTCTTGTGATATAATGGGATTATTAATTCTCCTGATCGCCGACCATACTGCCCGAAAGCCGAGGTATATCACATGAGCCAATGTCACGTGTAACCCGCTATATATTACATTATTAAAGAATTTATTATATTTACTAATACTAATAAATTTTAAAATATTTTTATTATAATACCTTAATATATTATAACTTTATATAATATTAATAATAGATTATCTAATAGTTAAAATATAGTTTACTTTTTATTAAAATAATTCGTGGTTATTTAATAATTAAATATTTAGTCTTAGGGGATAGAGCGTGTATTTATGTGGGGCGTGCATTTAAGCGGGAAATCGAGTACGCCCTAGAAGCCTTACTGGCCTGGTGACTAATATAAAAACATTTGGAGGATCTCGTATAGAACGAGATTGTGTTCTTTTTGGTCGATGGATTGAGAACGTTGAGCTAGATTCGAGCTGGTATGTAGAAGGAGACGAGTGACGGCGTTCCAGTGCCCAGGCACCAGCGTGCTGCCGCCTGCCGGTAGAATGTTCGAGAAACTTGCTCTTGCGCCACACACGTGACTCAGCCTGAAAATCGTGGCAAAGTAAGATATAGCGAGCCCGGTCGTGAACATAGTAAATTTTGATTAGGCTAATGTAGATTACTAAGCACTGAAACATGTGACCCTCTCCTCACACCGGAGTAACGTGGGTGCTCGCCCGCGGCTCACACGAAGCCTTCGAAATTGATTAGAGCAATGGAATGTCAATCGAGAAAGGTTAGAATAGCAGTCAGTAAGTGTTACGCAACCAGGAACGCATTACAAAGGTTGGGGGGGTCGACATTATGCAGTGAGTAATTGGCATGGGGGGTATTCGGTTGTCAGCAACCTGGGGTTCCCTGAGAGGTAGCGTCATCGAAATTGTGAGTGTTCCAACGAGTTAAAGTCTATCTGTAATGAGGCAAGTGGTTGAGATCGAGAGTGCATATTGCGTTGACAAGTCCCCACCGTAACATTACTGTACAGTAAAGTTCGAAATTGGCTTCAGTGTTCGCTCTCAATGATTTTATTTTGACCCACATTATTTCGGCACTAACCTTCTATGGCTTGGTAATTCTAGGTCCTGCACTCGCTTATTCCACGCTTCTAGATGCCACGTGGGTTTCTGCCTTAGACCTAACTTCATCTGTCTCCTTGATTGTGTCACCTACTTTGTACTTTGCTTCAACGTACATTATTGAGTTGCACCCTCTACAATGCCGTTTCGCTATACACCTCTGAACAACCCTAAGTCCGACTTGCGTGTCATTACGATACAATGTGGCCAAATCAGTGACAGTGTCAGATGTATTCTGACTGAACACGCCATGCCAGCATTGAAATATCAGTATCAGGCGTTGTCTTATACTTGGGGAGATGAGAGAAGAAAGGTGCCTATTATTATCGACGGGGAAGAGTTTCTGGTTACGCCAAATCTCGAAGATGCACTGCGACATTTGAGACGCTCAACATTGCTTGAAGCCGTAAAGCAGCTACCTGTGTGGATCGATGCCATATGTATCAACCAAGAAGACAGTGAGGAGCGAGATGCGCAAGTCCGTCGAATGAAATCGATCTATGAACAAGCAGAACAGGTTGTTATATGGCTTGGTAACTATAACGAGCCCAGCGATGAGACTTTCCGGCTCAATATGAGCAAATGGAAGATGGACAGAGTGGAGGACAATTCAGAAGCGCTTGCCCGCTCGGCCATCGTGCTACTATTTGTTTTGAAGGAAGAGGCAGGCCAGCAGCAAAGCTCGGAGCTTTCCATAGGCCTGGAGGATTGTCAGCATTCGAATAACATGCACGTGTGGTTGCAATTGTCCCGGCTGTTGTATCGCCCATGGTTCGAACGCCTTTGGGTTATACAAGAGCTTGCAGTGTCTCGCAAAGCAATTGTACAATGGGGAAACCTTCAAACCGCATGGTCAACATTGGAAAAAGCAGCAAAGTTCATACTCCGCCCTGGAGAAGCCGCGCTACCACAATATATACGCACGATATTCCCATTGTTAGGAGCACATCGAGTTACTCAAGTGGCATTGGAATCAATGTTCAATTTTGATACGCAAAATATCTTGACCATACTCCACAACACGCAAAACTCAAAATGCTCAGACCCGAGGGACAGGCTTTACGCTATTCAAGGAATTGTCGAAGATAACCAGGATATTGAGATCGACTATTCGATACCGGTGCAGCAGGTGTACCGCAACTGGGCAGTGAAACGTATCAGACGTACAAAAACTTTAGATATATTCAGCGCGTGTGCTGACTCGAGCAGGGGAGGTGACTTGCCATCGTGGGTTCCCGACTTCCGGGAGCCATTTGGACAAGACAAACCCCTCTGGATCGCCAGTCAGACATTAGCAAAGCAGTCCTACGGAAGGATGATGCAAACTGACGCGCAGGATTCTTGGGGGTTTCAGTACCGAGACCTACGCTTTTCAGAAGATGGGCTAAAACTTTGTCTTTCTGGTAAATACGCTGGTGAGGTTGACAATCTGACCACTGTCGGAGATGCAGCTACAGACCTCAGAGACCCAGCGGAGCTCCAGGACAGATTAAAGCAGATAATCGCAAATTGGGAGACAAAACTAAATGAGCCGCGGGACAGGTGGGGAGACGAATCTCTTCCCGCCGGGGAGACGGAAGTGCCTCATGCTCACTGGCTCAGAGGGCACGAGAAGATGGATCAGTGGATGTGGAGTGCTGGAAATATCAACCAAGATGCAGAGAACTTGGACATCATCCAAGATAGGGTTGTCAAACCGGAATTAGAGTATGTTGGGGTTACCGAAGAGGCATGTTACGTTGGTTTCTGGCTTCGAGCTACTCTCGAAGCCCTTGAAGCCGTTATTACATATCTCCTCACAAGCGGGTACATTGGCAATGCGGTGGAATTGGTGTGCAGCTTGCTACGAATATACGCAGTTGCTCCGTACTTTGGCCAAATCCATCCTCATATCCCCGATTCATACGAGGAATACTGCACCACAACTCCAAACTTCCAGGCGGAGCTCGATTCTCTTGTCTTCGCCTACTTAGAAGCATCTTCAGGTACGATTGTCGATGGCGTCCAAGAGATATGCTAGGAGATTGCAAACAAAATACGATTTGAGGAGGTCTACACTGCCAACTTAGGTGTACAAATAATATACACGCCTCCGCTATGCATGTACCTTCGCCGATTCAATACATTACCTCGACTCTCTTGTACGCGTCCGATGTCAGGGATTCGATAGAACCTTTTTTTTTTTTCGTGTTGCTCTTTATAAAGCTTATGACATCGGCCGGGTTGGGCAGAAGCTGTATAGAGTTCCCGGTCTGAGTTGCGATGGGTTTCCAGGGAATGGTAGTGGCGTGATCATGGCTGGAACTTTGATCAGTGGCCGTACCATGTTCGCCAAGCCGGCGTGTGAGTGCCGCATAAGGGGAAGAAGAGTTCTTATCGAGTGATTGTTCAATTTATGGGTCGTAAGTTTTGGTTTGGGTGTTGATGTGGCACGGCTGCAATGTGCTCCCCTCCTCGATTCGAGACGTAAACCCTATAGCCAATAACGATACGGCAGATGTCGAAGAATCCAACGCTGGTGGAAGAATTCTCCGAGATAGGCGGGATCAAGGAATATATGATAGTTTTGGGAGGTATTGAAAGATTAACGACAAATGCTGAATCAGACCAAAATCTATTTGTATTCGGCAAATGCACCAATAGGTAAAATTCAGTTCAAGGGCCAAGAGGCTGCCATTATCACCTTGCTAGGTGTTCGATACTATGAAGAAAACCAACTACTATTTGAGTACGAGAAAAGAAAGTCTTTGCAAGTTTATCTCGCAATTTAGGGAAGTAGTGAATGACACTCCTCACCGGCTTCAGTCCTCGGCCTTCTGCGTCTCCTCAAACTGATCTTTAACATTCTTTGCAAATGCATCATCAAATAAGACTCTCATTCCAACACCAGCCATCCCCTTACTCGTCAAGATTGTGAGTTTGTGGGCGTCATCTGTTCCTGCAGCCTTCGTGAACCCAGGTGTGTGGTTTACTGCATTGTCCTTGACTGGAATGGCATAAACGCCATGAAAGCTAGGACAGATGTGCGAGACATTGCCTAATCTATTTTAGCTTTATTTTCCCAGGAGAATGAGAGACTTGCCTTGGTCGGTTGAGTATGCTCCTGGTTCAGGTGTCTCCCCAACAGTCCAGTTGTGATCTGGAGCAACACCTTTCATGACTTCGGAGAATGCAACACAAAGAGCACGACTTGGTCTCAGATCTGCATAAGTATTTGTTCTAGGTCAGGTCAGAACATGCATCCCTCAGCCATTTAATTGAAACCTACTCCAGGAACTCAACACTGCATCCCGTAGCAATCGCAGCCCCTTCAAAGCACTTTACCACCCTTTTCTGCAAATCCTTCGTCTCTCCTAGTGTGCTTCCCCGGACATTGTAATCCAGCACACTTTTGGGCGTGATGATGTTTGCTCTTTCTCCGCCCTCAAGCAACACACCTTGAATTCTCTGATCGGGCTTGATCTGTTGTCTCAACATGCTTGTTCCGTTATAAGCAAGCACCGCAGCATCAAGGGCATTGATACCTTCGTGTGGAGCCACCGCAGCATGAGCTGCCTTCCCCGTGAACGTGGCTCTGAATTTTGAGCTCGCCATGCAGGATCCGTATGCTACGTTTCCGGGGGCAGAGAATGGATGTGTCATAAGACATGCTGAGACATTTTCGTACGCGCCGGCAGCAATGAGCTTGAGTTTGCCTCCGCCTCCTTCTTCTGCGGGTGTTCCGAGGAGGAGGGCGGTGCCTTCAAGGGAAGGATTACTTTTCAGGACCGCAACAAGACCAAGGAATGCTGCGATGGAGCCTGTGGCGATGAGATTGTGTCCGCAGGCGTGGCCGATACCAGGAAGCGCGTCGTATTCGACATTGAAAGCGACGATCCGTCCACCGTTTCCGTAGGAGCAAGCGAAGGACGTCTCTAGGCCGTGGGCATGGGGTGTAATAGCGAAGCCTTGTTCTCTTAAAAGTGAAACTATGTTGTCGTGGGCTTTAAATTCTGAGTACCCTAGCTCGGGATCTTCGTGGATCTGAAAAGGGTCAGTTGATACTCAGTTGCCCGATTTACGGGGGTACCTTTTTGTTGATATCTCTTAGCACCGAGTCGAGCTCATCGATTGATTTGTTGATTATGTGCTGGAAGCCCATCACGTCCAGGCTTGATTGAGCCATGGTGAGAAAATGAGAGTGTCCGAAGATGGAGGTTTTAAGGCAGAAGTGTTCCCGTAGCTACGGGAGAGAGAAACTTTATACTGCCGTCCTTATTTTGTCGATGGCGAGCGATGGGTCATGCGGTGAGCCGGAGTTGAGTTCACCACCTTGGGGCTGCTTCGTTGGCCAAAGTGGGGCTCGAAGGAGCGGGGCCAGGATCAAAATCTTTGCCTGCTCATTGATTGGTCACAACTTCCGATTAGTAGACTAAGGACCAGTGCCTACAGGCTATGCAAACGGAACGGCTACATCTCCAGCGCCATGGAATTTGTGTATAAGCCTCTCGGGGCCGCAGATAATATTGGGAGAAGTGATTGGTAAGGTATGGGATGGATGGGTCTTGACATGGTCGAGGACAATTGGGTTCTAGCTCGGAAGTAATAATGTGATAGTCAGATTTAAGGATGGTTCGTAGGCAAGTAGAGTAAAACCAAGATCTAAATTTAAGGTGGAGTCCCATATCAATAAATTAAAAAGGCCCCACCCTAACCATTACGGTCTCATTCGTCCAATATTAAAACTCCTCAAGTGTGTCCCAAAGACTCCCAAAGCGAATCGCGCCCTGCACCAGGCAAAGTCAAATAATCACCTTCCTGACCCTTAGAGAGCAAACTTCGAATTTGGTGTATTGGCAAGCGCTTTAAACTTTTCCCGGAATAAGTCTGACGCTGGATTACTGTCTCCAGAGCCGCTCTGGCACGATTTTTCGAAATCCTCGAAAGTATCCAATCACTATAAAAACCATCATCCGTCTCAATGCCAGCAAGGAAAAGAGGCCACTGTAACCGGTCATGTAGTTCGTTGCCATTGGAAGCAAATGTCCGCCGAATAATGGTCAAGATATTCTTCAATGCTGCTTGAATTTCTGGCGGGGTTTCTGACTCAGTCTCCGCTACTTTCGTTCGGAAATAATACACTTTGAGGGCGTTGAACAGAACCACATCATAATCTGCATTCATTTGAACTCGAGAACGAGGCATATCCGTCATGGCTGAGTTTTGGAAGACAGAGCAGTATTTCTATAGTTTGTCAGTGAGTGACTATGCTTTCATAGACAGGGAATGGACCTTCGGCACCAAATTGAACCTCTGATTGATATCCTCGCACGACACAGTGTAGTCGAGGCATGCTTTCTGAGTAAGCTCATTGATGTCTTGCCACAAGGCAGTTAGCACCCAGAGAAGCTCCAACTCCATTGCGTTGTCATCGTCATCGTCTGCTTGATCTTGCGGGTAGCTGGTACCCCAGAATGCTCGAAGAACCACGCGGGAAACTTCGTAGACAGCCATGGTCCGCTCTCGATGGGCTGTCAGGTATTTGGCAAGATGGCCGCCGTACCCCTGAAAGCCACATTTGACATCCTCATCGAACGTCCAAATTATAAGACGAGCAAGTACGTTGCGATCAAGAGGGATAAAACTCCTTGCTGACAATGTTTCTGACGAGCTCTCCAGACACAAGCTGTCAAGCTCATGGTGTTTGACAAAGTCCCTTACCGTTGTGCTCAACTGGTCAATGGTATGTTGTAGTAGTGGTCGTTGTTTCGGGATATACAGGTACAAGAAGAGGAAAGCCGTCATAGATAGTTTGTAGTTTTCCGTCGAGGCTTCCTTGACAATCTTGACGAAATCTCGAAGAGCTGTTTTGAAATGGCTCTTGGCCTCCGCAGATGCTTCGTTGTCTTTTCGGTAGCAAAGGTCATTGATTGAGACTGCGAGAATGAAGTGCATTATCATAGAGTTCTCGGATGCCAGGTCCAAAAGAAGTCTGTGAGTTGACCATCGCGGCAGTTTAGTGGTCCTGTAGGTGGAGAAAGCTTTCTGATAATGGTCGAGGGCGTGGACCTCTGTATCATTGAGGACCAGGGAGTTTGCGGCTGGGATATGATGGTCCGATAGTGTTTGAAAGACAGATTGGAATCCTGGTGCGCAGTAATTTCCCAACCCTGGGAACAGAACGAAGGGTTCAAGGCCTCCAAACCCAGTGGATATTGAGGCCAATGGTTGAAGGTGGTCCACAGAATAGGCAAAGGACATGGGAGAAAATGTGTATTCGTTGTCCACCCCCCTATTTGCCCACGACTCGACGTCCAGAAAGGAGTCGTCTTGGGACGCATGATCAAGCTGGGTCTGGAGGGGGGGATCTGTTTCTGCGAAAAAGCCCTCCATGAGTGAGCTGCTAGCTCTTGGGATCAGGGGTGGGCATCGCCTTGGTTCTCCCGACCTCAAAGACCAGTAACCTCTCCGTCGAGCCGCAGGCCTCAGTTCTAAACCCGGCCAGGAGCATTGACGATTTCGCTTTGTACAGGCTCCACAGCCTGGTCGCTTCTCATCACACTTGACTTTACTCGAGCGACATGCATCGCAACCTTCGAGGTCAGCCGTCTTCCAAGTCCATTACAATGAAGAGGTTGTCACCTTTCTTGCGACGTAGATCCTCCCCCGGCCGCTGCGACATCGCTCATGGTCCCCACGATAAGCTGGAATCCTGTGATTTCAACACAAACCGAGTGCAGGATTACTCTAAAAGCTGCTGTATCTTCAATGAGGAAAGTGGGTCAATTTGGGAGTCCAAAGGGACAGAGATGAAGGAGGCTATCACTTGCTGGAAAATCCGGTGGTGCTTGTGGTCGGAAATTCTGACCAATCATCGACCGAGTTTCCTGGTCGGTCAGCAGTGGGGTGGCTTCACAAGCCTCGGAAAAAAGAACCAACAGAATCGTAGTCCTTTTAAGTTACACAGTCCTCTATTGTTTACATCCTCGGCCTTACGACTTGATCCTTCACTAATAACAGATGAAGTTTGTTGAAATCGAAGGACCTGGCCAACGCTTGCCTCCCTACTTATCAATACCCCGGACTGATTATCCAAGTGTGTATCTTCCCTCTTATCCGTTGGAGGCCAGATCCTGCTCTCGGGCGGACGGATGTATCATTTTGGATTGTGACTTGAAGAGAAGCTTGAAAATGGCAGGGGCACATATATAGGCATGTATCTGGTCGGGTTTCACTTCGAGTAGATGGCATTGAGCCACTTACAGACTCAACTCATCGCCTCCCAAGCCACACCATTTTGAATCCCTAGCTCGCGTGCCTTGTGACTGAGATGGAGGTCAAAATAGATCAAGAGATTGACTTCCAAAATGCCGAGAAAGCTCCCCTACCCATTGTCATTGTGGACGACGAGGAGAAAGGTGTACTTCGAAAGATTGATGCACAGTAAGTCTCTCCCGCCTCTCCTATTATTTTCATCTGCCAACTAATTCCTTAGCTTGATGCCACTGATGTTCATGACTTACATGCTCCAATACCTCGATAAGGTCACTTTGGGCTACACAGCCGTCATGGGAATTCAAACAGACACGCATCTGTACGGGCAGCAATACTCCTGGTGCAGCAGCTCCTTCTACTTTGGCTATCTCGTAGCCAGCTTCCCCGGCTCTATCGGCTTTGTAAAGTTCCCAATCGGGAAATATCTCTCCAACGCCGTCCTCTGCTGGTCCATAGTGCTAATGTGCCACGGTGCGGCTTCGAGCTTCACCTCGCTTTTTATCCTTAGGACTCTGCTGGGCGTTTTCGAAAGCATCATCAGTCCTGGCTTTAGTTTGATCACCGGCATCTGGTATAAGCCGTCAGAGCATTCGTTGCGGCATGGCATCTGGTTCGCTGGCAATGGACTGGCGAGCATCTTTGGCGGGCTGCTGGCGTATGCAGTTAGCAAGATTGATGATGAGATTGCTGCGTGGAGGTGGCTGTTCATCATATTTGGTCTCATTACCTTTGCTTGGTCGATCACATTGATTCTCTTTTTCCAGACCGCGCGACGACAGCGAAGTGGCTGACTCCCCATGAACGGGAGATTGCTCACAGCAGGCCTCAGAAGAATATTAATAGTTTCAAGAGTACGCATTGGAAGAAACACCAAGCCATTGAAGCATTGACGGATCCTAAGACTTGGCTCCTGTTCTTCTACACAGCCTTCACGAGCTTGCCGAATGGCGGTGTCACAAATGTTAATCGGTGCCTTTTTGTTGAATTCTTCTATGTGCTTACTATCTCTAGTTCACATCAGTGATCATCAAAGGTCTTGGCCACGACCAATTTCGCACCCTCCTCCTCGGCATGCCTCAAGGTGGCTGCCAAGTTGTTTTCACTCTCACTGCCGCCTTGCTAGCAACGAAACTTCGAAAGTCCTGTTGCATTATCATTGCCTGCCTCCTCTGTATCGCCATGCTTGGGTGGTGTCTCGCCGGCTACCTACCAGATTCTCAAATCGGCGGTCGGCTCGGTGGCGTGTTTATCTTCGCTGTTTATGCTTCGGGCTTTCCTCTTAGTTTGAGCATCATTGCCAGTGATGTCGCTGGGTATACCAAGAAGACAGCTGTGAGTGCCGTTGTGTTTCTTGCGTACTGCGCTGGCAATATTTCAGGGCCGCAGGTCTTCTTTGTAAGTGAGGCACCGCACTATCGCACTGGTTGTGAGGTGTGTATCATTTGTTTGTGTCTTGGAATCTTGGATATCTTACTGTTAAGACAGTATATGGACTGGGAGAACAAGAGAAGAGATCGAGTTCAAGGAGTAGTTATCGAGGCTGAGCCAGGAAAGGTGGTTGGGACTGATAGTGGAAACGGCGTGGTTGAACTGCCTTCCGCAGGTGTGGATGAGACAGACTTCGAGCAGGAGAACTTCCGGTATATCTTATGAATACTCGCACATGGAGACTTCTTTCTCTTTCTTCCTTTAATTGACTTGGGCTATTAGTTGAGCTGCTGTATTTTAGAGGTTCCTGCTCACTTCGAGACGCATACAACTTTCCACGTATCTGCGATTAGGAATGGGTCGAAACGACCGTGTGATATTATACTATATCATTGCTAGTTTGCTTAAAGAAACGCAGCAGGGCTACTATATAAGGGTCGGAAATATTTCTCCCCTATCTTGAGTATGTAACCTCAGCTGATTCCCAAATTTTCAATGAAGTCGAAACGACCTCTCAAATCCAGGCGCCCAGCAACGGGTATGTATCATCTCCGCGCAGCACGAAAACAGCTTCATTGTGAAAAATCAACAGAAGATGTCAATAAGTATTTTATCTGGCGGGTGTTAGGAAGGTACAAGAAGGAAACAGGAAGGGGTTTCTATGTCGCCGATCGTTGACTGGTGAAAGACCCCAGAGGACAGCGGGTTTAGCGCCGCAGCCCTCGTCGCTACAGCGCTCCCACTTGGCAGCACTCGCTAAAGTGTCAGGGGTTGCAGGCTTGACACGCTGGAGAATGGTGAACATGGGCAGAAACCCAGGGTATGGAATGGCGGAAAGAGATGACTAAAAAGCAAGCAGATAGGGATAGTTTGGGCCACTTGAACCATACTGTTAATTGAAAATGCTGCAGCGGTTTGCCCAACAAATACTAGAGGTAGAGGCATGCAATGAAGCAATTATTCTCCGCTCCTTCCTCTCGGCCTATCGTGCGACTTATGTGGACATATGCTCCATGACGTGCTCTCCAGCTTCCACCTCGACCCTCTGTACCCTCAGTACTTTGTCCACCGTATGCATTAGTCGGGTTGTTCTCGAACGCAAGGAGGTCCTGCGCGACCTTGCCCCAGCAGGATGCCAGCCATGCAGCTTTTCTCGATACGCCTTCTACGCCATCAATTGATCATGATATGCCATCAACGTCCATCTTGTCGTCTTGCTTCTTTGTAGTCTTTGCTTTCGTAGTCTTTGGCGCATCTATTGTCCATAATCAGCACAAAATCTTCTCAATTTAATCCGTCACATACCCGTCATCTGGACCTCTCCCTCTTTCTGCATAGCGTTCTCGACAGCCCTTTGTCGTGCATGATTCCTCGCCTTCTCCAGCTTCCGTGCTTTCTTGCCAGATGGCAGTGCTAATGGTCCGCTAGTCGGGAGGAGAACATTGCTTCTTGCGGTTCCTCGAGGGTTCTTGGAAACTTTGTTGACAGCATTTCGCTTCTGGACCTTGACTCGACTTGCGATCCTGCGTTGCTTATTTGGCACGTTGGGGTTCCCTCGAGAAGGCATTGTGTTGGCTGCTGTGACTCTGTTGTTGTTTGTGTGGATGTCTTGTCAAGGACAAAATAAAGTAATCCAGATTTTTGGGCGGTCGGAGGTTGGAGATTTTCCGCTCCGGGCATTCTGCTCAGCCACTCCAGTGTGTCGTCAGTGTACCACTTCGCTTCAAAGTCAACTTCTTTAAACACCAAGAACAAACATCGCCAGATTCCCTCCGGACCCCTTTCCACCACGTTTTGCTCTTGTAGCAGGCTGCTTCCCCCCCTAGAAACCATATCCGCAGACCAACCAAAGGCACTCCGCAATCATGTCGTGGGCAGGTAGGATAGCCGATGTTCACCTTCGACTCCCCTGCGAGCACCTCTAACAAGCGTAGGCTTCAAGAAGAATGTGAATCGGGCGACGACGCAGGTCATGATGAAGACTGGGCATGTAGAGAAGACAAATGATAGGGACTATGAGGTTGAGGAAAGGTCCGTACACAATTTCCTACACAAGCTCCCCACCCCACCCACGAGCATGTACAACTCAACCATGGAGCGTGCAACTCTGCAGTCAACTCTTGAGTCACTCATGGCCCACCCTGCCAGGGACTTTGTTATGGAGCAAGTCCCAGCCTTGCTGATCTCTTTGATGGAGCACCTTATCGTGGAGACGGAGGGCAAAGATGGGAAGAAGACCAAGGAGCAAACATCTAATCTCGAGAAATATAGACGCTATCGCACGATGGAGGCAGCTGCGAACCGCTTGCAGAAGGAGTCAAAGGGCTACTTGGATTCTCTGAGAGGTACGTGTGGTTAGATCGATCTTGAAGACATGTGCTGACTCTGACAGCCATGACCGCTTCCCAAATGCGCATCGCGGAAACAATCGATGCTTTCTACGGCGACGCCGGCGCGAAGGATGGAGTTAGTCGAAGCTACAAGCAGGCAGTGGAGGATCTCGACGCGGAGACGATTAAGGCGCTCGATGGTCCATACCGGTATGCGCGGATCAAACGAATTTGGAGTTACGCCAGCTAATACCTGTCCACAGAACAACCGTCCTCGAGCCCATCTCTCGTTTCTGTGCATACTTCCCGGATATCAACGAGTGTATGGACTCGCGATCTGCTGCAGATTCAAAGCTGACAAACATTTAGGCATCAAGAAACGTAACCACAAGCTGCTCGACTACGATGCCATGCGCGCCAAGGTCAAGAAACTTGTCGAGAAGCCCGACAAGGATGTAACGAAGCTGCCGCGCGCTGAGAAGGAGACTGAGATGGCCAAAGCTGCATATGAGCAACTGAATGAGCAACTTTTCACCGAACTCCCGCAACTCATCGACCTCCGCGTTCCCTACCTCGATCCCAGCTTCGAAGCCTTGGTCAAGATCCAATTGCGATTCTGTGCCGAAGCCTACTCTCGCATGGCCCAGGTACAACAATATCTCGATGCGGATACTCGCGAGCAATATGCACAAGGTCACCTTGACAGCCGAGTTGAGCAGGTGTTGCAGGAGATTCGTGAGTTGAGCATCAGCGGCACTGTTTGAGGCGCACGGGCATGTATACCAGGGGTGCTTGAGGAGTCTGGCGTTATTAGATGTGCTTTTAGTGGGATTAATGTATTTTTCGTCGCATATGGGAGGCTGTTCGGTCTGGTCTGGTGGTCTGGCTACGGTTGAGGGTGGCTCCGTCATTGCTGCGCCACTTCCGGCCGTGTGACTCTTCAACATACTTGTGACAAAGCAATGGAACGAATAAAGACACTGAAGGCGATAGTGTCGAGAAATGAATAAAGGAGCAAAGAGCTCCTCAAATGTTGAAAGTGACTTCTGTTTGGCATTTCTCCAAACAAACTCAGTCTTTCGTCGCGTTCCGCCAAAAATAGAATTCTTCAGCCTTGCGATCGCCTTAGCAAAAATGTCTCAGCCTGGTGAAGATCCCTCTGTCAAGAAATTAACTCGAAAACAACGACGCCAACAACACTCCTCCCCATTTTCTCTTGACCATGTTCACCACGAATCCGAAGCGATAAAATCTGCCCACTCCTCCTTCCTCCTCACCTCTCTGCCACAAATGGCGACTCCAGTCCGCCTTCTCGTCTGCTCAATTGGCAATCCGGGGCCGTATCTAAATACCCTCCACTCAGCAGGCCACACCGTCCTCTCCGCCCTCGCGAATGCGCTCTCCTACCCTTCATTCCAGAAATCCCGAGCTCACGGCAATGGCCTCGTATCCGCAGGCTCCGAATTCACACTCTGGCAGTCCAGCTCTTTGATGAACGTCTCAGGCGTTGGTCTTACTGCTGCGTGGCAACAATTCCAGAAGGAAGGGAGGGGAGAGGATGCAAGGTTGGTGGTTGTGCATGATGAGCTTGAGTTGGCGCCGGGACAGTTGAAGGTTAAGAGTGGGAGTGCGAGCACAAAGGGACATAATGGATTGAAGAGTATTAATGGACTTTTGAGGGGGACGGAGTACACCAGGATTGGGGTCGGGATTGGGAGGCCAGAGAGCAGAGAGCCGGATGTGGTGGCAGGATATGTGTTGAGGAAGATGAGTGCGCAGGAGAGAATAAAGGTTGAGGGGTGCGTGGGGAAAGTAGAGATGGAGTTGAGGAGGATGATAGAGCGTTGAGTGGACTAGTGGTATAACTGGATATAAAGCACCACAAGACATAAAACTGGATGAAGTGGCACCGCGGATCCAATCGACTCGTGTAGCTATATGAGCTGCTATGGCGAAGGATCCGTGAAGGATCCGATATGAGCTTGAAAAAGATTCTCTTCTGAATCCACTAAGCTTATATCCGACTCACGTTTCTAGTATAGACGGGTATTAGAAAGGCGGGACGTTAGTGCCTTTAAGTAAGCTATAAATAAGTATCTATTACTAGAGCTAGGGTTCTATAGTAAATAGCTGGATTCTTTATAAGCTCAATAAGTATATTTAAATCTGAAATAATTCCTTATTTCTCTTTACTAAACTTAGTTACTATAGCTTATTTAAATAAATTATCTTACTTATTTTATATTTATTTTCTATATTACTTTTATTATTCTTTCATATAATAATTTCTAAAACTATATTTAAAAACTATTCTAACTTACTCTAATATTGAATTCTGTCACGGCAACACGAACAGGGCCTCGGTGAGGTAGAAATAAACTCCTTCCGATCTCTATCATTGGTTTCCCCACCGCGTTCTCTAAATGTACTGCCACCAGAGATTCAGCCGCTCGAGCACGGGTGGGCAATATGCAGGAGAGACCTTATATGCAACGATATGTTCGTCGCGAGAGAGGCACTCAATGGCACGCTGGTCCTGGCCCAACCTGCAGGGCAAAAGTTCTCTGTTGTTGCTTACCTTTGCGGAATCGATCAAATGTGTGGAGCTTACCTGCTCCCGACGGACTCCAGAGGGGAAATGGCTATTCGTTTTCGCGCATGCGTAGACCTGATCGCGATACTGCAGCAAAGGGGGGAGCTTCAGTATTCGAAGAAAGGTATTGCATTGCCTCGCTCGATCTAGAAACTGTAGAGCTGCAGGCAGAATGAATGTAACGGACAGGGCGCTGTATATGGGAATAGCTTCCATCGATGAGTTTATGATTAGATAGGACTCTTTGTACTCTATACCACCCCGCTATGGTACTCTCTGAGAGTACCATCACTTTTTGTTAAGAGGGTACCAAGGAATCCGAAAGTCGTATGGTACCCTCTAAAAGTATTAATGAAACTAGTAAGAAATTTTATATATGGAATCTCCTAATTTAGCCCGATTTTTAGAGCTACTTTTTATAAGATTCGGTCTTATATAAGCTAGGTTATTAATAAGCAAAGCTAGAAAGTAGTAAAAAACACGAACGATTTTTAGCTTCGGCTATTTCTTATATAAAAGGCCCAAAATTTATATATAAGCTCTCATAGTAGTATAAAGCTAGACTAGCGGCTAGAAAGTCTAAAAATAGATCTATAATATAGTAAAAGAAATTTTAGTTTGATTTTTCGAGGGTTTCTAAGCTTAGACCTAATAGATTAGTAACTAGAACCTTTCAAAGTAAGTTTTATGTTATATTTGAGCTTATTATATATAGAATTAGTTATATATAGATTTTCAGCTAATTCTATTAATAATAAGTCTAAGTAATTAAGTAGGAATACTTATACCTTAAGCTAAGACTAAGAGCTTAATATATATAGTAGAAGTTTTAGGTATACTATAATAGGAGTACTACTTCTATATACTATAGGATAAGGGCTATTAAAGGAGCTATTTTGTGTAAGGATCGGACTATTACTTCCTTTTTAATTAATTTTAAAAGAATTAAAATAATAGAAAATCATGAGTTCTTTAATAAAGTCCTAAGTATAATATTAAATATAATAAAGTTAAGGCTTATATATAGTATATTATATCCGGGGATTCTAAATATAAGCTTTTTATTAAGTCCGGATTAGTAATATCATTTTAGTCAATTTTAATATAATAAAACTAAGGGAAATCTTAGGTTCTTTAGGAGAATCTTAATTATAATATAGAATATGATAAAGCTAAGGTCTATATATAGTATATTATATATACGGATTCTAAAAATAAACATTTTATTAAGTTCGGATTAGTAATATCTTTTTAGTTAATTTTAGTTTAATTAAAGTAAAGGAAAATCTTAGATTCCTTAATAAAATCTTAGCTATAATATTAAATATAGTAAAACTAAGACTTATATATAGTATATTATACCTAAGGATCCTAAAAATAAGCTTTTTATTAGAATCAGTTAATAGAACTAAAAGTTATTAAGAGATTTACCTAAGACCTTAGGATGAGCTCGGCTAGTCTCGCTTGCAAGCGGCACTCAAGGAATTTAAGTAAGAACTTAGAAAATCAAAAAAACCTATATATTAGAATAATATATATAATTCTATTAATACTAATTATAATATTATAAGTCTTAGATATATATAAGCTTAGGAAATACCCCTTATATATATAATATTAATAAATATAAAAGAAATAAAAGATTAATATCTAAGTTTTAAAGATTTTAAGGTTTTAAATAAATAAAAAGATATAATATTATATCTTTAAGATTTTATTTAGTTAAAGGTGAGGTAGTTGTCGATATCGTAGAATCCGATATTCTCCTCGAAGCCCCCTTCGAAATTCCCTCCGAGATTTCCTCTGAAATTCCCTTTGAAATTCCCCTCGAAGTTCCCCTCGAAAACCTCCTCAAGAACCACATCCTTATTAATAGCTAAGCTATTAGTAAGGTCAAGGGCTTGGATAGGTTTCAAGGCTTCGACTTCAGTCTTAAGCTTCTCGATCTCTTCTAATTATTTAATTAGTTAATAGTTAATAAGTATATAATAGGGATTAATTACCTTTGAGTATATCACACAGAATCTGATAATTAATCTTATCTTTTAAGGTCATTTCATACTTCTGCTTCATAAGCTGGTAGGAATTCAGAGCTCTAATTAGAATATTAGTAATTTATATTATTAGTATTAATAGAAGCTATACTTACTTAGTACGAGCTACTTTCGAACGTACTCGCTTAGATTTCGGGGATTTCGGAGATTTCGGCATGGTTGCTTAAGCGAGGTCACGTGGTCAAGTGGGTCTAGGGTAGCTAAAGAGTTAGTTTAATAGACTCGGAGATTCTAAGAGATATACTTTAAACCTTTAGACTATAAAGAAATGGCTAGCAGAAATAGTCTTAATTGTATTTAAAGTACTATAATATTAAGGTCACGTGACTTGAGAAAAAAAGTATTCTAGCTATTCTAGGATTTATAAAAATATATTTATTATTAGGGTCCGATATTTATTTAAGGAAATAATAAAAGAAAACTAATTCTAAACTAAAGATTTATGTTCTTTAAAATATATAATTCATATATATTTATATTAAGTTAAATAGTATTAGATTTATATATAATAAAATTATAATATTAAGATAAAGGTTTAATTATTTACTTTCTTAGATTTCTAGTAATTAAATACCTATAAATCTACGGTTCTTATTATTATAAAATAGGATTTAAAGACCTTAGAACTAGTCCTTTAAGTATATAAAATAAT
>JAJTUR010000108.1:0-179549 GCA_021399475.1 Hyaloscypha finlandica | reverse complement strand
CTCTATAACCTAGCTAACCTCGGAGTTAGACCCTTAGCTAGACTAGATAATACCCCTCGCTAATTAACGAGAGAGAAAGAAACGATTCTACCCTTACCTAAGAAAGGATTAGTCTAGTCTACTAATCTAAAACAAAAAAAGGATAATAATTAGCTTTAGCTCACTAATTCGAAATAAGGAGAGCTAATCTCAAATAACTAAGACCCCTTTAGGGTATAGCCTTAATAGATAATACGCCCGGATTATCTAGCTTAAATAACCTTAGGCTAAGTATAGAAACTTTCGGCGCGGCTAGTAAAAGGCCTTAGTATAATAGAATAGAGGAGTAGGACTTCGATATTATAGACTACTAATACCGAGAGGCCTAGTATAGAACCTTCCCTAATAATAATATAAAGACACGATTAGCTAATAGGGAGGTATAGATTAGTACGGATACGCCTAAGACACCCGTTAAACGAAGGAAATTAATAGCTAAAGAAGACCTTATTAACGAATACTATAATATACTCGACTAATAAGCGGACTATAGCTAGAAAGCTTACGTTTATATTAACTAGTTAAATAATAGAATTAAAGAATTAGAAATAATTACTAACTAGCTTCGCGAAAAGGAGAGAACTACTTAGCTAAATATAGCGAAATAGAGGAATAAGTAAGTAAATATCTAGGAAAGTCGATGTTCCCTAATAAGAGAACTCTTTAGAGGGTAATACTAGGGCTTAGTATTACCGGGTTATAGTAATAGACCCCGACTTATTAGAATTAAGGATCTTACCTTATTTACTAGTAAGGACGACTATTAGATTAATAACTAGGTCTTCGATATAAGGAACAAATTAATATAGAACTCTACTAAGTTCGATAATAAACCCCTAAATATTACCTATATAGTATAGCTAGTTACTAGAGATACTAGAGACCTTATATAAGATTAACTAGAACCCGGTTTAGTTAGATAAATCTCATTAGTTAAATAGATCTTTAAGATCCTCTAATAAGCTTATAGTAAAAGAAAAGAAATAGAATACTAGGAGGTAAAGGAGGACTACTAATGACTTCGATAAGGAGATAAAGCGTTCCCGGTATTCTAGGCTAAATTTACTCGTCTCATAACTAAACTAGGGAAATTAATAAATAACTAATACGATAATCTAATAAATAAGATAAACCTAGGGCTACTTAAGAGCCTTGGGGATAAGAAGTTCGATATACCTAGGGATCTCGCAAATAGTATATAGAATAAGAGAATAAGCTTCTCTTAATTAAGAACTAGTAATCTAGAGAAAACCCCTAATAGAAATAATCCTCGTTATACTACTCCCTAGACTAGAAGAATAGGGGTAATTAGGGCTAGCCTAATCTATACTTAATAGAATAAACGACTCGACTAGCCTTTTAACTAAGGAACTAGTTTACTAGGAATTCGAGAAGAAATTAGAAATACCTAAGACACTTAACTATTACTTATATAAGAAGACTAGCTATATTAAAAAGGATACCTAAAACCTATAAAGTCGCTTATTTAAGGAAGACTATTAGATAAATAAGTGAACTAGACTAAATAATATAGAATATAATTCCTATCTATTATCTAAAGAGGAATCTAATAATAATAACTCAGGAAAAGTCTAGCTCTAGTATAGAGGTAGCTCTCCTAGAGTAAGAGCTCTACTAAGAACTAGTAGACCTCACTTAACTTATTAGTAAGGAGTAGTTCCTAGTCGAATATAGGGTCTATTAGAAGAGAAATACTATAACTTCTAGTACTTAGAAATACTAGGCGAATATATATACTCTAATTAACTAAAAGTAGTTTACCCTTAACTAAGTACTCTAAATACTATATATATACTTCTAGATCTTATCCCTTTAAGGATTCGATAAATAACCTAGTAAGGCTATCTAGTAAGTTTATAGTAGACCTAGAAATTAACTAATACCTCTAGACCTAATAATACTTCTTATCTACTAACCTAGGCTCTTATAATATAATCCTAGGAAGGAAATAGCTTACTAAACATAGTATATTATTAGACTACTAGTAGAACTAGCTTAGATAACTAGAGATACTATGACTCAGGTCCTAAAGAGACAAGTATAAAGAACTAGAGAGTAATAGAATAGTATCCCTCGCTCCTTTATAAGACCTCCTTACCGAAAAGCTAAATACTAGGCTAGAAAGAGGAATTAAACCTTAATATTATTAAATAAATAAACTAATAGACTATTCTATATACCTTATTAATATAATAGCTTTCTAACTTAGTATAAAGGATCCTAATAATTATATTAGATCTATTACTATTAATGAGATTAACTATAAGCTAGAGAAACGAGATTAGAAACTAAGGAAATACTCGTCTTTACTAATAACTACTAGGTATCTAAAAACCTACTTAGCTAGGTATTTAGCTTAAACCCGTGACCTTATATATACTCTCGATATAGATAAATAAGATACCCTTAGTAATACCTCATTCTTTAACCCTAGGGAGCTATAAGAGCTTTGGACTATATTACTCTCTTAGCTAGATAATATAGCTAGTGCTTTCTCGAGAAAAGTAGTAGATATACTACTATAGTCTTAGCTATTTAACTATAAACTCTACTTTAATAAACTAGACCCCTTAATAAGGGTAACTCACCTCTATAAAATAAGCTCCCTAGAACTAGGAAAAATACGGGAGTACTTAATTAAGAACCTAAAGAAGGGTTTTATTAAGTTATCTAATTCCCCTTCTTATTACTTATCTTATTTATTAAGAAAAAAGATAATAGCTATACTTTTATATTAATTATTACTAACTAAATACCTTAATAAAGAAGGACTATTACCCTCTATTACTTATTACTAAAATACTCGACTATTTAGTAGAATCGTTAGTATTTACTAAACTAGATATCTAATATACCTTTAACTAGATCCTAATAGAGCTAAGCTCTATAGTATAGGTAGCTTTCTAGAAAGGTATAGATCCTATAAACTAGTAGTTTTACTATTTAGACTCTATAATAGTCCTATAATATTCTAGAGATATATAAATACTATCTAATTAATTATTTAGATAGCTTCTACTTAGCTTATATAGACGATTCTAATCTTTTCTAAGAATAAGAAGGAATACTAATAATATATTCGAATAGTCTATAGAAACTCGAGGATACTAGATTATAAGTTAATATCTATAAGTACGAGTTCGAGGTATTAAAGACGATATTCCTAGGGTTTATTATCTCTAATTAGGGTATCTAGGTAAACCTTACTAAGACTACTATTATCCGGGATTAGGACCCTCTTATAACTAAAAAGGAGGTTTAGTTATTCCTAGGCTTCTATAACTTCTACTAGAGGTTTATATAAGCTTATAAGCGAGTCTCTTACCCCTAAACTAACTAATAGAAAAGGATATATTATCGAAGTTTATACTTAATAAGAATAATAAGATACCTTTAAATACCTTAGAGAGTTACTTATCTTAGTACTTATATTACTCTACTTCTAGTATAACTAAGAAACCTGACTAGAAACCGATTATTTAGACCTAGCTACTATAGGAGTACTAACCTAGAAGAGTACTAAGGACAGATAATAGTACCTTTACCTTTTATTCTAAGGCTCTTAAGGACACTTAGCTCTATTACGAAATCTATAATAAGGAACTACTTACTATTATCTAAGAGTTATAAGAATAGTAGTAGAACTAATTAGTCTACCTACTTTTCTTATTATTATAGACTATAAGGCACTTAAGTACTTCGGACAAAGAAGCTCCTAAATAAGTAATAATATAATAAATAAATATCTATTATTATTCTATTTTTAGATTACTTATTAGCTAAGTAAAGAGAATACGATTACTAATATCTTATCTAGGAAAGATAAGCTCACAACTATATAGAAAGTAGCTAAAGAGGCTAAAAAGAACATGTAATTTTCTATCCTAGTATAATCCTCGCTACTATTAATGAATTAGTTATACCCTCCCCTTTAAAGCCTAGAGGAATTAATAAACTAATAGTCACGAATAAGGTTATATAAGTAAATCTTATAGATCTATCTTTAGAGGATAATTGAGAGAAGGCGCTATAAGACTAACTTATAAGAGATATCTAGAGATTACTTACTTTATAGTAAGAAGCTTATAGTACTAGATAACTATAACTACTTATAAATAAGACTCCTATAGCAAATCTATAGTATAATAACTATAGCTTACCCTAGTTAAATAAGATAAAGTCCTAGTTAAATAGTTCTACTAGTAGCCTAGCCTCTTAGTAGATATTAACTAGTTATATAGCGAACTACTATAAATACTAGAGATCCTATAAGCTAAGGGATAAGATACCTAGCTTATTATACCCTTTAC
Source organism: Hyaloscypha finlandica (assembly GCA_021399475.1). NCBI lineage: Eukaryota > Fungi > Ascomycota > Leotiomycetes > Helotiales > Hyaloscyphaceae > Hyaloscypha > Hyaloscypha finlandica. Next base: position 175,179 of record JAJTUR010000108.1, on the reverse strand, counting down.
TAGTTCCCTTAAGGATATAGGACGACTTATTAATAGATTTCTATAGCCCTAGCTGATAAGTAAAGGATATAATAATATCTTTATTATAGTTAACTAGTTATCTAAATACTATATTAGCTTACTTACTACGAAGAATACTACTACAGGACTATACTAGCCTCTTCTACTAATATATCTAGTGATTTAGGGGCTCCCCCTTAACTATTACTAGTAATTAAGGCCTTAGTTTATCTTAGACTTTATAGACGAATTATCGAAATTAACTAGGACTAAACTAAAACTATTAATAATAGAACACGCCTAAACTAATAGCTAGATAGAGATTATTAACTAGATAATTAATATATAACTATACCCCTTTATAAACTACTTCTAGGATAACTAAGTAGATCTACTCCTAGTACTTAATACTACTAGCACTTACCCTCACGAATTAACTAGCTTATTACCCTTAATAGTCGATTATAGGTACGAACCCTAACTAGACTTTAATTAGATACTCTTAACTACGAAGTTTAAGATACTAAGGGAGAAACTAAATCGAAGGAAGTATAATAGTAAGCTAAGAGAATTAATATAGTAATTACTTATACCTAATAATATATAACTAAGGCCTAAGAATAATAAGCTAAATAAGCTAATAAGAAACAGTGAGAACTTGACTTTAGCCTAGAAGATATAGTTTATATAATTAAAAAGATATAGAAAACGACTAATTATTAGATAAACTAGACTACTCTCTTACTAGACTATTTAGAATTATTAAAATAGTCGATTATTCCTATAAACTAGACCTCTTACTATCCTATAAGATATAGCTAATCTTCTATATAAATAGACTTTATAAGGACCGAGTAACCCTTTACTTAGCTAGATAAACGAGGAGCTAGACTTAATAGAGGTAAATAGTGAACTAGAATAAGAGTTAAGAGGATCTTATCCTTAAGGATACTCTATAGTAAACTCTATTATAAAGTAGAGTAAAAGGATAAGATATAGACGACGAATAATATCTTATATTAAACTTTAAGAACTCTACTCTAGAACTCTAAAAATTCCACGAGTAAAATCCCAATAAAATAAGACCTCTCGTTTACCTAAACTACTAGATTAAATATATAAAGAGGATAAGTTTAATGAGAACTACCCTAATAACGATAAACCCTAGTATAAGGGTTCTAGGATCTAGAGGAAGAGAAGAAAGAACTAGATATTTTCTAGGTTTTATCTAAACCTAAAGTATATTCCCTTTATTTAGTTATACGATTTAGTACCACGTTCCTTCCTTATAACTAGGTAAAAACCTCTCTTTTATTATACTATAATATATCCTATTACTAGAGTAGCTCGCTTAGGAGAAGTGAATCTATAAAGCTAAATAAGAGTAAATTTATAACTTTCTACTCTATAAAAATATCACGAAATCCCTCTTAATTACCTTAATTCCTATAACTATACCTATTTCTATTACTACTAATACTATAACCTAGCTATAGATATAACCTAAGAGAATAGTAATATTAGTACTTTACTAGATATTACCTTAGCTATTCTTAATACCTTCTAGAAGCTCGGCTTAGATAATAGTATTACTAGTACCTTAGCTTTATTCTATACTTATATAATAAACTATAATACTAGCGAATTTGCTTATATAAATACTTAGGGTAATATTATCTCTAAGGAATAAGTTAAGATATATTATATAACCTATAATACTCTATATTTAATTCCTAAGGTCACTATTAAATAACTTATTATAGAATAAAATAAAGAAGATAAAAAGGATACTCTCGCTAATAGAACTAATATTCTTACCGACGGAACTAATATTCCTACTAATAAAATAGATATTCCTAATAATAAATTAAATATTCTTATAGATATTTCTAATAATAATAACCCCTAACCTAATATAGAAATACCTAATACCCTTACTCTAAGAAGTAAGGCTAACGACACAAACCCTTTTCCTAATAGAGCTAGAGATTAACTAGATAATAGAGTAGCGAACCTAGACGAGGTAATTAATAATCCTAAGGACTCCCTTAGCGGATTAGATAATAGTAATAATAATCCCGCTTAGGATAAACCCTTTATCCTTCCCCCTACTAAGAAAAAGCCTATTATTCTTATTAACCTAACTAAGAATAAGTCCTTTAATCTTACTAGAGAAGATAACGAGAACTCCTAAGATATTAACTTAATACCTAAGAAGACTAAGAACGACGTCTAAGATATTATAAATAGCTTTAGGAATATTATTAAAACCCCCTTAAAGAATACTAAGAAATCCTCTAAATCCTCTAAGAAGAAGAAGAAGAGTAATAAGAAAGTATAAAAGGTTACCTCTATACCCGAGAACCTTAAGCGAAAGAGAGTAGAGGAGAGTGAGGAGTCTAATAAGGAGGAATTAGCCGCCGACGAAGACATAAGATAAGTTAGTAATAAATAGCTACTTACTACTAGTCTAGGACCCTGTAATAAGTACTAGAGCGAGACTAAGGTATAGCGAAAACTCCTAAAAGCTAAAGAGGATAGAGAATACCTTACTAATATTAACGACTTAGTAGAAGCTACTAAGAAGGAAGTCGATAAGGACCTCTAAAAGGGCTATATAGAGAAAATCATAAAACTTAAAGTTATTAGATTCTATAATAAATATACCTAATTAGTCGCTAAATAGTAGATAAATTAGACCCTCGAAGAATAACTTAATAACGCTTTTAATAAGCTTACTAAGGCTAATAAGAAGATTAAGAACCTCTAAGAAGAAAATAAGTAATTAAAGGATAACGTTTCTAAGTTAATAGTTAATACTCCTAAGCTAAAGGCTAATACCCTAAAGAAGAAAAAGGCTAAGAAGTCTTCTAAATCAAATCCTAACTCGACGAATACCCTCGATCTACTAGTATTTAACTAAGACTACCTATTAGTAACTATCCTATTATTAGTTATTATATACGCAAGTATCCTAGATAATATTATTAATACTAGTATTAGTATAATTTAGGCGATAAATAAAGAGGATTAGCCGAAATGTGTAAAAAACTAGGTTAAGTTAGTAGAATTAAAACCACGATTTGACTACAAGTAGCTACTAGGAGAGGGCGAAATAGGGTAGTTAGACGCGATTTTTTTCCTTTTTTTTTCCTTTATTCTTTATATGAAATTATACCCTAAATAAGGGTATTTAGAATTTTCCTATAAGGGGGGTAATATAATAGCTAGTACCTCTATATAATTCGTTAGGGGCTAGGTACTAGGAGCTAGGGGCGAAACACGAGACTAAGCTAGGGATCTTAGTAATACTCTATTAAAGGTCAAGGGACTCTTCCCTTCTTTGCCCCTTAGCTTAGTATTTTTAATATATGAGATTCTTTAAACCTTAAGCCTCGACTATTATATTAATTTCGCTGTTATATAATCCGTAAATAAGAATAATAAAAGATAAAATATAAGTTCAGAGTATTATAGATAGATTTATATTATTTAGTATTAAGATATTATACGATTTAGTCGAATTTTTAATTATACTACGGGATTTTCGCCTTATAGAGACATTAGTTAGTTATAATTAAGTAAGGGGGACTAGCTAAAGTAGTAATTAGTAGCGGGATTAAAACGATTAATAGTATAATCAATTATAGTCTTTTCTTTATTACTAAGTGATTTCTATAGAGAGAAATAGTTAAAGAAAGCAATATATTAATAATAACTTTATAGACTTACTAAGAAATTTTTTATAATTTTAAAACTATAGATTCGTCTCGCTATAGGGTGCGTCTCGGGGTATAGGGATAGACTAAGCCTAATACTATTAAGGGTATGTTTAGAGAGGCTACTTATCCTTTCTACTAATTTCGAGACTAACTTAATATTCTTCGCCGAGTAGTTAAGGAGCTAGGAGGCTAAAGTTAGTATAATTATTCTTATTCTATTAGGTTATTATACTTATACTATCTCATCTCTTTTATTTATTTCAATCTAATAATTTTGCTCTCCTCGGAATTTGTAAGCCTTGTAATAATACACTAGCTAATTTTAGTCCTATACTTAAATAACTAACTTGAAATCAAGACCCGTCTACTATAGGAGCCTAGGACCTTATCTGTAATTTTCATTGAACTAATATAATTATAGGTATAGTCTTTTCCTATAGTCTAATAGTATTTTGTGAACCTATACTATTAGTATCTATACGAGTAGTATAGTATAGCTAGCTATATACTATCGATTTTCGCGATTTTTAGTAGTTTTGACATTCTGATCACATGACCACGGATATATCCGAGATCATGTGACTTTGGTATTTCGTATAAGAAGGCTAGAGTTTCTATAGCTATAGAGTAAGATCTATATATTACTTTTATACTTTGAGTTCTATATACTTATATACTAATTTTATACTACTTTATATCTATCTTATAGTTATTATTTTTTAGTGTTTTTATTATTAGTCGATTTTATACTCTATAGTATTTTATATAAGTTTTTGTCTTATTATATTTTTCCCTCTTATATATTTATTAGTAAGTAATATAGGGAGATTAAACTTTATAGTTAAGGAGAATACTCTTATAAAGCCCTAAGAGTACTTTATAAGGCGGATTATTATATAATAAGTTTAAGAAAAAGGGGGTAATTATAATACCTTATACCTAGGGCTAAAGTATTAAAGATATATAAGAAGTAATTTCGGGTTTTATACTAATTTCCGAAGTATATAAGTATTTTAATAAGAGTTAACTATAAGATATAGTAGTAAATATAATAAGTAGAGATAATAGAAATAGAAGCTAATTATAGAAAGAAATGAAATAAAGGAAATAGAATTAGTAATATTATACTAAAATAGCTATAAGTGAACTAAAGTTAAAAGCGAGCCTTAATACTTAGAAATAAAGTTATACTATTACTTTATATATTAATCTTAATTATAGTAAAAGTCGGAATAGAAATAATATTAATTTAGGTAAAATAGATTACCTTTTTAAGTAAAAGAGATATCTGGAAAGAGGAATACCCTTAATCTTAAGTAGAAAAGTAAATAGAAATTAGAAAAAGATAAGGAAAAATCGGAAATGAGAAATTAAATAAGAAAATTAGAGAAGCTTCTAAGTAAAGAGAAAGCTATTAAGTGATATTATTAAGAAGGATTTAGAGAAAGTAAAGAAATCGGGAAAATTATTATTATTATTATTACTTTCCTTATCTATAGTATTATTAAGTATATTAGAATTAACTAAGATAAATAAATCTATTAAAGGTATTAAGCTTATAAAGTATAAGTAATTAAAGTAAGACTAGAAAAGTAGTATTATTATTACTACTAATACTAAAACTAGGATATTAACTAAGGATATTATTAAATAAAAGAGTTTATAAGGTATTACCTTATAGGAATAGTATATAATAGGAGTAAGAAGTAGTAGATAATTAGGGTATATTTTACTAACTAGTAAAAGTTTAAGAAGTAACACGTGGGTTATTATATATAGTAGCTGAGTCACGTGTACTCTTCTAAGCTAGGCTCAGGGATTCGACCTAGTTCTTTAATACTCCCCCTTAGGGTATATCCCGATAATTAGCTTACTAATTCTAGTAGTAATAGAATTATTTATTTATTTTATTATATGAAACTATATTATATAAGAGGTACTAATACCTAGTTATTAATAATTCCGAGTTACCCTCTAAATCTCTTAAACTTTACTTATTAGAGTAGTTTAGTTATTTTATTAGTAATTATATCTTCTATTAAAATATACTTAATACTAACTCTTCTTTTCTCTATTAGGTCATAAATGAAGTAGTAGCTAATATCGATATATTTAGATTATTCGTAGAGATATAAGTTCTTTATAAGAGTAATTACCCCCTAGTTATCCTTATATATCTAGACTTTAGTTAAGTTCTTCCTAATATACTTATCTAGCCTAAGGTCTCGAAGAGTTTATATAAGCTATTAGCCTTACTTTATATAGGCGACTAGGGCTATATACTCTAATTCGTAGCTCGATATAGTAATAGACTTCTATTTCTTACTCGACTATAATATTAGCTTATTATATAGTATAGTTATACTCCTAGAGATACTCTTCTAGTTAGTCTTATTACTTACCTAATCTATATTAGAGTAGACTCTAAGATACTTGTCTACTCCCCTAGGACTATAGTATAGCTTCTACTTAATAGTTAATCGAAGGTATCTTATAAGAAATTTCAAGGTATATTATAGTAGGGTTTTTTGTCTTATCTCATATCTAGTAACTACTATTACGTGTCCTACTTTCTAGGCTTATAGGCGCTAGTTAGAGGGTTATATAAGACTTCTATTTATATGTATAATTAGTTTAGATAATATATTAACCTTTTAAGCTTCTTATTTTCGATTCTTCCTACTACTTTATTATTAGTACTAAGAGTCTTTAGAGTACTACTTCTATTATTTAAGTCCTTACCTCTTATTCTACTACCCCTTATATATCTAACACCTATATATAGTCCGAAATCTATATAATAATTAAATCCCTATTATATTAGTGACCTAGGGAAGATTTAAATTACGACGGTTAGTATTTTTGGATTACGTGGGTATCTCTTAGACCCTAAGGGTATAGTTACTCTTAGTTACTTTTACGTGTTTTCTAGTTCTAGTTATACGAGTTTTCTGAAGTTAGAATACTAGTTAGTTAGTTATTAAGCTTATCTATTTGTGGTTATAGAGGCGTATTTATTTATATTAATCCTATAGATAGAGCGATTCGCGAAACTATTTCCTTAGTTATACCTTTCGATAGCTAATATTGTAGAAGGGAAAAACGTAGTAAGACAAAAACCCACATAAAACGCTACAGAGTATAAAATCGACTAATGGCAAAAACACCAAAAAACAATAACTGTAAAGTAGACGTAAAGTGGTACAAAATCAGTGTGTAAGTGCGTAGAACTCAAAGTATGAAAGTGATATATGATTGTTGCGCTATAGCTACGGAAACTCTAGCCTTCTTATGCGAAATGCCAAAGTCACATGATCTCGGATATGTCCGTGGTCATGTGATCAGAATATCAAAACTACCTAAAATCGCGAAAATCGACAGTGTACGGCTAGCCGTACTACAATATCCTTATTACGCTTGTCTATAATATATATATAATTATTAGGTAGTAGAAGGACTCCTCTATATTAGCCTATTTCGCTAGGGAGTCTATGGTTTATTCTAGGGGACATAGGGTAGAGTTGGCCTATACTAAGGGAATAGTATATAGAAACTACTATAAATACTCTTATATATAGTATTTCCCTATATAAAGACTTAAGAAGACTATACCTTAATTATTTTATACGGAAAGCTTATTTCCTGAGGTTCTAGGACTAGCCCTTAGAATTAAGACGATTTCCCTTATATTACGCCCTTCCTAGGAAACCAAATAATTATCGTAAAATCCAAACTTACTATACCTTCTTATAACTCTCTTAATTATAACTACTTAAGCTATTGAGATTACCTTACTCCTAATTATAGAGCTATATTTATTATTATTATTACTTGTCCTCTTTATTATATAAGTCCTTGTCCGTAGTCTAGATACTATAATAACTAATTCCTCGGGCTCTAGCCTTAATATTAAGATAAATCCTACTACCTACTCCCGGGTAGGTACTCTTCTTATTATACCTATATTACCTATAGATCTCTCTATTAAAGATACTTAGATTATACGTCTCATATAGGCTATACTATCTACTATTACCCCGGGAATACCCTATTTCTAAGGACCTAATATTACGGAGTTTCTAGACTAATATAAAGGCTAGTATAGGGACTACTATATCCTCGGTTTAGCTATAGTTGCTCGCTTTCTCTAGTATTACTATATGACTATTATATAGTATATTCGTATAATACTAGAGTAGGTTTCTAATAACTAGGTTACCCTTAGGATTATCCTATACTAAGAGTATAGGGAAGAGGATACTTACCAAATAACGAGAACTCGAGGGTTTATAGAGGCCTAGAAGAAGAAGGGCTATACTAAGGGAATTAACTTATATTAGTTCTATTAATAATACTCTACTTCCTCTTAGTACTTAGTAGATAATTACTTACTAAAAGGTTATACCTAAGTACTTTAGTTCCTAGAGGGAATTCCGAAGGCCCTTCGTGAGAAAATCGTCTAGAAGTATAGTATAGAGCTTAATATTACTAGTATAATAGATTTTAAGGCTTTTTCTCGTATAACTATTAAGTATTACGAGTCTAATTAAGCTAAAGGAAATGACTAATTATTAAGACTATTCCTATACTTGTAGTATCCTTATAGATAGCCTTTAAGCTTAGATAATAATAGTGAAGGATCTTATTACTCTTATTCCTATTTATATAGAACCTAATTAGTACCTTTCTTCTATTAGTATATAGCCTATAAGCCCTAAGACCCTAGTATTAGATATAGTAGGACTTACGAAGGCTATATAAGCCCTAGTCCTATCTCTTAGTAGTGTATAAAGCTCTTCTCTAAATAGTAATATATCTAGCTTAAGTATACGACCCTTAGCTAGCCCAGATAATTAATATTAAGCTTGACTTACCTATTACTACTTGTGTTTCTCTTCCCTCTATTAGACTATTTAATGTCCGGAAGCGCTAGCTCTTTATACTACTAGTATTATATATTTTAATTAATAGAATTAGATCTATACTAACCTTATAAGCTCGAGAGAAAAGATATTCTAGTTCGCTCCCAGAAATACTAGAGTCCTATAACTTAAGTAGTTTTCTTAGTATATGAATTTGAACTCTTTATCTACCTTAGAAACTAAGGTTTCTTCTCTCTCCTTAGTTATAGAAGAATAGGACCCGGGTATAGAGTCTAATAAGGAAGTAAGAAACTTCTCTTAAGTAGAAGATAAGGATAGATAGGTCACTATTAGTACTTCTAGGGCTGAAAAGAAGAAGGATAATAAGCTATATAGGGGATTAAAGGATAGTCGTGACTAGTATAGAGTACTAAAGAACTACTAAGAGAAAGAAACTAGTATTACTATAGCCTAATACCTTAGGAGTAGGAAGTAGAAGCTAGTTATATCTATAGATAAAGTAGAGGAAGTAATTTAATAAGACATTCCTATAATAGATTAACTATAGCTTACTTTATATATTTAACCTCCCCTAAAGACTTTATTATTAAGCTAGTAGCTTTGCTTACTATACTCGCTCATCTCTCTCCTAGTACTCGCCTAAGGGTCTATTAACTAGTAGATGAGCTTTAAGGGGAAGCTAAGCTAGAGTAAGTATTAAATAAGATCCTTAATTAGAAGGTAGAAGGAATTACTACTCGAGAGCTCTTATCTAACTCTCTAGCTCTTCTAAAGCTTATTTTCTAGAGTCCTCGCTATAATTTAGCTAAGCTAGGCCCTAGTATAACCATTGCCTCTTATAACCTAGAAGGGAGTAAAGAGAACCTATATTATATAGTTTCTACCCCTAAACTTAGTATATATCTTAATAGGATAGCTTAAGTTAAGGCTATAATTAATACTAGGGCTAAAATTAATATTATGACTTAAGGACTTACTAATAATTGTGGTCTAGTAGTTACTAGTAACCTTTACTTGACCTTAGTCTCCTATAATAGGGAATGTCACTCTTTTAAAGGACTTTATAAGGATATTTAAGTTAAGATTAGGAGTATAATATTATATGTATAGATCTTCCTTATTAAAGAAGCTAACTATTAACTTATTCTCGGATAACCTTTTATTCTATAGACTAACCTTACTATTAAGTATACTTAGTCTAGAGTAGCCTATACTATTATCTTTAGTATAGGGAGGAATTAGTCCTTAGTAAGTAGGGTTATAAAAGCGTCTAACTCTCGGAATTAGGTTAAAGAAGATATCTTTCTTTTAAATAACTAGGGGGTCCTAAGGGAGTATTAGGACTAGGAGAAATAAGTATTCTAAGGATGTTTTTATATCTTCTTTAAGTATTAGGGAGGGAATCGTATATACTTTTAATCTAGGGCCTCTAGTAAGTATTACTTGGGATATTTCTTTATATATAGATAAGGACTATCGTATTTCTTTAAGGTTTAATACTTATTCTTTTACGTAGTAGAGAAGCCTCTCCCTAGTAGTATTAGTTAATAGATTATATAAACTAGTCTCTAGGAAAGTTTAGCTTATAGACTTAAGTAAGAGTATAAGCTTTACCCCTAGTAGATTAGATAATTAGAAAGAAGTACTAGAAGAGAGAGAGGGTATTAGTATACCTAGAGTAGGATAGTTTTCTTAATAGTTAATTCCAAAGTTCTCTTATATTATTCCTGGCTTACGTTTAATAGAGGACTAAAAGAAGGCTTTGAAAATTGGTCCGGGATTATCGTATAAGGAGAGGGAATTACTATTTACGATATTAGATAATAGAGAAGGGGTATTAGCTTAAGACTTTAGTTACTTAGGCTTACTAAAGCTAGAAGTATCTCTATTATTAGAAATTCGTACTATTTCATATAAGGCTTAATAGGAGCCTAGCTTCTTAGTGCTATAGGCTTTGGTTTTAGTAGTTAATTAGCTCATATGAGAATATCTAGATATAGGTATCTTTGAATATTATAATAGTCCTTATTAGAATCCTTATTTCCTAGTAGGAAAGAAGGAGACTTCTAAGTACTATATAGTATAAGTAGCTTTATATATAAATAAGGTTATAATTAGGGATACTAATTTACTCCTAAGTATAGATGAGTTCTTAGAATACTTTACTAGCTATATAATTATAAGCTTAGTCGACTACTTCTCTAGCTATAACTAACTCTCTTTAGCTAAGAAGTATAGGGATATAACGGGGTTTATAATATTATATAAGCTTCTTTATTATATAAGGATCCTCTAAGGAGCTATGAACTTAGTCGCTTAGTTCGTTCGAATTATATACTATATCCTTTAGGACTTAATACCCTTAGTTTATATAGCTTACCTTAATAATATTAGAGTTAAGGGTCTCTTAATTACTTATAATAACACTAAAGACTTACCTAGGATCCAGAGATTTATACGAGAATATATTTAAAGCCTAGATTAGGTTTTTATATTACTAGAGAGGGCTAGGTTAACTATATCTAGACCGAAATTATAGTAGTATATAAATAGTATTCAAATCATTAGTTATATTTATTCCTTTAAAGGGAGACTACTAGAAACGGCGAAAATTATTAAGATCTTAGAGTAGCCTTTACCCCGTGATATTACGTAAGCTTATACCTTTATTAGTATATGTATCTATTACTAGATCTAGATTAAATACTTTACTAAGATTATAGCTCCTATTTATAAGCTTTTCCGGAAGAATTAAGTATTTATTTAGATATATAAGTATTAGCTCGCTATAAATACCCTTAAAATACTCTTGACCTCTTCGCTTACTTTAGTTACCCTAGACTTCTTACTAGGAGTTAGGTTAATTATTCTCGTAGTAGATACTAGTCTTACTAGATAGGGCGTAGTCTTAATATAGATTAGCTAGTATAATAGAGAGTATTACCCTATATAATATGAGAGTAGTTATTAGAGTTAAGTAGAAGTATCCTATAATACTATAAAGCGTGAATACCGAGGGGTTCTAAAGGTACTTAAGAAATATAGGGGCTAGCTCTATAGTGTGAAGTTCCTCTTAGAAACTAATACTAATATTCTAGTTATATAGCTTAATAAGGCTACTTTAGATTTGCCTAGGTCCTTACTTATGAGGTAGATTACTTAGATTAGATTATTTAACTTTAATATTAAATATATATTAGGAAAGAAGTATATAGTAACTAATAGTTTATCTTATTAACTATATATAATCCTAGAGATAAAGGAAGAGAATAGTAAGGAGGAAGATATTAAGGATTTTGTAGATACTTAGTTATTCTCTCTAAGGATTACTCCTATTTATATAGAAAGCTTATCTTTACTTACTTACGAAGTACCCTCTTACTTGAGTATTATTACTTAAGTATAACTTGAGCTTATTCCTTACTTAGAAGGCTTCTATTCCGTATACTACTAATAGTATACTCGCTAGCTTACTATACTCGAATAGCTTATTAAATAAAGCGTAGTAGAATATAGACTATTTAAAAACGATATAGTTAAGTTTCTTATATAAGATCGAATACTTTTCTAGCGAAATCGTAGTATACTTAGGAGGGTAATAGATTCTCTAGAGGAGTAGGAAGATATTAAGATAGCTATATATGAGGCTAGGAGTTATAAGCCTAGGGAGGCTACTTTCTGCAAAATTACTAATTACTTCTAGTAAAAAGGGTAGTATTAAGATATAAAGACGTATATGAAAAGCTATAAGCGCTATTAACTTATAGCTTATACGAAGGTAGATAGTGAACTATACCTTACTTAGGTAGAGTCATTATAGTATAAAGTAGTCTTAGATATAGTTTATATACCTTTATATTCGGGTAAAGATAAGCTTATATTAGCTCGGGGAGAAGGCTCGGGATAAGTTAAAGGGAGAGTACTAAAGAGTACTAATACTAAATCTATTACTAGGTTTATTTTTGAGGAGGTTATCTATCGATATAAGGTCTTCCTTAAGCTAGTTACGGATAGAGGGCCTAAGAGTAATAATACTATTATAAGTGAACTTACGAGTATATATAGGATTCGCTATATTATTACCTCTACTTTTAACCCCTAAGCTAATAGAATAATTAAGAGGAGGCACAAGCCTATAGTTACTAGTTTAACTAAGGCTATAGAAGGTAGTATCGATAATTAGGTTTTCTACCTTCTAGCTATACTTTAGGTAAATCGAATTATAGCTAAAGTTACTATAGGTTATACCCTCTTTTATTTTAAAGGGAGACGAGAAAGTCTTTACTTATTAATCTAAACTACTCTACCTAGAATATACTACCTTAGTATAAGGTTTCTTCTACTTCTAATCTACTAGCTATATGTATACGATAGCTAGAGCGACGGGATATAGACTTGAATAAAGTACTTTTAGCTATTTATTACTATTAAGAGTAAGGGAAGGAAGTATTTAATAAGAGTTATATCTTAAGGCCCCTTAAGTACTTTTCTATTAGGGATATTATCCTCCTCTATAATACTAGATTAGATAATAATTATTCCGTAAAGCTCTATTATTATTAGAAAGGTCCCTTTAGGATCTTTAGGGCGAGCTAAGCTATTAGTATATTTATAATTATAGAGTTAGATAGTACCCTCTAAGCTAGAACTATAGCTATTAGTTATCTTAAGAAGTTTGTCTTCCGAGGTATAAGCTTAGAGACCTCGTATAATCCGTATTACTAAGATAAAGGGATCTTGGAATAGATCTATAGCCTAGTTTAAGGAGGTACTTAGGCTTACTTAGAAGTATTATTTCTAGGTATAGAAAGGGGGTACTAGAAGAAGAGGATATAGATTTAGAACTAGAAGATTAAATTATGACTTAATAAGAAAGGTAGAGAAGAGAAGAGGATATCGTATATAAGGAGAATTATACTTATATTCCTACTAGAGCTAAGCTTATAGTAGTTATTAGGCCTAGATAAGGAGAGTAGGAAAAATGAAGGAGGAGAGGACTTCATAAGGTATTATTATATACGAGGGGTTATTTCTTATATATAGAAAAGTATTTCTTATATTTAATTCTTTTAGAAAAACAGGATATAAGGAGGATATAAGAGAGTAAGGGAGGATATTATTTTACTAATTAATAAGTTAAGAAAAAAGTGAGTAAAGAGGGGGTTTTAGGTTAGTACGAGGGTATTCTTTTATATATATGATAGTTATATATAGGAATTTATAGGGAAAAGTTAATAAAGTATACTAGTAAATAGAAATTAATGAGTTTAATTACTAGAAGATACTATAATTATCTTAACCTATAGTCCTAACCCTTAAGAATAATAGAGTGAGAGGTAGTTAGAAGTAATATTCTTATTTAGTATAATTTCATTAGCCTTATTTATACCTCTTATACCCTTATAATTACCGGGACTTAGTAGGGGAAGAGGAGGAGCTTACTTCTACTAAACTCCTATATATAAGGATTAGAAGTTAGGATCTACTATTATTAAGACCTAGATTTAAGTAGGAATTAGGAGAGGGGAGTCGTATAGAAGGAATATTTATTTTCATAGTATATTTAAAGGTAATTTATATAAGTAGTTATATAGGAAACCTATTATTAGTAAACCTTAAAGTACCGGAATTTATTAATATCTTAGTATCTTATATAAGCTTTATTATTAAGGTAATTAACTCTAAAGCCTTATACGACTACTATACTAAGTTCTTAAGTATTAAATAAGTTATAATTACCTTTTATATAGGACTAGTAGGTATTATTTCTATGAAGGATATGAGTAGCCTTAAAATGAGTACTAGGGCCTAGAATATACTCTATAGGTATATGAGATAAGATCTAGGAAAAATGAAGAATTATAAGAAGAAACTCGTATAGAAATAAAGAAAGATATACTACTTACTTATTTAGTATTATAATACTGTTTTTCACTACTATAAGAGCTTAAAATAGAGGAGGGATAATAACTTAGATATACTATTACTTACTATTATTACTACTACTTACTATAGTAAAATATAGGCTAAGAGGATAATCGAGCTAATAAAAGGAGGATAAGAGAGTTAGGTAGAGATAAAGGTAGTTAGAGATTAAAGTTATTATTAGAAGAAGGAGAGGAAAGAAGGTAGAATTATATAATAGGAAGAGTAATATAAGGCCTTAGGGGGGAAGGGAATAGAAGTAGCTAGAAGCGAGGAATAATATAGTAGAAATATATAAGAAAGAACTAGTTATTCTAGGAAAGAGTAAGAGAGAATATTAGATGAAAGATTATTAGATAATGAATTAGATAAAGGAGGGGACTAGAAGTATATTTTCTCGACTTATTATAAGAATAATAATTAATTCTTATAGATATTAAAAGCTAAGAAAAGAGAATATATAAGGAGCCTAGGGATAAGAGTAGAATACTTTAATAGTTCTTCTTAAATAGTAAGTAGAAAGTATAAGGTAAAGGGAATAGGGAGTACTAATCTAAGAAGAGACTTTTACTATTCTATGAAATTTATAGACCTTATCTTTTTATACTTATTCCCTTATATATATAAGAAAAATTTTGAGTTCCTTAGGAAAGAAAAGGTCTTTGGGAAAGTTACTATAAGAAAAGGAATAAGTAAGAAGGAGATAAATAAGGAGAGAAAGAAATTAGAAAGAAAGCCTTTATTATTCTATAAACTTTATAAACCTTACCTTTTTATACTAATCTCCTTATATATATAAAGGGAATTCTAAATTCCTAGGGAGAGAGGAGGTCTTTAGGTATTTTACTACTAGAAAAGAAATAGATAAGAAGGGGGTAAGAGGAAGGGGGAAAATATTATTTTATTAGTTAATAAGTTAGGGAAAGGAGGGAAAAGATAAAGAATTATAAGCTATAGTTTTAAGTATATAATATTTATATATAGGGTTTTATTAAAAAATACTAATAAAGCCTAGGAAATAATATGAAATTAATAAGTTCTATTATTTTAAAGCTTAATACTAGTAGTAAGATTTCTCTACTAATAATAGCTTCTTTTAAGAATAATAAATTAGAGGATATAAGGATAAGCTCTCCTTAGGTAATATAACTTAATTAGTAATATTAGCTACTCTTATACCTTTGTGATTACTAGGACTTAGTAAAGGAGGAAGAGGAGCTTATTTAGGCTAAGGAACTATAGGCTTATCTCTCTAGTTAGGATCTACTACTATTAGTACCTGGATTTGAGAAGGGTTAGGAAAGAGGGATTTATACTAAAAGAATATCTATAAGGGTTATATCTCTAAAGGTATCTACTATAGCTATAACTAAGAGAACGAAATTCACGGTATTCCTTAAAGTAGGACTTATTATTCTAGTAGTTTATATAAGCTTCTTTACTATAATATATAAGTCTAAAGCCTATTATAGTTATAGCTTTAAGTTATTAAATATAGGAATAAGTATAATTACTATCTACTAGTTTATTAGTACTATTATTATAAGTATTAAGAATATAGAACTTTTTAAAGTAATTAATAACTAAGGGAAGGATAGTGAACTAATTAGTAAAGTGAGATAAGATCTAAGAAAAACGAAGAATTATAAGGTAAGAATTATATAAGAATAAAGAAAGATATACTTACTACTTATTTAACTCGATAATACTATCTTTAATTACTATAAGAAAGAGGTTCTTAGGTATTATATTATGAGGATTTTAGCTTAGTATCCTCTTATTAATTTCTATAGAGCTATTATTACTAGGAGATTTAGATATAATATTTAAGGGATATAGAAGTTAGATATAGATAAAGGAAGGGTAAGGTTAAAGTTATTATTAAAAGAAAGAGAAAGTTAGGAAAATAAGGAGGGAAGGCTTTTTGAGGTAAGGAAGTTTATCTAATCTTAGTACGAGGTCTTCCTCTTTTAGAAGTAACTATACAGGAAGTAATTTATAGATAATTTATACCTATAGGTCCTATTATAGAAGGTATAAGATATTAGATAAAAGTATTAGATAAAAAGGGAGAGGAGGAATAGAAGTATATTTTCTTAGCTTATTATAAGAAAGATAGAGGATCCTCGAGATAGGAAAAAGGGAAGAATGAAAAACGTATAAAGAGTCGGGAAATAAGGGCGAGGTACTAGGAATCTTATTCTAGGGAAGGGGAGGGAGAATATTAGATATCTAAGAGACTTAGAGGGAGAGATTAGACTTATTTCTTTCTAGCTATAAGAGTATATCTTCCTTTCTTTACTTTAAGTTTCTAGAGATTACGAATAGTATATATAATAAGAAGGGGAAATATAGGGTTTCTTTCTTTACCTTAATTAAGGGATAATTAAGAATATAAGGGGGGAGCTATATAGTAAGGTTTTTTGTCTTATCTTATATCTAGTGACTACTATTATATATCCTGCTTTCTAGGCTTATAAGTACTAGTTAGAGGGTTATATAAGACTTCTATTTATATATATAATTAGTTTAGATAATATATTAACCTTTTAAGCTTCTTATTTTCGATCCTTCCTACTACTTTATTATTAGTACTAAGAGTCTTTAGAGTACTACTTCTATTATTTAAGTCCTTACCTCTTATTCCACTACCCCTTATATATCTAACGCTTATATATAGTCCGAAATCTATATAATAATTAAATCCCTATTATAATATCTATAGTACTTAGCTAGTTTACTTATAAACTAACTTAGTTTCCTAATAATAAATATAATATTAGGTCTTATAAGTACTATTATAAATATAATACTCTTAATACCTTATTAGAACTCTATAATATTAATTAGTTTATTATCTCTTATTATAGGTTAAAAGTTATTATAGTTATTAGCTAAGATAGCTTTCTTCTTATATAATTCCTAGATAATTCCGAACTTCTCGAGGATTATTATAAGGTATTATTCTTAGTTAAGGTAAATAGTTCGTTTTAGCTTATTATAGGTAACTCTTATACTAAGGATCTTACTAATCTCCCCTAAGTTCTTAGCTTTAAACTACTTAGATAGTTTAGTATAAAACTAATTAAGGTCTTCTTAGAGCTAAGTAACTATATAAATATTATTAATATAAACTAGAATATTAATATTATATTCTATATATATAAAAAGATAAGGATCTATAAGACTCTATATAAAACCTCATATAATAAGTTCTCTTTTAATTAATAGGTTCTAGTCTCTAGTTACTTACTTTAAGCTATAAAAGCTATATAAAGCTTTTAGTATATAGCCTTTCTTATATAGTAGACTAGAAGGCGGGATAAGATAGATCTCTTCCTTTAGGTATAACTCTATAAATATATTCTTAATATTATAATATTCGTATTATAAGTCTTTAGCTATAGTAATAGTAAGAAATAAATATAGAGTATTTATTCGAATAATTAAGGTATATGTTTTAGTATAGTCTTCTCTATAGACTTAGCTAAATCTATAAGTAATAAGTCTTACCTTATATTAGTTAATAGTCCTATTATTATTTAGTTTAATAATATAGACCTATTTATAAGAGACGAGGTTTATACTATTCGGGGATAGAACTTCTTCTTATATATTATTCTCAAGTAAGCTTAGTATTTCCTCTACTTTTATAGATCTCTAGATATTAGCTTATTCGCTTTTTATTACCTCTTTCTAGTTACTAGGTATCTTAATATTATTAATTTCCTTTACTAAGAAGGTATACTCGAGTATTCTATTATAAGTACTCTTAGGGTTATTCTCTTTATTATGGACTTATATAATTATTACTCGAGTTATCTTAGCTAGTCTTTTATTTACTTCTATATTATCTTCTTAGTAATACTTTAAACTTAACTAAGTAAAGTACTAAGGGGTAATTATATTTAATAGTGCTTCTATTAGTAATAATACTAGAGGGTCCATAATAAGGTCTAGTATTATACTAGTATCTAGTACTCGATATCTAGTATCTAGTATCTAGTACTTAGTACCTAGTATCTAAGTATCTAGTATCCGAGTATCTAGTACTCGAGTATCTAGTATCTCGCCTTAAGTTAGTTTAGTATTACCTCTATCTATAATATCCTTCTCTATATAAGTAGAGATATTTACTAGTAGTTTAAAGAATAATATTACTACTTATAGAGTTACTTTTAAGGTTAACTCTTCTAGTAAGTAATTCTTCCTTAGTCGTCTTTTAGCTTTTCGATTAAGGACTATATTTAGTATCCCTTATAGTCTAGCCTTTATATATAACTATAGATCTGTTATTCTTCTCTTAACTAATTCATTAACTTAGATAATACTCCTTAGAATTATATATTTATACTCTAGTAAATATACTCTAAAGTACTTAGTAGTATTACTACTATAGCTTATAAAGATACCTATTTTACTAGGGTTAACTAGTTTATTATATCTCTAGTCTACTAGGATAGCTTTTTTATTCTTATAATAATAGTATTTACTCCCCTAGACTTAGATATAGTTAATTAATAAGACTTCTCCTATAAATATAAACTCCGGGTATATCTTCTTACTAGTAATAATAAGACTAGTAGTAGTCCGATTCTATATATAAGTATTAGCCTATAAAGCTTTATCTTAGAACTCGAGTAATAATTATACTTCTTTAAGTATTACTCTTATATCTATATTAGCTATTTAGATATTATATTTAGCTAAGCTATTCTAGTAAGATAATATAATAGTCGTGGATTCGTATTATACTCCTTCTTTAACTTTCTATCTTTGGATAAGCTTTAGTAATTTAAGGGTATTATCTAAGTATATTACCTTAATTTATATATTAACTTATCTTTCTATTTCGACTTTCTATATTCGTAGTTCCTTAATTACTTTGTCTTTATATTTTACTAGAATAGTTTATTCCTAGTATAAAGTATTATTAATAATAAAGAGAAAGTATCTATTCTTATAAAGTATTTCGGGGAATAGTTCTATAATATTAAACTAAATTAATAATAAAATAACTATCTTCTAGGAGCTAATTATCTTTAGGATTCTATTTCTTATTTTAGTTAGAGTATAGACTTTGTATATATCAATATCCTTTAGTACCTTAATATACTTTTCAAGTATTATTATTTTATATAAATTACGGATTTTATTAGAGCTAAGATATACGAATCGTTAATAGAAAGAAGGTATTTATCCTTCTCGGTTTATATTAATAGTTAGTTCCTTAAGTTTCCTTAGGTAACTTCTTAATAACCTTAGAATTACTCTTCTTAATTATCTAATTAAGCTTAGAGGATTAGTTAAGGTATTAGATATATAAGCCTTTTCTACTTAGCTTTTAGTTATATATATTATAATATAGAGACTACTTTATATTATAGCTTTAATAATTATTACTTTTCTAAACTTAAAGTATAATTTCTTTATATTAAATAATCTATATAACCCTTTTATATAATTAATAAGTAGAGAGAAGATTAATACCTAAACTAAGAATAAAGAAATATTAGATAATAGAGTCTATAAGCTATTACTATATTTAAGAACTATTATACCTTATAATACGAGTAAATTACTCCCCTATTAACTTGAATCTTTCGATATCTAATTAGAGTTAAGGATCTAAAGAAGTCGAGTTAATTAAATATATATAATAATATAGTAGTATCTCTTATTTATAGAGATAAAAGGGCCTTACTAATATCTTCTTTAGATAAGTAGTATTCTTTAACTTCTGAATTAGTCTCGATATTAGAATTAGGATCTTATATATTAATTCGTCTAAATTACTTATATTAGCTATAAAACTAATAGTCTTCTTATTATAAGATTTAGAGAGAGGAATTAAGGTAGTCTATATTAATAACTTCTTCTTTAATATACTATTATTACTCTTCTCTCTCTTATATTACTAGAAGAGTTTTTTAGTAAGAGGAAAGTTAGAGTAGTTATAAGTTATATATTCTTTATTATAGATATAGTAATCGAATTTCTAAGACTCTCTTAAGTTAGAGTAAGAGTAATATTAATAGCGAGAGTAAGACGAGTTATCTTATTAAGGGTTAGAGTTATTATAATAAGTTAATTAAGGACTATTATAGTACTATAAGGGGCTATAAGTCCGGCTTTTGAATATAGTATAAGCTTTCTTAAGTTCTCGATACTCTACTTCGACTTCCCTAAGGATATAGATCTTTTCTTTAATTATATAGGACTAGTTAACTTAGAAGCTATCTTTAGTAACCTAGTAGATTTCTAGGAGTTTCCTAGTAAAGAGGAGGAGTAATACTAAGTCTAGGAAAGTAGCTTTTATTAATTTATTTACTAAGACTAGCTTATAATAGTATTCTTTTAGTTTAGTCTATAATATATTAATCCTAGTATTCTTATTAAATAAGAAGTCCTAAAGCTTCCCGAGGTAATAGTTTACTATAGACTCGTTCGTCTTCTTATACTTTAGCCTTAATTAGGTCTAGATGTTTTTAGTTATTTCGTATTCTTCTATAAAGGGTTTATTATCTTCTCTAACTCTATTACTAAAGATTAGTAGTATAATAGCCTAATCCTTTATATACTTCGTTTATTTCTCGCTATTAAATACTCTCTTAAGTTACTCGAACTTTATACTTAGCTTAGAGATATTATTATCTTATAGTATATTAATTCTACTCGATAATAGTATTCTTATAGCTTTCTTTATATTACTAATCTAAGTATATTCCTCGACTATAATCTTAATAATATACTAAATATCTTTTAATTAATACTATAGCTTAGCCTTATAGAACTAGCTCTTATAGTTCTCTTTTACTAAGATTAGTAGCTTTATATATATTTTATAATTATCTATTATAAGGTTTTTAGAGGTAAGGAGGATAATTTAAGGTATTTAGAGTAATAAGTATTCGATTATCGTTATATAATACTCGAATAAGTTATTATTAAAAATTTATATACTAATAACTAAGTATAGCTTTTAGTATTCGAATCTTATAGCTAGGGCTATTCGTATTAGTTACTTAACTAGTAATTAGTACTCGACTAGTAATTAGTACTCGACTAGTAATTAGGTACTCGACTAGTACTATATACGACTAGTACTTTTAATAACGTGACTAGTTAGAGTTAAGGTCTAATTCTCTTCTTATTTTTATAATCTAGGCTTATAACCTATTAAATAAAGGAGCTTATAGGGTATTACCTTATAGGAATAGTATATAATAGAAGTAAGAAGTAGTAGATAATTAGGGTATATTTTATTAACTAGTAAAGGTTTAGGAAGTAATATATAAGCTATTATATATAGTAGCCGAGTTATATATACTCTTCTAAGCTAGGCTTAGGGATTCGACTTAGCTCTTTAATAGATATTATTATAGGCTAGGCCTTTATATAAAGAAGACTAATAGTTCAATTAACTAAATAGAATTCTCTAAGGAGAAAAGAGAAGAGAAAAAGGAAGCGAGGATAAGAACTATATTCCTTAAAGTATCTGAGCTCCCTAAGTAATACTTAGTTACTCTATTAACTAAAGGAGGTATATTATATAACCTCAGATATATCTATAGTTATATAACTTAAGTGAAGGCTCTCTAGCTAAGTATATTAATTAGGTCTCGACCTATTATATTACCTCTCTCTTTACTTATAAATACTAGCCCTATAAATATATAAGTAAAACTTCCTTTTATCTAATACTCTCTTCCTAAGCTTCTAAAGCTAATATCTCTTCTAGTATAGAGTATAGCTCTTATATATAGTAAGTATAGCTCTTTTATTTCACTAATAGCTTCCTTAAGATTCCTTAACCACATTATATATACTTCTTATTAAAGATCTATTTAATTTCGTACTTGTCTTTATCTCTTATAAGCTATAGTTATAGTTACGAGTTATCCTATAACTAATATAGTAGCGAGTCTATTATAACTAGTTAGAGGAGCTTACTATAAAATATATTATAGATTTCTAGAAGTATATTAAGCCAAAAACTATAACTCTCTATTACCTTAACTACTATATACTTAGTATATTTTATATTAAGCTTCTTAGTTAATTAATTCATTTATATATTCTAGAGGTTAAACTATACTTTATCTCTAACCTTAAACTCTAGTACCTAGTCCTTCTTCTAGTTTACTACTTCCTCTTAAAGCTATTAGGCTATTACTATTATAGCTTATATATACTCTTATATATTATAGAGCTTATATATAATATTATCTATTATTTAGATAAGTAATACTCCTCTACTCTCTTTACTAACTTTGTCCTAGAGTAAGACTAGTTTAATATAGTATTTATAGGATAAAAAGAAAGAGCTAACTCCTATAGAAGTAGTATCTTAGTTAGGAAGCTCTTATATCTAAAACTAAGAGGTATAAAGAAATAATAGAATTACTTGATTATATATTTAGGGAAGCTATATAAAGTAGTGAGGTTATAAATATTCTTAATAGTTAGCTTATAATAGCCCTTAACCTTAAAGCCTAGTAAGTAGTTCTAAAACTTAAGGGTTCCTTAGTAGAGACTTCTCTAACTAGGGAGACCTTAATAGAGATAAGTATATTTACTTCTAATATATATAAAGATTATAGAGTAAGGAGTAGTATTTCTTATAGAAAAGAGTTAATTTAAAGCTAGCTAGAAAAGATTATAGTGAAGTGTGAGATCTCTAGGAATAAGTTCCTTAGATCCTAACTAAGTGAACCGATTATACTAGACTATATACAGAGATCCTATATCTATAGCTATATAATACACCCCCTAGGAAAGTACGATTTTAGTACTTTCTTAATTAGAATAGTCGATTTTTCGTAAAATCACTTGAAAAATCGTCCGAAAATACAATAATTAACGATTTTTCGGAATTTTCGACGATTTTGAGAGCTGTATCCGAATTAGGACTAGTGTAGTCGCTTCTCCTAGATTGACTAGTTTCCCGGGAATAAGTATAAAAAGAGCCTTATTCTACTACTTTATAACTTCTATATTAATATAAACTCTACTATATGTTTATAGAGCTCTTTTTTAATACTTCTAATTATTATAAATATAGCTCATATATATAGATTATTAACCTAACCCCCTCCTTTAGTAAAGAGAGTTTATAGATCTCAGGTATAGTATTCTAGACACGCTTTTTGCTATATTTACTAACTTTATAATATAGTAATATAGCTCATAAGTCTACTATAAGTAGATCTCTTAATCTATAGATATATAGCTTATATTCTATAGTTCACTAAGTCCCCTAGTACTCCTAGTACTCCTTTACCTAAGGCTCCTACTAAAAGTGAAGCAAAATTAAGAACTCCTCGTCCTATATATAACCTAGTTTAAGAGGTTCTTTACCTTAGTTATTATAAGTACTATATACTATTCTAAAGCTCGATTAACTTGAAATAGTGTCCTCTATTCTTAAGGGAAAGAGTAATAGTACTTGCTATAATACTATTAATAAAGGTACTCGTTACTAGAAGTATACTTCTAATTATTCTTATATTCCTATTCTACTCTCTTATATCCCTATTATATAGCTCTTCCTTATTAAGTATACTAATAAGTCTATTACTAAGAAGGTAAGCTCTTTCCCCCTTATTAGTACTACTAATTCTAATCTCTTAGAATATATCTCTCATCTTAGGTACTTTATTTATACTATACTTGAGATTACTAAAACTAATAAAGAGGGCTTAAACGATAATAAAGATATAGATTAAGAGCTTAGTTCTAATAATAAAGAGATCCTTACTATTACTAAAGGTAAAGGTAAAAGTAAAGGTAAAGCGGTTAAGGAGAGCCTTAAGGAATAGTCTAATTAAGTAAAGGGCCTTTTATATAAGCTCATTAATATTATTATTAAGTGTCTTTAGATCTCTTCCCCTCTAGCTTTATACTTTATTATTTATTAGATTCTATAAATGAAAGGTATAAAAGAAAGCCTTAATTCCTATTAATTAATTGTTTTAATCTTTACTCTAATATCCTAAAGGTTTAGTAAAGCCCTGAAACTCTCGAACTTATAGCGAGGTAGATTTTTCGTGAGTCTATCTACTAGTATATTACTTATTTCTAGGTATATAATCTGAAATACACCTTTACTATACTCTTAATATAGCTATATATTCTAGATATTAATATAATAGAGCTTTGTAGTAATCCTCTTATTCTACCTAGTAATTAGTCGAATAATTTATTAATTATTATAAAAGATTATCTAGAGCTCTCTAAGATCTAAGTATAGATCCTTAAATAGCCTCTATAGAGCTATAGTCTCTTTTATTATATGAGCGACTCCGAGTATTTCCGATTTAGTTAAAGAGGTTATTACTATATTCTAGTAAGCGGCTTTCTATATAATAAGCCTACTAAATAAGGAAATCACATAGTTATAGCTTAATTAATATATATCTAGGTTATC
Source organism: Hyaloscypha finlandica (assembly GCA_021399475.1). Classification (NCBI taxonomy): domain Eukaryota; kingdom Fungi; phylum Ascomycota; class Leotiomycetes; order Helotiales; family Hyaloscyphaceae; genus Hyaloscypha; species Hyaloscypha finlandica. The sequence goes on along the minus strand of JAJTUR010000108.1, from coordinate 150,220 downwards.
TATATATAACGAATTAGACGTGATCTATAATTATATCTCTCTATACTCTTTATTATATTAAATAGCTAAAAATCTAGTCCTAAATAGATATCTAAGAGCTTAGTCTATAGCTATAAAGTACTCTAGAGCTAGGTTCGTAAGGAATTAAGAGAGTACTATAGCTATAAAGGCTATATCTAACCTAATTATAATCGCTATATAGAGTAGTAATCTTATGTTTTCTTAATATACCTTAATTTAGTATAGATAAGCTTAACTAGTATATTTCTGTAGCTCGATTTTAGGTAAAAGAGTACTAGGGCACTTCTTATCTACTATATTAAATCTTTTAGTAATCTTCTCGATATATATATTATAGACTAGCTAGAGCTTTCTAGCTTTATAGTCCCTAATTACCCGAACTCCTAGGAACTACTCTATATCCTATATATTATAAAGCTTATAAACCTCCTTAATTCAAGCGATTATTAATTTAGTATACGCTTCGTTATTCTTATAGTAGAGTACTTAAAAGTTATCTATATAGAAAATAATAAAGACTTTATAATCTATGTCTATATATATATAAAGCTCTTTATTAAGCTAAGAGAGGCTAATTCTCTTAAGAGTATTAGTCTAGTACTTATATTATAAAGTAAGAGAGTCCCTAAGCCTATATAGTACTCGTTCTACCTCTATTATATATCTGAGTTACTTAAAACTATCTAGTAACTTAACTATTACTTTAGGCCTATTAGAATCGCGCTCTATATTAATAAATATATTTATTATATTAAACTACTTTATTTCTAGATTAAAATAAACTATAATTATACTAGTTACTTTGAAAGACCTCGCTACGAGTATAGTAGTATATATAGATAAGACTAAAGTATCTTCCTAAAGATCTCTATATATAACTAGCTTTAAGTAATAGTAAGTAATATACATATCTAAATCTATCTTATATATAAATACTTATTTTAAGGGTATTAGTAATAAGCTTACTTTATTAATAAGAATAATCCTCTAGTATTTATAAGCTTAGAGGTTATTTATTTCTAGCTTTATATCTACTACGAAGTATTCTCTATATAGGTATTTCTCTAGATTCTTCTATATCTTTAGAGGCTTCGAGAGATCACTAATATAAAGTTTTCTCGTTATTATATTCCCTAGAGCTCTATACTCTAAGGGTGCTTTTAACTAAACTACTACTATAATTATAATATATATAGTTTAATAATCGAACCCCTTCTTATAATCCTCTAGCTAATTAGACTAGAGAGATCCTAGAAGAGATTCTAGGTAATCGTTTTAATCTGAACCTCTTATTAAGTATAGTAGTATACTTATAGTAACTACTATACTACTACTAGTTCTACCTAAATCACTATTCTAATTATCTCTCTTATATAAGCACGTTCCGAATACTATATCTCTAGTCTTAATAATCTTTAGTTATTACTTTCTAGGCTTTAGTCTAGGTTTTACTCTTCTATTATCTACTTTAGTTGAGCTTTAAGCTCTTTCTATAGATATTTCTCTCTTTTTAGAGGAGCTATTCGCTTCCTTATTAAGAGTTCCTCTTACTATAGTAATAGGAGTAATTAGTAAATCTTATAATTAATCCTAAGGAGATCCTTCCCTACTTTTATTAATTTAGTACACTTCCCTAATAGTTCTAGTATACTCTATTACATTATCCTCTATTATACTAGAGCTATTTAGGAGCCTAGTACCTTTAATTCTACTACTCCTTAGCTCTAGTATACTTTCAGGTTCTAGAGTACTCTATAGAGTTATAAGTCCTATTCCTAGTAAGGCTTCCGAGTTATCTACCCCTGAGTTATAGCTTACTTATATGCTCTTAGGCTCTTCTAATAGTTGATTTAATTACTCTATACTCCCTAGTTCAGGCTCCTTCTTATTCTACTCTAAAGAGCTCTCGTACTATAATCCCTTATTCTTAAAGATTAATTTAGTATCCTAAATCTTATCTTCTAGGAGTAGTTTAATTATCTCTTTTATAATCTCTATATAGTAGCCTTCTATATTCTTATACTCTTTTTTATAAAGGATATTCTCGTTAAATACTATATTATATATAACGATTACTCGATTAAGTATAGGGATCTAGATCTTATATATATTAGATATAATATATCTAACTAAGTATCTAATATACCCGCGTAGTATAACCTTAAATATTCTCTTATTCTACCCTACTTTATAGTCCTTAATTAGTAGATATACCCTAGAGCTATATATATAGATCCTATTTTAATTAGGCCTAAGATCTACTATTATTCTCGTAATAAGCTCTAGATTATACTACCTAAAGTAGTTCCTAAACTATAAATCGAGCTCTTTATTTAGTATTTTCTAGTTATATATATACGAGGGGCTTCGATTATATAGGTAGATTATAACTATAGAGCTCTCTAGCTATAGCTTTTCTAGTAATCTAGTTATTATATATATTATAATCACTTTATTAATAATCTCTTACCTTATCCTCTCTACTCTTCTATTTAGCTCGTGTATATATAATAGAGAGAGCTTAATTACTATCCCTTATTCCTTTACCTAGAGCTAATAAGCTAACTCTCCTTAGATTAGAATAGTTACTTTCTCTTAATTATACTTTATATAAATAATTAATAGATTATATTATTTATATACTTATAGCTCGAACTCTCTAATTGTATTAAATACTCTTATACCTTCTTTACTTAGTAATAGGTATCTAAAGAGCTTCTTACTAAATTCGTCTTTTATAATTAGAATCTAGCTCGAACTATTATAGTTACTTAGATAATTAAATAGGTCCTATAAGACCCTCTAGAATAGCTGAAGAGATCGTCTCTTAATAAGCCTATATGAGATCACTTACCTAGTATATACCTAAATATAATACTCGTATATAAGTCTCGTTAGACTATATATTTTCACGTTCCTTATATATTCGATAAGCTTCTAAAGAGCTTCGTGGGCTAGATATCCCGCTCTCATATATCATTTTTCCTCTAAATCGCTCCTTAGCTTAAGATACTCCCTAAATCTCTTATACTAAGTTCTAATTAATCGTTCTAGTATTAGAAATATGAGAATACTACTAGTACTTATAGGAATTTCAAATAGAGTAGTAGAGTAAGTAGATATTAGCTTATATTTAAGGAAGACTAAATTAAACTTATACTCTAGTTATATTAATATAATATTCTTCTCCTTTATTCCTAGTCTAATTATAAGATTATATCTATAATACTATATATCCTTTTTAGCTAAACGAGCTTTAGAAACGATATTTATATAGAAGCCTTTAACTACTACTATATTATAGAGGATCAGATCTTATATATAGGGTCCTTAATTACTATTAATAATATTTCTAATTATACGAGTACTTCTCTCTATAATTAGAATAATAGTTATACTTACTTTTATATAATTATTAATCTTTACCTTAATAAAGGTCCTAGGATTAATTAATTCCTTACTATTAACTAGGTATATAGTACTATAGTTATCTAGTAAAGTACTCTATAATAATAAGTATCTTAAAAAATCGAGTATTATATAAATATCTTATCTAGGCTCTTAGATTATAAGTATAGGATCTACTAGAGTAGTATTAAAATTTCCTAGATATCTAATACTCCTAGAGTTCAATTCCTTAAGCTCCTTTTTAGTACTAGTACTAGAGGATAGCTTAGCTACTACTCTCCCTAAATTATTAAGTTTTAGGCTATATTTTTACTCGAGCTTTAGCCTAAGCCCCTTCTAGTACTTAGTTATTAGTGTCTCTCGAAGTTTTCTAAGCTAATCGTCTATAAGCTTGAATCTAAGCGCTCTTTAGCTAGATTCTATAATCGTAATCTCTACTATAATATAGTTAACTAGCTCTCACTTATATATTTTCTTTAACGAGCCCTTATAAGGGCACTTAAAGCGCTTATCCTCGTCTAAATAAGGTTTATTATCTAATCTAGAGGCTTAGCCTCTAAGTATTATATAGATTCTAGGAACTCTAGTATACTTAGTACTCTAATTCTCTAAGATAATTCGATTAAATACCTAGCTATACTACTCGAGTATAAGGAATAGTATCCCTAGCTCGTCTTTCTTATATAAATTACTAAGCTATTCTATTACCTAGGTAAGAGCGATTTTCTATTAAAGTACTATAAGGAATTCAATTATAGCTAGAGTTCCTTTAATATTAGTAATCTTAAGTGCTTTAGTATAGTTAAGTACTTTCTCTTAGTTAGTAAACTAGTACTTTAGACTAATACCTCCTCTATTTACTTATAGTAGAACTCTTTAATATACTCTATATACTAAAGTAATCTAAGCTATATCTATAGAACTATATTTCGTAACTAGTACCTTAATAATCTTATAAATAGAGCTCTACTTACTCGGTTCAAGCCCTAAGATAGAGTTCGTAAGGATCTTAGTATTAATTATTTAATAGAGCTATTATCTAATTACTTAATAGCGTAATTACTTATTTATCTAGTTAGTTTTCTTTACCTTATAGTCTCTAAGGCTCACTAAATAGTATTCTCGAATATTAATAAATGTTATAAGCTCTAGAGATAAGGGCTTTAGTCCTTTCTCTTTTAGAGATCAAGTGTCTTTATCCTAGTTCTCGATTTCGATCTAATACCTTATATAATAATCCTTAGTCGTTTTAAGGATCAAATTATCTATTATAGTAAGAGGTTCTAGGGGAGAGTTATCTAGCTCGATTATATAATTAACGAATAGGTTAATCTCTTCTTAGATACCCTTATTTCTAGTTATACTATAGAGAGTATTAAACTAGTCTACCTAGGAAGTATAGTCCTTAAGAATAATAATCTTTACTATAGCTTCTATTATACTTGCTTTGAGGTTAGAATCTTTGAGGTCGAGTTCTAGTAATCTATAGAAACTCGTATATAGAGCGAAGTATGTAATTTTCAAAGGAATTAATAAAATGAGCTCTTGAATATATTCTATAGTATACTAAAGGGAAGCTTATTAGTACGAGGCCGGGCTCATAACTAATACACGTAAAGATTATAGAGTAGGGAGTAGTATTTCTTATAGAAAAGAGTTAATTTAAAGCTAGCTAGAAAAGACTATAGTGAAGTGTGAGATCTCTAGGAATAAGTTCCTTAGATCTTAACTAAGCGAACTAATTACACTAGACTATATATAGAGATCCCATACCTATAGCTATATAATAACTTCTATAAACTAGTAAAGTAAATTAATATAGGAGCTACTAATACTAGCTCTCCCCTAGTCTTATTAACTAGGTAAATATAAAAGATAATAGTATAACTATATTAGCTTTATTTATAGGTTTTTATTTATAACTACTTAATTATAAAAAGTCTCTAGTAATATAGGATTTATTTAGGTTATTAAAAGTGAGAATACTCTATAAAATAATAAGTAGTAATTATCTTTGAGAAAATTTCTAAGTATAACCTAGAATAGTTATTAATTAAATAAGCTATATTTTTAGGGTAAGTAAGTATTCCTTTATAGAGAGAATACTTCAAGTTTAATATTTTCTTAATAAGAGGCTTTATAGTAGTTCGAAATAAAGTTTTATCTAAAATTAATATTAGTTTACTATAATATTTCACGTAATATAGCTTTAATTAAGTATTCTTATTTTAGGACTTAACTTTATATTTTATTTTAATTATTATATATAAGAATTTCTATATATTTCTTTACTTCGAGTTACTAAATATATTAGTACCTAGACGACCTCTCTTATAAGGCACAAATCTAGGAGTAAGTATAAGAGTAAGTATAGCTAGCCCGGTTTAGTAGCCTAATTAAGCTAGTATATATAAAGGATTATACTTCCTAATTAAGACTAGTACTTCTATATAACTAGTAGGGTACTAGGTTCTATATAGGGAAGTATATAGAGCTTAGAAGAAGGTATTTGTAACGGATCGTCACGTGGCTAGAAGTCACGTGGGCAGTGCCGCACCTCTCACTTTATATAGTAGAATAGCGAATTAATTAGTAATTAATTCTTATACCTTTTTAGCTAGTTAGCTTAGGTAATTAAAGCTATTTACACCGCCGCTATTATATAAGAATTAATCTAACTTATCCTTTAGTTCTAAGTACTAGAATTAAGCGAGTATAGGTTACATATAGACGTAGATACTAGCTAGAGGCTAATTCTAGCCGAGGGCTAAAAAAAGGGCTAAAAGACCTCTATATTCTGAGTCTTAGTATATATAATAGCACTTGTAAGGATATAGGTAGTACTTACTATTTAGTCTTATAATTAACTATATTACGTGAGATGTCTCCTAGAAGGGCTATACTAAGTATACTATAGCTAAGGGTAGCTATTATCTAGAGATGTCTCTTAGAAGGGCTATACTAAGTATACTATAGCTAAGGGTAGCCGCTATCTAGAAGCGGGGGTGATATAACGGATCGTCACGTGGCTGGAGGTCACGTGGGCGGTGCCGTACCTCTCACTTTATATAGTAGAATAGTGAATTAATTAGTGATTAATTCTTGTGCCTTTTTAGCTAGTTAGCTTAGGTAATTAAAGCTATTTATACTACTACTATTATAGTATTAATTAGTTTATTTCTAAATATTTTACTCTTTTACTTCTTAGTTACTTATATAGTATATTACTATTTATATACCTTATATCTCTTTTCTCTATAATAGGCTTACCCTTTATCTAAGCTTATTATAATAAGTAGAAGTAGTCGCTATTACTATTTTCCTTACTTTCCTTATCCTAGAGAAAAAGTCACTATAACTAGGTACTTAGGAAATCTTAACGAGGCTAGCCCTAGCGAAACTTAAAGGGGTAATAATATATATACTTCGATATTAAGAACTTTAGAGTAGAATTAGTATCTCTATAGATAGGGTATTATATAGTAATAAGTCTAGTTATTTTAGTTTATCACTAACCCTTTTTCTTAGTTATCTCGTCTCAATTATAAGTCGTTTATACTAGCTTTTAACTAGCCTCTATTCTCTAATAGTTAGAGTAACCCCTAGTCCTAGTAAGTATATAATAACCTAATTTGAATCTAGTATCGTAGATTCACGTCCCCCTCCTATATATACTTGAAATTGAATTAGGCCAGGTTAATTAAGGATATCTTAACTACTAGGTTCGAGCGATCTTCCCAGGTCGAGAGCACTCTCTCCCGCTATCCTAACGTAGTCAGGGACGCCGAGTATCAACAAACTTGACTATCAGACTCGTCTCTATAATAGGTCAATACTAATCCTCGAACTATCTCCGCAACGGCTCTAGCTCGCAAAACAAAACCCTCCTTCGTGCTGATAGCCAAAGAGTCTCGGGATATCGAAGGGATCTCGGGATTTCGTACTTACATCAATTCGGTGAAGAGAAAAAGCTGAATCTCGTTGAATTGGTGGGCAAGGGCCTTGTCTTCATCACTCAGGTCTGGTAGGCTCTACAACTCGTTAGCAGGTTGCAGGTTAGGGAAGCAACCACACTTACCTGATTAAATGCTGTCTGCATGTACCTCCGGTTCCAATCTGGAATGCCATGGCAGTTGTGATGGAACTGAACGTGCTTGCGCAGTGCAGCAAGTTCTCATTTTGGAGGGTAGGGGCAGCACTCTTAAGTGCCAATAGACTTTAAGGGAAAGGGGGAGGAGGCAGTGAGTTCCAGAACAGCCATTTGCCAACAATGAAGCCAAAGTTGTGGAAGATTTTCATGGCTGGGCACTTCTCACAAGAGGTTTACGAGCTGATCGTGTTCTCTGCAGGCTAAAGGGTTGCAAAAAGGGGATGACGAAACGCTTTCAAAGAAATTTCGTTCTCAAGGGTGAATTTGCTCCGCACAACCAACAGGGGGGCCAATGGGTAGAGTTGTCATAGAATCGACGTGCGATTCATGTAAGCCACAAAAGAAATCGAGGCAAGCAACAAACTACAACTGCAACAGCGGAAGCACCACAGCAAAATCACTGAAACCTTTTTAGAATATAGTGCGGAGAGCTCTTTTTTAATTCCTCAAATTTGGGGGAGAAGCCTGACATTTTCAAGCGAGGAAAGCTACCAGCTCTCGGAGATGATCCCCCAGCTTCCTTCCACTTGTTTGCTGAATGGAGGATCCAACATCTCGTGTTATTCCAGCATTGGAGTCTTCACGGTGCCGCTCCTCACCATGTAGCTTTAGATGACGCGTAGATCTTTTAATTATCCTATTAAGGAGGCGGTCTCATGCCAGTCAGCTCTTCCCGTTCCTTGTAGCCTTCCAGCTCTTGCTCTTCCAGTGAAAGATTTGAGGGAGGGTGTGGTGGGATGTGGTGTCCTCCCTTCGGGCGGCATATCTGCTTGGTCGTGTTCCTTGCACTGCACTTCATCACCCTCAAGCTCAGACAGAATTCCAGCATTCTCCTGTTCTTCGCCACACCGTACATCGCCCTCGAGTTCAGAGAGTATTCCAGTATTGTCCTCTTCTTCGTCCTCAAGCAGATCAACCTCGAGTGCAGACGGTATCCCAGCATGCTCCCGTTCTGCACCACGCAGACCATTGCCTTAACGCTCCGTCGACGCTCTCAAGACCTCTCCCCTTTGTTTGTGAAATCCCCCAATTTCACTAGACGGCTTGACCATATGGAGGCCTATCGGATGCTGGACGGCGCCATTCATAACACAAGAAAGTGATTCGTGATTCGTGTACGGATCGAGGATGATGCTAGACAGCTTCGGCATAGCAGCAAGAATAACATCAGGGCGAAGGCGTATGTACCTTCTGAGAATCTTCTCAAACCTCTTGTTGGACTTCGGCCCCTCCCTGTGTATTCGTAGCTCAACCCCGTATCCGTTTTAGCAATAGCAGCCATATCTCCGCCATATACTCTTCGAAATCGAAAGCGTCATCCCGATTCGGAAACAAATCGAGTGTTTGTGTTTTTCGCCCCCGCGTATTGATATGATAAAGAAAGGATCCGGTGTCGATTGGTTTGAAAGATATTGCTCGACGTCGTGAACTTTGTGTATCTTCGATTGCGGAATGGACAAGAGAAGTTTGCTGGGCTTTGGCGAATTTTGACAGCGCTGTTCCCAGGCTCATTCAATGGGTCTTGGAGTCATTGCAGGTTCGGAAAAGGATATGTATCTTGAACGGGCTTTGGTAGAAGTCGGTTGGATAAACGTCGAGGATCTCGCGCCTCGACAGTGGTGGCACATCGCGAGGGGAGGTGGCACGCAAAAGGTAGAAGTGACGATAGTGAAGGATGGCGTGGAACCGTTGTCATCGCGAAATACTTCGAGAAGGATTGGCAGAGGTGAATAATCTCATAGCATCGCGTATTGAGCAAAATTCCACTTTGTTAAGAAGTTGATCAGGATACTTGACGCTCGTTGATGCTCGGGTCTGGATAATCCTGGTTTCTCACAAGCGAGCCCTTGGACAGTGCAGGGCTGGCGAGGCTGCGGTTCAGCTGAGTTGATGAGTGCAGCCTGAACCGAATCCCAACTCCCAACCCAACAAATAACTTCGCATGCATGCCAACTCTGCGACAAGTATTTACTGAGAACCCCTTTCCTGAAATTCTCGCAAATCTGGTCTGAATAATGCGCCTTCTAGAATGCAACAACGATGGCGAGTTCAGCCTAACGGATGACCTTGGCGACCACGTTTCCCGGTACGCCATACTTTCGCACACATGGGGAGTGGATACAGAGGAGGTTACTTTCAGAGACCTGATAGATGGCACCGGGAAGAGCAAGGCTGGCTATGGCAAGATCCGGTTCTGCGCACAACAGGCCAAACGCGACGGCTTGCAATACTTTTGGGTAGACACATGTTGCATCGACAAATCGAACAGTACTGAGCTCGCAGAAGCTATCAACTCCATGTTTCGCTGGTACCGTAATGCTACTAAATGCTACGTTTATCTATCAGATGTATCGATAACTAAGCGGAAAGCAAGTAATCAACTCTCCGAGTTTACTTGGGAACCAGCTTTTCGGGCAAGCAGATGGTTTACACGGGGTTGGACCCTTCAAGAGCTTATTGCCCCGGGTTCGGTCGAATTCTTCTCCCAAGAAGGCAAGCGACTTGGCGATAAGAGAGCCCTTGAGCGACAAGTTCACGAGATAACTGGAATTGCTATTTCAGCGCTTCAAGGAGCCCCTTTATCCCAGTTCGGAGTCGATGAGCGATTACTATGGATAGAAAATCGCCAGACTACGCGCAAAGAGGACAAGGCGTACTCGCTACTAGGTATATTCGATGTCTATATGCCGCTTATCTATGGCGAAGGGGAAGATCATGCTTTAATCCGGCTCCGGGAGGAAATCGATAAACCTTCAAAAGGTGAGTACCCAACTTTGGTTTGGTATCTAGTAGAGTAACTAAAGCGAGCGCTAACCGGTAACTCAGGACTCGATCATCTTCCTTACGCTAATGAGGCGTCGTTCAATTCGTATACGAAGCAGCATTCGCCCTCTTGCCTCCCTAATACCCGTGTCGAGCTTCTTCGGGATATATATATCTGGGCCGATGGAGAAGATGAGCGGTGTATCTTCTGGCTGAATGGCCTAGCTGGAACTGGAAAGTCCACAATTGCCCGCACGGTCGCCCGTAGATATTCAGACCAAAAAACTCTCGGGGCTAGCTTCTTCTTCTCCCGAGGTGGTGGAGACGTTAGCCGCCCAGGGAAGTTTGTTACAAGCATCGCCACGCAGCTTGCGAAAAGTATACCCGCTTTACGTCGATATATATCCGACGCTATAGCAGAGTGTAACGACATTACAAACCTCTCTCTCCGCGACCAGTGGCAGCTGCTCGTCCTCCGTCCGCTTTCGAAGCTTGACGATAATAGCTGCCGTGCCTCGTATATTCTGGTAGTCGACGCACTTGACGAATGTGACGGCAGTGACAATATCCGAATAATTCTGCAGTTGTTAGCCGAGGCTCGATCCCTAAAGAGAGTGATGCTGCGAATCTTTATGACAAGCAGACCTGAAATTCCAATCCGACTCGGCTTCTATCAAATGTCTGAGACCGAGCATCGCGACTTCGTTCTCCATAATATATCGCCATCCATTATCGACCACGACATAACGATATTCCTAGAGTACAACCTTAGGCTCATTAGTGAGGAAAATTCCCTGGACGCCGGCTGGCCAGGTGCAGGAGCCATCAAGACTCTGGTCCAAAGTGCAAGTGGCCTGTTTATCTGGGCGGCAACTGCCTGCCGGTTTATTCGCGAAGGGCTATTTGCCGATGAAAGACTACTCGCACTTCTTAATGGCGGCGCCTCCGCTGCTGCAACACCAGAAGAACACCTTAACGAGATCTATATCACTGTTTTGCACAATTCTATTCAAGCAAACTTCAGCCAGCAAGATAAAGAGAGATTTTGCAGTATGCTAAGAGAAATCCTTGGAAGTGTCGTAACTTTACTCTCTCCCCTTTCGGTCTACTCTTTGAGTAGGCTACTCGCCACCTCGGAACAAAGGGTGGTCCGGTTACTAAAGGATCTTCATGCCATTCTAGATATTCCGAATAACCACCGCCCGCTCCATCTACATCATCCTTCATTCCGCGACTTTTTGCTCAACGAGGAGAGATGCAGAGATTCAAACTTCCTGGTAAACGAAAAACTAGCGCATCAGACACTGGCTATTCGCTGTATTCAACTTATGTCGACTTCTCTCAAAAGAGATATATGCGGTGTTACTCTCCCTGGTACTTGTGCTACTGGTATTGAGCAATGTCGAATAGAGCAGTGTCTTCCTCCCGAGGTAAGTTACGCATGTCTCTACTGGATTCAGCATCTTCAGAATGGTGGTGCTCAGCTCCACGATAACGACGACGTCCATCAGTTCCTCCAGACCCATTTCCTCCACTGGCTTGAGGCACTGAGCTGGATGCGAAAGATTTCTGAAGGGATTCTCGCGATTACTTCCTTGGAGTCCATCGCTCTAGTAAGCCTACTCGAGTATATTACGAGATATACAGCTAATATATCGTTCAGAGTATGGACTGCCCCAGTTTATACGCGTTTATTCATGATATAAAGCGATTTGTACTATATAGCCGGGTCGGAATCGAGCAGGCTCCTCTCCAGATATACTGCAGTGCACTTGTTTTTGCACCGGCGAATAGTCAAGTAAGAAAGCAGTTTAAAAGCCAAATGCCTTGTTGGGTGCAAAGATCACCTGATGTGCAAAAGAATTGGGGTTCTTTATTACAGACACTTGAGGGCCATTCGGACCATGTCGGGTTCGTCACCTTCTCGCCGGACGGCAAACAGCTGGCGTCGGCATCGGAGACGACGGTCAGGTTGTGGAACGCGGCCACGGGAGCGGCACTACAGACACTTGAGATTAAAGGTTGGGTCAGGGCCGTAACCTTCTCGCCGGACGGTAAAATAGCGGTATTGGCATTAAGAAGCGACGAAGAGAGCGACGAAGAGAGCGACGAAGAGGGCGTCGAGGGCGGCTCGGTTCAGCTCTGGGACGCAGCGACGGGCGCATTATTACAGTCCCTTAAGATCCACATGAGCATAAGCAGGGCCAAGGCCGTGGCCTTCTCGCCGGACGGTAAAATAGTGGCATCAGCATTAAGAAGCGACGAAGAGAGCGACGAAGAGAGCGACGAAGAGGGCGTCGATGGCGGCTCGGTTCAGCTCTGGGACGCAGCGACGGGCGCATTATTACAGTCCCTTAAGATCCACATAAGCATAAGCAGGGCCAAGGCCGTGGCCTTCTCGCGACACGGTAAAATGGTGGCACCAGCATTAAGAAGCGACGAAGAGAGCGACGAAGAGGGCGTCGAGGTGAAGGGCGCAATATTACAGTCCCTTAAAGCCCTTAGAAGTTCAGCGCTGGCCTTCTCTCCGGACAGTAAGATAGTGGCGTTTTCATCGTCAAGTATGACGGTCAGGTTGTGGGACACGGCCACGGGAGCTGCGCTACAGACGCTCGAGAGTGGAGAGTGGGCCAAGGCTGTGGTCTTCTCGCCAGATGGCAAGACGGTGGCGTCCGCATTACAATTTGGTGGGGTCCAGCTTTGGGACGTAGCGACGTGCGTGACTTGGCAGATCCCCGGCGTTTCCTTTTATGATGAAGCCTTGGCTTTCTCGCCGGACGGTAAGTTGGTGATGTCAGGGCCAGCCAACCATACAATCCAACTCTGGGATGCGGCGACCGGCGTAGCTCTGCAGACGTTCGAGGGCCACACGTCAGGTGTCGCGGCCGTGACTTTCTCGCCGGACGGCAAGGTCGCAGCGTCAGCATCGTGGGATCACACGGTCCGGCTCTGGGACGTAGCGACGTGTGCAGCCTCGCAAACGCTTAGTAGAGCTCAGGTCAGACGCGTGGCTTTCTCACCGGACGGTACATTGGTGGCGTCGGCATCGAGTGACGGCACGGTCCAGCTCTGGGATGTAGAAACGGCCGCGGCCTTGCAGATGCTCGAGGGCCATATAGGCGCGGTCGATGACGTGGCATTCTCGCCGGACGGCAAGATGATAGCGTCGGCGTCAAGTGATGGCACGGTCCGGCTTTGGGATGCAGCGACAGGTGCAGCTTCGCATACATTTAAGGGCGATATGTACTCGATAAGAGGCGTTGCCTTCTCTCCAGATAGCAAGACAGTGGCATTGGTGGAGAACTTCGTAGTCCAGCTCTGGGATGCAACGACGGGGGCGGCCTCGCAAACGCTTGACGTACAAACCCCGTCCGGTCCAGATTTAATCTACTCCGTGTCCTTCTCTCTGGACAGCAAGGTGATAGCGGTGGGATATCACAATCGGATCCGGCTCTGGGATACAGAGACGGGGGCGTTCTCGAAGATACTTGAGGACCATGAAGGCATTGGCAACGCCGTGGCCTTCTCGCCAGATGGCAATATAGTGGCAGCATCGACTCAGTGCGGGGTCCGGCTTTGGAATGCAGCAACTGGGGTAGCTCTTCAGACCCTTCCGTACGATCAGGTTGATGAGCTTTTTTTCTCTGGCGAGGGTCTATACCTCGGTAATTATCATAGAGGATTATCATATGTCCAATCTGACTCGGCTGGTATATTTGCACCCGCTCTCCCACCCCGGCAAATCCCATTTCGGAGGGAAAATTGGATAACTCAAGGCGGAGAGAACCTCCTTTGGCTCCCTCCCAATTATAGGGAGCTGTTAGCTTTTAAAGGGAATGTCTTTGTCTTCCAAGATATATCTGGTCAGGTTATATTTCTTACTTTTTCAAATTCTGTTCCTCTCAGGAAAGAAAAGAATAGCTAAAGGAATTAGCTTAGCTGAAAGCCAAGCGAATTTTGGACACTTTAATAGAGTACCAATTTGTAACCCTTTTTTTTGCTATCAGACATTCCTCTATAAAGAAGGGTGTTCTCTGTAAAGATTACTCTTAGCTACTTATAATATCTATGCCCCTGCCCTCTGTTATGAGAGAAAGCAATACATACCTTCTAAAGTATTCGTCTCCTTGAGGTTGCTTGTTAATTGTGCAGGCTAGTGGCTGAAAGGGTCGGCCTAGCCATAACCGGCTATTATATATATAAGCGCCTTGACAATGTGGCACAATAAAATATATGAAGTGTTTACCCGTTTGTGCCTCTGCTTAGTACCTAGGTGGTTCGTGAAAGCAACTTGGCCACAAAAGCGACTTGGCTACTACTAAATTGGCGTTCCTCCACTAAACTCCAGTACATAGAGCCAGAAATACCTCCTACACAAATTTACTATGTAAAATACTTGGCCAAGTCGCATTCACGAACCACCTGGGGTACTAAGTAGAAGGTACGAACAGGCAAGGCAGAAGCTGATAGAGCTAGCGACTCTACACAGCCTCTCCTACTCTGGGAAATATCTAGTTCAAAATTTGCGGTGGCAATGAGGACGTGATTTATTTGCTAACACTTGGTAATAACTAGTGAGGGACTAAAGTCTGAATGAAAAATAACTCCGACCGAGAACTTATGCCCTATAAGGTGAACTTGATGCGCCTGTTATGCCATATGGCGAATGCCTAATGCAGAGTCCCTGAAGTAAGAGACAAAGTTACCGATTTTGGCACAAGTCCTTCTCGGACCACTTATTCTAGCACTATCTTCTTCAGGCTTCACCTACGACTAATCACTGCCAATACATTAAGCGAGACCCCTTTTTACACCAGAACTCGGGTGGAACACTTTACAATTAACCACATTCCGGCTATTTTACTATGAAAATGTCCAAGTAAAATCCTTAATCAAATTATTGCCCTTAGTCTTATAAATTACAATAAACCTAGGAAAGCGTGATTGTAAAGTTGCAAGGGGGTAAAGCGCGACGTTTTGGCCTAGTGCCGCTTTTATACCAAAATTCGCTTAATTCTCACTTGGATCCAGGTTATCACAATTCACGAATTAATTAGAATAGAGCCTTTTATTTCGAGCTTGCTTGGAATCATAAAAAAATTAATCTTATACATTATAATATAAAGCCTATTTATTAGGGAAGTGTGCGTGTTGTGGGCGTTGTAGTATTTCGCCGCTGAATGGGCGAAATAGCTGTTTTTGGTGGGCCCAAGAAAGTGTCTAATATCAGTCGGTTAGTACTGTAGCTAGATTCACTTAGCGACCTTTACGTGTACCGTTGGTCTTATCCGATTGGTGTCTCATATGGTGAGATCTCTACTCGGGGTGACTAGTCTCATTTGCAACTGGTCCTTGCTGGTGACTGGTCTCCGCCTGGGCGAGTCATGTAGACGGTAGACCAGTCAACCCCCTAAGACCAATCGCCCAGTGACCCCTACGCCAATACATTCAGCAGTTCTTTCCCCTCGTGCCACCGCTCAACAATCTCAACCTGCTCCTCATACCAAGCCCCCATAGTCTCACTCTCCACGTACCCCATATGCGGACTCAACAGCACTTTACTCCTCCCCTCCGTCCCCCACTTCTCACTCCTCCACCGCGAATCCTTGGGCAACGGCTCAATCTCAAAGACATCCACCGCTGCCCCTCTAATGGCCCCTTTCTCCAGCACATCCAGTAACGCGTCATCATCCACTAATGGCCCTCTCGACGTATTAACGAACAGCGCGCTCGGTTTCAACAACGCCAAGTCGGCAGCACCGACGACTCCCCTTGAGCGGTCGGAGAGCACGTAATGCACGCTTAACATATCGGCCTCTTTAAACAAGTCCTCTTTCGAAACGACCTTGAAGACTTTCCCATCCTCATCCTCGACCGGCAATCCCAACGACTTCGCCTTTTCGTCAGCAGCTTCTTGCGTAAGACTCGAGCTCCAAGCCAAGATCCGCATCCCAAAACTCTGATACATGATTTTTGCAACATTGCCCCCAAGCCGTCCAAGTCCGAGGGTAGAGAAATTCTTCCCGGACAAGCCGGTCGCGAGGTCCGTTTGCCACCCTCCTTCCTTGACTCCCTTGTCATCGCTCGCAATACCGCGCGCAATGCCAAGGATAAGAGCGACCGCATGCTGGGTCGTTGAATCGGGGCCTCTCTTCTTCTTTGCTGCAGTTGAGGTAGAGCGCCCTTTCCCAGGAGCACCGGTCACGTGGATGCCGAGCTCCTTTGCTGCAACCATGTCGATGCCTGCATTTCGGACTCCCGTAGTGAGGAGGAGTTTGAGGTTGGGCAGTTGCTCTAAGAGATCGCGCGGGAAAGGGGTGCGTTCGCGCATGGAGGAGATGACGGTGAAGGGTTTGAATCGGTCGACGAGTTGTTGCTTGACTTCGGGAGGGGTGGAAGGGTGGTTGTAAGGGAGGAGAGTGTCGCGGAAGACGGTGATGGAGAATGTGGGGTTTAAATTTCCGAAGTGTGGTGCGGCCATGTTTTGGTAGTCGTCGAGGATGGCCAGCTTGATCGGGGTTGGAGGAATGGGAGGCATAGTGATGTGTCTAATCGGTTGTTGGAGGGAACGAATTCGAGAAAGCTTGTTTGCAGCGAACATTAAAAACTCAATTGAGGTATAGAATGAAGAAGAGAGTCCTTTCACTTGAAAGAGACTCCGATATAGCTTGGCAGAGAAGGGATAAATGTATATCCCCCAGATGGAGGAGGCGTTCGACGTCGGCTCAACCCCACTTCAGACGAAGGCGGGGCGAGATCGGGGAGCCCCCCATGACGCAATTTTGTCAGCAACAGTTTTGGACGAGTGAACACAACTGACAAAGCAGCGAAGAACTACGGGAATATATATCACGTGTAAATACTTCTAGAACCCCGGTGGGGGTGGATGTGCCATGAAGAAGCTCGAGGCGCTGTTTGCCCTTCGATTCCCCATTGGTGCGCATGTTGGCGGATCAGCTACCTCGTCGGCGATTGCTGCCCCGACTCATAAAGACCCCCACCACAAAAGCTCGTGGAAAACCTTCGGGATACATGACCTTTGATTCGTGGAGAGTAATTAGAGCTCATATAAAGGGCCCCGTCTGGTACCGGATTGCTTTTGCTCCTGAAATTGGAGCGGCAGATGATCCATAAAAGCTGCACTCTGCACTCCGTTTTCGCATCCCACGGTTGACACAGGTCAGTTGACACGATACACAACAGCCACACGTTGAGCGTGCGTTGTCAATCCACGCTGCGCACAGGAAAGAGAGAAAAGAACAGAAGCAATCATGGCTCCTTCTGCAACAGAAATCCCAAGAGCTGCGATGGAGAAACCTTCAAAGGCCAATATTGGAGTGTTCACGAACCCAGAGCACGACCTGTGGGTGGCGGAGGCGTCGCCGTCTGTTGAGAACATTGAGAAGGGCGACAGTTTGAAGCCCGGAGAGGTGACTATTGGGATCAAGAGTACCGGGATCTGCGGGTGAGTAGCAAGAGGTCTTCATAGAGCTTCGCTAACTCCATATCAGTTCCGATGTTCACTTCTGGCATGCAGGCTGCATTGGCCCTATGATTGTGAAGGACACACATATCCTCGGTCACGAATCTGCAGGTGTTATTCTGGCCGTCCACCCTTCTGTCGAGACTCTCAAAGTGGGGGATCGAGTCGCCATTGAACCCAACATCATCTGCAACGAATGCGAGCCATGCCTCACGGGACGATACAACGGTTGCGAGAAAGTCGAGTTCCTCTCCACCCCGCCTTGTCCCGGTCTCCTTCGCAGATATGTCAACCACCCTGCTATCTGGTGCCATAAGATTGGCGATATGTCTTTCGAAGATGGAGCATGTTTGGAGCCATTGAGCGTTTCCTTGGCAGCTATGCAACGAGCTGGTGTCAGGCTTGGAGACCCAGTCCTCATTTGCGGTGCTGGCCCAATTGGTCTCATCACTCTCTTGTGCTGCCAGGCTGCTGGAGCCTGTCCACTTGTCATCACCGATATCGACGAAGGAAGGTTGGAATTTGCCAAGAAGCTATGCCCATCTGCCACCACTTTCAAAGTCGAGCGAGTATCAGCAGAGGAGTCCGCAAAGTCGATCGTAGCTGCATTCGGAGGCATCGAGCCTGCCATCGCAATCGAGTGTACCGGGGTCGAGAGCAGTGTAGCTGCTGCAATCTGGGCCGTGAAATTCGGAGGGAAGGTATTCGTCATTGGAGTCGGGAAGAACGAGATGACCATGCCATTCATGAGACTAAGTGTACGCGAAATCGACCTACAATTTCAGTATAGATACTGCAATACCTGGCCACGAGCTATCCGACTTGTGCAGAGCGGAATCATCGATATGAAGAAGCTGGTGACCCATCGGTTCCAGCTTGAGGACGCAGTGAAGGCATTCGAGACAGCTGCCGATCCAAAGACTGGGGCGATCAAGGTGCAGATAAAGAGTGAAGATTGAGAGATTCCACAGGAGAAGCGTTGTAGAGGCGAACATAGCATGTAAAATAATCATGAATCCGACCGTGGTTTTCACTGATTTTACGAAGCTTCTTCCTAGTGAATCTTGTGCCAGAGAAAGCTCAAAATCCCAACCAATTAAAACTCGCTTACATAAGAATCATCTTTTCCTCTTTCTTCCGAAAACCTTACAATTTTCTGGCGCGATTCCCTCCCAATCCATTGCACGTCCACTCCTCCCTCTCGAACCTCGAGAAGCATTTCCTTGAGTCTCTCGGGCGCATATTCTTCCTTAATTATGTCCTTCGCCGCGTCGCGCGTCCTACGGCGCACCGCCCAGCTCCCAATTGGACGAACCACTGCCAGATTCGAATCGACAGCTTCGAAAGCCACGGAGGCCGCGAGGGATACCGCCTCGAAAGCTTCCGAAAAAGCAACCGAGTACAAGAGTAAAGCTTCGGAGGGCCTGTCGAGGGTCACTTCCGCGGCTGGTCCGGCTATCAGTGGTGCGGCCAAAGGTGTTGGGAATGCTCTCGGGAAGATTGGAGGACGGACTGGACGGTTGATTGCGTTTATTGAGCGTGAGTATCCTGTTTAGAAGTGTAATTTGAATGCGCGGAGAAAGTTTGGGAGCTCAATGGCTGATGCTGCGGTTACAGGACAAATCCCGCCGACTATCTACTATGCGCGGGTCGGACTGGAACTTTCCAGGCTTGTCTTCAAGGGGCAGAGCATGACTCCTCCGTAAGTTTGATCCCTGGAACTCAGATGAAATGTTGGAGACTGATACATGAGAATAGACCCGTCTCAACGTTCCAGGCATATTTCCAACGTGCCGTCAAGAGCGTACGAAACCCAGCCGCCCTCCTCCCTTCCTCAGCCAATGCCACCCCGTCCAACGTCCTCAACCAGATCCGAAATCTCAACACAAGTCAAATTGTCGCCGGAGCTGTGGTTGGTGCTGAGCTGTTAGGTTTCTTTACCGTTGGAGAGATGATTGGCAGATTCAAGCTTATTGGTTACCGAGGCGATACTGGTGCTCACCACTGAGCTGGGAATGGAATAGAAGTGTATGAGGATGAGGCGCAGAACATGAATGATCTTGAATCGGTGGTGAAGAGAACCGGGATCAAGGGATTCTGACGTTTTATTGCACATATCCCTGTGACAACTTTTCTTTGTATGTCTGTACATCACAACAATAAACAGCATCATGTCGGATTACACTTGTTCTGCTGAGAAAGATCTGGCTTTGGTACTTTGCCCTGGCCTCTGCTTAGGATTCAGCCGGATCGAGAGAGGGCAGCTCCACCAACCAAATCGGAAGGACGATCAGGAACTGGTTTCTTTCTCTGTTCCACGCTATCCGGCCCAAGTCCAACTTGAAGGAACCTCGCACCAAAACCAAACTGATTTTAGGAGCTTCATGAATTCCTCACGTGAATTGCACCAGCCACAGTTTCGCCTCGAAATTCTCACCTCTCTTCATCAGTCCCTCATTCAACTTCCTTCTAATTAATCCAAGCATCCAGGAACATCCTCCCACTTCTCCCTCGACGCTTCAAACCATCCCATTTTCAACTCCCTATGAGGCTTAGATTGCGCATATTCTAGCCAATAAGGGCAAAGATCATCTCTCAGCTGGACCCATCCATCATCCATCCACCCCATTCCAATGGGGATCCCGCTCCTCGCTCGCAACTTGACGTCCATCTTTTGATTCGGGCTTCAACGTAACATATCACTGGACGGCGTTGAGATGGAAACTACTTCTCATACTTTCCCATGCGGTGAAAGATGACATGACGCCGTCCCTGCGCCTGAAAGCTTGACACCGAGACCGTGTCGATTTGATGTGGAAGATCAACGGTCTAGACACTCTATTTCGTCTTTACAGATATAAATCCTCCAAGAGGTGCCGTAGTGAAGATGTCCTTCTCCATTCGAGAGCCACCGGCGCTCCTGACCTCATACCTTGCCCTGCTCTCCCCATACACGATGAAACCTCCTTCTCTACCCCTATCGACCGCCGCTTTTCTCACCTGTCCCACAGCGGCCAAAGTTCCCAACCTCAGCGAAGCGGAATGGGCTCTTACAAAGCTCCTGGAAATCAGAGGTTTCAAGGAGTGGCAGGAAAGGTACCGAGTCAAGCACATGCCCTCTCGCCATACCTGGCAACAAGCTCCCGGCCCCGCTGATCTGTATTTCAACAGCAACACCATCGTCCCGAGAAACCACCATTACCCGCACGGCGGTCTCAACACCTCAATTTCCTCACCTCTACCACCGGAATGGTAGAGATGACGCTCGCTATAGAACAGTACGACCCCTCCCACACCACTCCGACCCTGTATCGAACTTCTCATCCTGGTGTCGGACAACGCAGATCTTCCAAGCACACTTCTATCGCACCCAAATCACTTATTATCGTCGAGGATCTGGGTTTCCGGAAAGGCAATCGATGAGTCTGTATTGGCAGCTCGAGGGCATATGGCAAGCTCCTACGTGAGGAGGCATCGAGTGTGACGGGAGGTGGAAAGTGCTGCACTACGTTCTTAAAGGTATTTACCAACCGATTATCATCCAAACTTTTGAAGGAAGCTTGGGTGCTGCTCTGCCTTGCACTACATCTCCATCGCAACATGGAAAGTGGGATGATCTGGCAAGGCATTTATAGCCTCAGCGAAAGAGAGCGTATTGGGAAGTTGTTGTCAGTTAGAAGATGGAATTTGAGAACTATTCACCATCAATTCTTGTTGGGTAATAGTTTACCGCGGCAACTTCAGACTTTCATTAGACTAATATGTAGGTCGATAGTTGAGGTGGCATGTGGAGAGGTGAGAAGCCTTGCTTGAGCATCAGCGTGGGTATAAAAGTTCCTCTTCCGAGTTGTTTGGCAAAGGTAGGATCGAAAGATGATAGGAAGCTCTTACACATGTGTGCCGCCGCCCTCACTTCCACTTCCCAACATGCCGGAAGATGTGTAGCTTGCAGGCGCGGCTTCCTCAGCTCGCTCCTCAACATCTGCTCGATATCTGACTGCTCTTGCAAGCATTCTATGGAAGTATTATCAAAACGACAATAAAAACCACTTTTGTCATTCTTTCTTCACATCCCGTTATAAATTCTTTTTCATCTATTATAGTCCCCTATAACTAACTATGAGTATACCGCAAAACTACATAACTAATCAGCTTACATTCCCGAAGCCGACATTTGACCAAGCCCACATTGCCCTTATCCATGATTTCACAAAGCCCTCCTAGTTCAAGACTCAAACAGCTCCAAGTTCATTACCAAATACTTTCCCAAGTCTTTTGTGAGAGTAACCGGAATGTTTACCTTTATCCCCTTGAAGCAAGTGCTTCTACTACTATTTATCAGAAGGAAATAGCCGACTCCTTCAACTTGGCCAGGGTCAGCAGATAGTGCTGAAGAATCGAAACCAAGGAGTAGAATGTGATATATATTAATTCTGAGGTGTATATCACGGGTGATCAGAGAAAGTGGTTCGTGTTCTCTCTTGAGGTATCCAAATCGCGGCTGAGTGTTCTAAATAGCCTTAAGCTATCACTATTTTATGTTGGTAAACTGGAGAACCGACCGCTCGGTTTGTAGGTGGTACAACGTAGCGATAGAATGGGGGTGCTTCGGAACACCAGGCACGTGACGTTCAAAGCAGCCCCCCCCCTTTTCATTCTCGCTAAAGCTTCCCATGATACACCACGTAATGTTTTCAACCGTCACCCAATTGGTTAAGCATGCGATTTTATACCCACTTACTTGTAATCAAAGTACCTTTGTCTAATGTTCTGCTCAATGTTCAGGTCTCGGGTGCTCGCTTGTGAATGGCTGAGGCTGGCGGTCCCGATTCGCTCGCCGTGTGGGCTTGCAGTTGCAGCTGCATGTTGTGAAATGCCACTTGGAGCCCGCCTTGCAGTATGTCTCATAATTCGCTTCGCACAAATGACGCTTGAAAATGATCCCACACCTGGAAATCAACTCTCATCGTACCTTAGCCTTGCGGAAGCCGATTTCAATCCACTTTCATCCTATGTTCTATTCGAAGACTTCAATCACACCGCGACTAAGTGGCTCATGCTAATATGGACGGACTAAGTGCAACCTCGAGCTATATTGCTATCTTATCTTTGGCCGTACAGCTAATAAATGCCACGCAAAACCTGCGAGCATTCTTCGCAGATGTAGCTGGAGCACCTGGCGAGATACGAAGGCTCGCCACAGCTTTATCTCAGTTGGCAGATATTTTACAAGACGTTCAAATGGTTAGCAAAATCCAGAAAGCACAGATCGGAGCACCTCCTGCACCACGGTCACTCCTTGCATCCTTGGATGCCTGCAAGGATGAGTTATCCCAGCTTCAGGTATATGTCAACGCGGCCGAACGGAAGACAAGGGGTTCAGGGAAAATCTCTAGACATTGGGAGTCGTTCATGGTTGTAGTCAAAAAGAGGGAGATAGAGAAATATGGATCGCAACTTGACGAGGCAACTCAGTTTCTCTCGATAGCGATGACAATGAACTTGATGGTTCTTAAGTATGATCAGCTTGCGGTACATGTAATGATACATTTATGCTTACGGAACTAGCCTCACTAGCCTCAAGATGGCCGCGAATACTGCACGACCACCATCACTTCTCGATTGGGCCGAGAGTCCACACAAAATATCGTCTCATCCATGCCTTGCCAGCCCCAACAAAATATCCTTCCGAGGTTTCCCAAGACGCATGAAGACCTCCCACAGTGTAAAACCATGTTCGATTCAATTTGGCAGCTGTCTATTCGACGCACTCTACACCCAAAAAGAAACTAGGCACGACGCACAGAGAACAGTAGGCAAAAATCATTAATCATCAAAAAGGCTGTACTCACTATATCCAACTTCAACCCCCACATCTGCTTGATGCGACGAATACTTCTGGATCTTAAACACCTTCCAACTAAGATACACCAATGCGAAGGGCAACCGGGTCTCTTTCTAGCTCAAGTTTGGTTCAAAAGAGCATGGCCACTCATCGAAGAATTCGCAAAACAGGCGTCAAAAGCAGAGAATGAGACGCACGAGCCCGACATTCAACTTCTCGACGAATTCGATCGAGTGGCCGGCTATCTATGGAATTTATATGTGGACGCAGAAGCCCGTTTTCGATCCCGGCAGGGGTTTCATTGGTCCGAGAGGACAGAGGAAGGAGACTTCCCTCTCTTTCGCCGACCAAATGCCTCCTTCTGTTCCTTCCTAGCGCAGTACGGAGTTCGCTACGCTGTTCGTTATTATGTAGGGAATGGAAATAGGGATGTTCGCAGAAAACCAACAAATTCTGAACTCGACCACGCCATCTCGCTGTTATCGAAAACAGCAACGGCGGATAGCGGGATCTATCAAGACTTGCTGCAAGCGAGAGGTTTCAGTTTTAGAACGAGTTTGAAACCGTTGATAGCCAATGTTCGCAAAGTAGGGCGAAGAAAAGATTCCTTTTCGGCGCCGTGAAGGCGAAACGTGAAGCCAGACCAAAGAGTGCTTTCCACTCGGACGGACGTCCAAACGACACTAAGGTTCTCTCAAACTAAAGGATGAGCTCTAGAAACTTCGAGCAAGTGCTGATGGGTTCTGGCCTAAGAGCATTTGGAGGCTCTTATGACGGGATACGAATGACTTGTTTCGAATCAGGTGCTTGAAACAAAATGTAGAATCATCTCATGACTCCAGATCAGGCTTCAACCTTCTGGCGTTTTCGAATATCCAAATAACCAGACTGCAACTGCAGAGGGAGGAAGAAATGATTGACACGTGGGCCGGAAAAAATCAGACGAATGGTGTAGCCCTTGGGTGCCAAGATTCAGGTGCAGCCTCATGATTACTGGGCTCGGCCATCCTTGTGCTACCTCTAGAGGAGCATCAATGACTCACATCACATTCACCCTATCTGGAGAAGACCGCATTTGGGTTGAAGAAGCAGTCCTGATCAGTTAGCGAGGCAATAAAGGGGAGCACATCACATTACTGTTGGAAGACGCGCACGTAGAAAACAAAAAACGGTCGCCCCATTTAATGAGTTGAATCACTATACTATTGTAGACTACTTAAAGATATGGATCGATCTAATCTAACCACTTGGCGATTATTTGGTCAGAGTTGACAGGCAGCCAACGGTGGATATGGACGACATTTAGAACCCCTCAAGTACTATTCTGGATCGACACTCTTTGCATCCCCGTGGCCAAAGAATATAATCACATAAAGATGCAATCGATCAATAGCATGGCTAAAACGTATGCCAGTGCTCCAGCTATCGTTATTCTCGATCACGAATTGCAACAAATCAAGCATCTTGGAAAGCCTGTCTCAGAGCTCCTGGGACTTTTAGCATGCTCGGCCTGGATGTCTCGGTGCTGGACATTCCAAGAAGGAGCATTGGCAAGAAAGTGGCTCATTCAATTTGATGATGGCATCTTGAGACCCGATATGGATTTGGAAAGCTCGGATTCTGGAGCAGTACTATCGGAGCTTCGCAAATTCCTGGCGGATGTACCTCGACTAAGTCCCATCGGACGTAATTTGAGGTCTTTTAAAGCCAGGTCTTTATTATTCCTCAAAATATGGAACGGGATTTGCACTAGATCCACAACCAAACGCGATGATCTGATATCCATTATTGCTATCTTGTTGAGCTTTCGGACTGCAGAGCTTATTGAAATGCCAGCCCGTAGGAGGCTACTTTCACTAATCTGTGCTCAAGATGTCCTCACATTACCTCTGATGTATCGAGAAAGACCAGCGCTAAAAGATTGGAGCGAAGGATGCCAATGGTTGCCATCAACCATCGAGGAAGTGCCTATCGATATCAGTGGAGATGCACTTTGGAGAAGAGCTCCCCTCAATGACTTTTTCGTGCTTAAAAGACCTCCAGCCGATTCCATCCCCGGTTACCAGAAAACGCGGCTATACTTCACCCAAACTTCGGGGGGGCCCGACGACTCAACACTGAAGCTCATTGACGAAGACACAAACGAGCATATCAATATTAAGCTTGGATTATCGGACGATTTGAGATTACCTCAACTTCACATCTGCCTTGTAATCCAATACTCCAGCATCCAAGTCGACAGAAGTTCTTTTGAGGGAGCTACATTTGGTGCCTGTCTGGGCGTCCGGTATCAGCGCGATGGGTTTGTACAACTTCATTACATATGTCCAGTGACATGTGCAATATTTCTACAGAGCCACGTGTATGATGAGGTACAATCGAGCGATCCTGTGGCTATTGTCAAGCAGGAGGATCTGGCTGGAACGACGGAGTATGCTGTTGAGTACAGTAAGTATTCATTGATAAAGAATGATTTATGTATGGAATCTAATAAGGTAGCAGAGTTTCCAGAGACTAAATCCCTCTCTGAACGGCGGCCTTTTTTCGAAATGATAGGTCGACAAGTACTCACTCGGGTCTTGTTTTTCCCTTGGATAACTCACAGTGTTTTCTACATCTCAAGCTGGAGCTCAATTTGCTTCACCCTGTTTCTTTGGAATATGTCTTTGACGTTAGCACTCGCTTTTTTGTGCATTGTTCTTGCTCGATTAATGCTATTTACGTACGAATTTACCTTTCTCTCAAAAAGAGACTTACGAGAAGCAGAATTTGAGGAATGGTACAGTGAGCTACATGAAGACACAATCGCCCTTGATCGCACGACAGTTTCCCTTCATTACAGGCCGTCAATCACTTGTAGCACCATAGGACTTGGGGTTCTATTTTTGCCAGTATCCCTTTTCGGGAAAGGCCTACCTGCTGAACGAGTCTTGCTCGTCATAGCTTTGGTCATTGAAACTGAAGTTGGAGTACTGCTTTTCAAATGGCTTCTAGAACTTTACGCTAGTACTTCGCCTAGAATCATCAACCTTCCCGCACGGTTGGCTTTTATGACGACTTCTAATGCCACAATGCATCGACAGACACAGTGGTTTTTCAGGCGATTGTACGCAAACTCGAGACTCACTATCTTCTTTGGGCGGGTTTTAGGCATAAATTCATTAACGGTGCCGTTTCGGAAACCTCATGTGGCTATTTCCTTCGATAACTGTCCCGAACTCCTCACAAGCAATATCCCTAACACGATAGAAGCATGCGAAAGTGCCATGGAACCGCGTAAAAATGCGGCGGCGCCTTGGAATGATAGAGATGTGGAAATATTCAGTCTTTCTACAAATGCCCGTAAGTGTCCTTGGCCAGAAGAACGTTTCTCAGCCAAGTCCAAGCCCATCTTACTGAACTATAACACAGAGAAGCTACGATTTGCAAATAGCCACAGTGGCCTTGCGCTGAGGGGCAATAAACTTGGCAATTTGGACGAGGCACGGCATTACCTGAATGGGCTACTAGCAGAGCTATATTTGAACCTAGTGGCTTATTGGCTCATCGCCACCTTAGGGGTACTTGCCTTCCTCATGAGCTTCAACGACAGAGGTATCTTACATTTGTTTTTCTGTTTAGTTATGGTTGTTGTCTTGTTTGGAAAGTACTTCCTTGCTACTCTTTCAGCAACAGCAGATGATCCGAGCTTAGTAACAGCACGATTTTCGATCCATTTCAGAACTACTACAAGCACCTTGCTGCTTGTTTGCTGCTTACCCTGATCTGTACTACTACTTTATCCACAAACACTCCCTGGAGGCATAGTCACAATATCGCCATGTGCTGTTTGTGTGGTGGGCGACCTTACAATGCGCTGGTTGATAGAGTTGCTCGGACACTACCGTGTGCTTTTCTCAAAAGATTGCTTGGTTTACTGGAGATGCGGACTTGGTGAGGGGAACGAGGCATTAGATGAGTGCCACCGGCGGTTGTTTTCCAAATCGCGGCTCATGAGACGGGTGGAATGCATCTCGCGAACAATCTCTATTGGATTTTCAAATTGGCGGCAGTCGATTGCTGCATGGAGATATGGTAGCCGCTCAATTTACAACACCGCTGCGGCTCATGAGGAAGGCAGAGGTCAGACTATCGCAGGTGTGAGGGGGGCCTACACAGATGACGGCGACGAGGATCTAGAAGGAGACTTGCTGCTGCTTGATATTCAGAATTAATGATCTCATGAAAAGAAAGAAGTCTTTTCATAAGCCAACGGGGCGTATCGTAAAGTACTAAAGATAGAAATTAATTTTTGAAACGAGCATTTATAAGGATACCGATAAGTGTGGATTGCAAACGAAGTGGGTTAAAATCACTACTTTAGGCCAGCTTATTGGCTTTGGATATAACGCCTCCCTTCAAGGAGGCTAGATTGTAATTGTACCTTAAGCATTCTGGTGAGTCGTAGCAGTTAGACAATTGCGAAGTCTTTGTACACAAATTGTCCTCCTCTAGCGCCTCTGATCACTTCTCCATCCATGATGCCATGCATGTAGCTGCTGAGTTAGCATCGTCTTAGTCCCCGCCAAAGGGGAGAGTCGCAAGGCAGACTCACCATTGGCCCACCATTTTGTAACGCTCATTTCCAACAGGTCTTAAGACATAAGGCAGTTCACCGCCCAAGAGCACGCACACAATGTCACCATTTGCGCAACCGGTTGGCCCAATGCCCATGTAACCTTTCTCGGTCATGAAGAACCGCTGAGAGCATTGGAAGCCTTCTGACCCTGCGGCCTGTTCGTTTAAAGCTTCGGCGAGCTTCTTTTCTGATTCTAAGCTCTGCGGTGGCACCATGGCATCGACCCTGTCTAGTCTCCGTCTTCTGTCTCGCGGATTGTCTCGTAGTGTGAGCCCCTCATGATATTTGATAACCTTGCAATCAAAAGTGATTGTTCTCCAAAAGCTTCTTTATACGATCCGCCCGTTATATAGTTGCCGTTGCTCTCATCTATTAGAGCCTTCCACTGTATGATAATATCTTTGAATGACTGTTGATTAGCCTCGGATCGCATGGGAATTATGGCGAGTTGGTCAGGAGCCACTTTGCCAACAGCGTTATTTTCATCGACGGGTATTCCCTTGAGGACCAGAATTGAATCATCTTCCTTAAATTCCATACGCGATTTGACCAATTTGCCGTGTAGTACGGATGCCACACCATATATAGAGCCGACTGCCTGGGATTGAATAGGATCGTTCGGAGAACTGCCAGTATATTCATACTCGACTTTTTCTTTTGCTGGTTACGTTTTAGTCTCTGGACGTGAGCACCCCTGAACTATGCCCTGAGCAGCCGCATACCCTGAGCACTATAATTAGGATCCAGTTTTGGCTTCCTGGCAGCCTGATTGGGCCCCTTCTGACCCGGTTTTCCAGTCGAGTTTTAGATCCCTGCCAGGGCCAATTTTGTATTCCAATGGATTATCCGCCCTTGACTAAAAGCTCGTGCTAAATTTGTTCAACGCTTACAAAAAATATGCAACTTATTCTATACAAGCATACAAGGCCAACTTTTTAAATAATTATTTTATTTCGTATCTATTTACTGGCCTCTTATAAGGTTTGCTTCTAGCTCTTTAGCCCAGAGGAGCAATCTTTGGAATTTATACTACATGCTACATAACTGCTCCATCTCTAAACCTCTCCTCCACCTCCTCCATCTCCTCTGTATAATGCTTGGGTGCCTCGATAGAAGGGAGTACGCCAGTGTTATCTGGTATGACAGGGTCTGACAGGCCAGTAACATTAGATAGAAAAGATTCATCTCTACCCTCATCAAGTCCCAGATTGCTAATATCACCTTCATCCTCATCAAAATCCCCTAGATTGCTAATATTATCTCCATCATTAAAGGGTCCCCAGTTATACAAAGCATTGTCCGAGAAATGGTATTCGGAATCTTTCAACTCGTCTGCAGCGCCTGCCGTGCCCATAACTCTTTGGAGGAACCACTGCATTTCTAGTAGCGCCATACTGGGCAATGGTCTTGCTTCTGGATCGTCGGTTGTTAGCTCGAAGAGGTCACCAGATTTGATACGGCGGTCTTCGGACTGGCGGCAGTCGATTAGGCGGGTTTCGTCATTGCTCTCAAGATTTCTAGTTGACAGTGGTATAGTAGTGAGGTTGACTGTTGGCATAACCAGGGGGTGTTTGGCCTGCCAAAAGAATTGGATCGTTAGGGTTGTATTATCCTCAGAAACAGAGATTGGTTTAAGAGCAAATGCTCCTTCGTTCCAAAGGATATGCGCATCCGCCGAAAGAGTAATCATGTTTCTAGCTGTTTCGAGACCGTGTTCCTCTGGGCCATCTGGGAAAACTGCTGCTTCCCAAGTAGTGATCTTTTCCTCGGGCCAGAAGTTCCTTAGCATGCGCCAAAAGACATGCCGTTTTCCAAACGTATCCTCTTCTTTAGTTAAGAGACAGAAGGGATAGATATGAGCAACTTGGATAGCCCTGGTGCCAGTAAGTACACAGCGAGAGTTGTCTCGTCTTGCTGCCTGTACTATATTAGTAATAGCTTTGTAACGTAATAAGGAGTGTATTTTAAACTTACACTGTCAAGTGCTGATTTGGAGCGAGTAAAAGAGGTTTTTTGCCTTTTGGCCGGCGGAGTATTTGCGTCTTGTGGCGATCCTTGTAAAGGGGATGAAGGAGGTCCTGACAGTGATGATTGTAGTCTATGAAGGATTGGTGATGACCGTGGTGTTGTTGCAGCTGAAGCTGACCCAGGGATAGATTGATTCCCTGTAAAATATTAGCTACGTAATTGAGCCCGATAGTACTCATCTTACAGTTCGCTACCATTGTATAGGTTTGTCCAGCAGCTATGCAGACAATATTCGGATTAAGCTCAGCAGTCTGTACCAACAATGCTAGCTCTTGAAGGTCACACAGATGACACGCTGCCCAAAAATGCGGGGGTATATCGCCAAGCGAAATTTGTAAGCGCTCCAGAAGGTTAAGGCGTTCTTGGCTTGGGAGGTTACAGTCCTCATCTGTAAATAGTGGCTGCTGGGATGGCGGCATAGCTTGAGTCGCGACGTGGGATGTTGAGAAGGTACAAGGTTTGTGGTTTGTGCGGCAAATAAAATTCTATGCCAAGCCGCTAAAGGCCAAGGTGAGCTGAGGATGATTAGCGCCTGAGTAGAAGCGGCCAGGCGTACTAACCGATCTTGGGACCAAAAATAAAATTGTCGATTTCAACTACCATCGATAACTGCCATGTTACTTATACCACTCGTTGTGAGGGCCATGAAGTCTGGTACCCATGAAGGCAATTCCTTTCCACCGTCTGGGTGATTGCCTTGTAGGAAGTTGTAGACTCTGAGGTCGCCGAAGTATTCCAGCATTGCTCTAAATGCGGACGTGTACACTTTATTACAGCTGAGGCTATAATCGGGACTGATCCTGGGTCCGCAGTTGATTAACCCAAGAATAGCATAGATTTTATCTCTAGGGTCTGTCGCAAAACGACGGAGAGTGTATTGGACCATTGGGGATAGAGGAATCTCGATATTTTCCAGCAATTTAATCCGCATGACCCTGATTGTGTCAGCCTTGATAAACATTTGCGGCGCATAGTACTGAAATATACGATATTTTTCAGACCATTCTGGTCGAACCTGGCCCGATGTGTGGACGGCATACACCGTGTAAAGTTTAGAAAATATCTCAAAACATTCCCAAGGAAGACTCTTTTTCCCTACTTGAACTTTTGCAGCTCTGGCCAGCGTGATCTCTTGAACCGTCCACACCCTATTCCACCAGTCTCTGAAAAACAGGGCGCCTATGCCTGCGAAACATTCGTCTGAATCATGTCGAGCGTGCACAGAGTGAAACAAATTGGTCCACTCCTTGTATATTTGGTGACGGTCACTCCTCTCCTTCAAGATCCTGTCCTCAATTAACTTTGCATGTGCAGAAATCTCGCCGAGGAAGTCCATGCCACGGTCCGTGTACTTATTTCCTTCTCCCAGCCAGACCAAGACTTCGATAGAGCTAGAATAGATGTCTGCCATCTGTGAGACCTGGTTATTCCGCACTGTAGCATCATCCTGGTTGATACAAAGGGCATCAACCCAGAGAACGCGACGCTTTGTGGGGCGGCGCAGGCTTCTTAAGGCGCAATATAGATTGTATCGTACAAACAGAACACCACCGTCAATAAAGATCGGAGCTATCGCCTTATCCGTGCCCCAGGTATATGACAATGCCTCATAGTCTTGACCCCCCTTGATGGGTTGATGAAGGAGGCTACAGAAAATTCGATATTGTGGTTCTGGGGACGGTTCAACGCTGAGGATCCTGAACCATCTACTTTCCTGGAGTTTCCAGTAGCTATATAATTCGTTTGCAGTGGGCATCTCCATCTTGCGCAGTTCTTCAGCCTCATCGAACAATTGTACCAGCACTTTTCCCTGGGCCATTACGCAGGTTTTTTGAGGATATGGGACTTCTTGACTGGGAATGAGATCTCTCGCAATGGAAAGACTGCTTGTTGAGAAAGGCTATTTATGCAAGAAAAGTACGAAATTGGGCGTCAAGAGGATCAAGATTGGAGCCTGAATATACGCTCCTAAAAGGTATTTCTAGCTGGACCAGTAATTTTTTGACGATAGCTCCGCACCGCGAACCAATGATTATTTACAACCAATCGCCAATCTCTCCAAATCCGAAATTTGGTCATGAATTAATTAGTACTATGGCGGGCTACCTGCAGTGGATGAATTGAACTAGCTGTTCTAAATACAGAGAGGATCGTTTGAGGATAGCAAAGGCGTGGTGCTGTGCCCTACTAGTTGAATCCGTTTGAGTAAGATGAAGTTGTTCCGTCGAACGAAGTTAGTAACTGCACATGTAATGAATAAAATTCCTATAAAACACAAGTTCTTCAAGAACTTACATCTGAGTGTTGGTCGCAGGGGTGCAGGCCGGAGAGTTCAAGTGAGCTGAATGGCCGCTTCCGGCGCTTGCAGAATTCACGCCTGCCCCAATATATGTGCAGCATGCCGCCCAGTCGATCGTTAAAACAGTACACGTACTAGACTGTGGGAAGTGTAGGTAAGCGTTACCATTGGCAAACCCATCGATCAGCTCGCGCTGATACGATGCATCCACATTGAGATAGTGAGACGAAGCGGCTTAGTGATTGGGCAGCCACGTGCCCTACTGTAACGAGCCTGCGGACATTAAGGTAGTCTGTGTTTTTAGCGATATTTCCAGGCATCACAAAACCAAAGTCGCCTACTTCACTTCATAGTTTCTTCACAACTACAAATTAAAAACTCGTATTATTTAAGCGCACACAATGAAAAAGGATAGATTGAGTTTAGAATGCCTCTAAACCTAATTCTGAAGATAACATAAAAGCGTCTAAAATAGTTATGGGTCCCGTTTCTTAGCGAAATGCCCTAAAAACGTGGACTTACAGTATGTCCGCAGGCTCGTAAGGTTAAGAGAGGAGCGGGGGCTTCACCCGATTTTTTTAAACGGATCAGTACTCGAATAGCCACTCCTCCATTGGAGGAAGGGAAGTCCCTGAGTGAGGGGAGAGATAGGGAAAGATCGCAGGATAGAGGTGACACTGCCCCCAAAGTCTTCGTGTAGTACACGACGCATCGCAAAATACACTTTTTATTCCTTCAACAAAGTCCTCGGCAAGAAACCTTCAACTCAAACTCCACAAAAGACAGAAGGAAAGAAATATCACTGCGTCGCGGGCACCCTCAAAACTGAATCCAAATACAAATTAGATACATCGTTATTGCTCACACATTCCTTGCCCCGTTACGCCTTTTTCTGCCGGCCTAATTGTTGCAACATTAACTACCAGCACTCCGCAATCCTGCTCTCGTCATGGAAAATACTGCCGGTCCCGGTCCCGGTCCTGTTCTCGTGGGAATGCTCCAGATCCATACCGCGGTCTCGAACGCTGATCGCGATCCTGCGGACTAAACACTCCCCCTCCACCTCTAGGTGGGCCTCCATATCCTCCGCCCCCTCCATAGCTTGACAACCCTAACCCCTCCTCCGGGCCATATGCATCAGGCTTCGGGGACCTCGGTATCGGCGCTGGATCGTGGCCACCAAAGCGGTGGTCCTGATGCCTCCTGTCCCGCGGGTCATAATCATCGTCTCTCTCCCCCTTCATCTTATAATCATCGTCTCTCTCCATCCTCATTTTTGCCCCGCCCGAGAAGTCCTCGCCGCAAACACTAGTCATATATTCGTGGAATTCTCTCATCGCGTTATCCACCTTTTTGAAATGACGGACCTCCAGTCTTGCAATTTCTTGGACAGCGGAAGGGTCAGGCGTATGGATGCCATCGTTCGTACACCCGTCGAAAGCCTCATGCTCGGTCAATGCGGCCGCTGCTTGGCAAGCATTGCGAATCTGTCGTCCGTTCCAACGAGTCGCCCTGCCGTCGTTCTGGGCGAAGTGGTTCCTTGCGAATTTCAAGATCTGGTCTTCATCGATCTGCAATGTGCCACGCTTACGCTTCCCGAGCTTTCTGAGATTGGTGGACCAGATCTTCATCGATTGCTCAAACTCGAGAGGTGGATAGTACAGCTGCGTGTGGATCCTGGACATGAAAGCTTCATCCAGAACCCCAATGCGATTTGTAGTCAGGAACAGGATGCCAGTGTAGAGCTCGAGGATGCGCAAGAACACTAAAGGGCATTTCAACACGGTACACTTTGTGATTGATGAAGGGAAGGGTTCAGTTACCTGACACGACCGCATTCCGCTTTAGATCGTTCTTTCCGCGTGAGGCAAGGAAAACATCTGCTTCATCAAGTAGTAGGACGCAGTCCCACTTCTCGGCTTTGCCGAAAATCTCGTACAGTTGCGTTTCGACCTGTTCTGCGCTTGTTCCAAGGTCTCCACATGTTATGGGGAAAAGGGGTTTGCCCAGCAATTGAGCAACACATTCTGCTGTGGAGGTCTTACCTGCGATAGGTCAGCGATGCAAGACATGATTGGAGGCTTGTTGAAGTTTCAAAGCGGTCAACATACCTACACCTGGCACGCCGTGGAGCAGAATGATCAGTCCAAGGCCTTTCTCCTGGTTGAGGTCGAACTGCATCTCTGGATGAGCGGCCCGCAGACGCTTGTTGCGAAAATGAGACATGGTTTGTGCCTTGACTGTCTCTTTGTTGTCCCGAGTAAGGAACAAGTCATCCCAGTTGTGAGCGTCCGGTCCTTGAGGGCGTAGACAGTTCAGTTTGAGTATAGCGAATCGACGACGTTGGAGGATGTATGCGCACACTCTGTTGGGCAACAAACAATATTCATCGTCCCCAAACTCGCTCCCATCGACGGTCTCGCCTTGCCTTAGATTTTCATATCGAGACAGGAATGGGTCCAGCCGAACCTGCTTGAACTTCAAATGCTCATCGATATGCGAATCGTCGTATATTTCGTCCATGGCTTCTTTCCATCTTCCCCCCTTTCTGTCCTCCCATACATAGAGCGGATAATCTTCTGTCAAACAAAGATCTAGATCCCAAAGACCGATGCTAGATTCGAATCCCAACTTCATCACCATCTTGGGATTCGTGCGTGCAGTTTCCTTGAAGTCAACAATCACAGAGCCGTAAACGTCGCGCTGTCCGGGAGTGACGTGCTCGAACAGACGGCCAGATGGGTGAAAGTCAAGCAGAGGCCCTGAATGAATCCTGTGTTGTGGGACGGTCAATTCCATGAATTGCTTGCCACGCTTGACATAAAGCTCACGCTTCTCTCTCGCTTTCTTCAACAGTCGAACTGGGACGATCTCCAGTTGCTCGATCGACTTTTCGCCCTCCCATGGCTGAAAGTCAAAGTCAACCCAGATGGGCCCAAAGCCGTCGCCGTCATAATCAATGCGGTAGCAACGGACGGTCAGTGGAGTAACCTCAGTCGAAGGAGCCCGATTACGGTCTTCCTTATTCGGCGGGCTGAGCCTCGGTCGTCCCCCCACTGTCTTTCGCACCCTCCAAAATCCGGCCACACGCTCACCAAGGTTCCCCGGTTGACTTGACGGTTTGTCATCCTCGGGGCCTGCATCCGAACTGAATCGCCTGCCTCTCCGCTCGTCCAATGTCACCCACTCGCCTGGCTGATACAGGTACCACAAATCGCGGAAATAGATCTTGGGATAGGTGCTGGGGGAGACGTATCGTCTTTCGACGGGAAGAAGATCGTCGTCCATGAATTCAATGAGACATGCAAGGTCTTGAAACGCATCATACGTAGTAGTCAGATCCACTCTACGTTGTGCACGCCGCTCTTGACTCAGGAGAGACGACGTATCCGATTGTCGTCCCTGGTATAAGCTGCCCTCATACAGGCCTAGTTCGTCTTCGAGGGTTTCCGGTTCATATGTGGTTACGGCACTCGCGGACATGGTGACATCTTCCGGCTTCGGACGTTTTGCCCATAGTTTCGTAAGAAATTCGAACCGTTCCCGAATCTCGTCTTTGTAGGCAACGAGAAATTTGTAGGGTCGCAGCATGACCTTGGGCCCACTGGTCCATTTTTCGCTGGCGATATCTGCAAGGATGGCGAGGACAGGTTGGGAGTTGATGCGAATACGCTCTGGCATCTCTTTTCGACTCGGTTCGGCGGCGTTGCCGTTTGCAACTTTCACTTTCGCTTTTGCCACCTCTTTCTCCTTATCCCTTACCACCTCCTTATGTTTGATGACGGCGTCATATATTTTCGCCTCTTCTATGCGATCCTTCATCTCGCGTTCTTCGGCACGTCGCTGCCAGTAGAACTTCGCCGGTCCCTGACAAGTGTCAGCGTTGGTCTGTGTGGTGATTGAATATCACTGAGGGTTAGTTTTCAATACCATCAACACTTCAATCGCGTAGGGGACTTCATCCGGGTAGGCGTTCTTAAATGGGACCCACTGGATTCGATTGAGCATAGGTATCGCTGGCTTGCGTTTGGCTTCTTCTAGGGCTGGCTGGCGAAACTCCTCTCCCGTTGCGTTATTGAATTGGTTTCCATCTCCGTTGAGGAAGGAAGCGGGAGCAGATTCGCCAGCAGCAGTGGCTTGACCCTGCATTTGCGAAAGTTTCGCCTCGAGATCTATGATCTTCGCCTTCATGAAATGGAGGACGGTAGCAAAATCGGCATCGCCACTCGACGTAGCGAGACTACCACGACGATTTAGATGGTCTGTCTCTGCGTTTAGATTTGTATCTTCATCCTCTTGGGCGAATCGGGTCTCATGGACGTCCAGTGACGTTTCCAGCTTGGCCTGCTTCGCCGACCGTGAGGTCTCAGCTTTTAGGCTCAAGTCATCGTCCAGGGTCGAAGGGGACGTCCGTTTGCTACTAGTCGACATGATGACTGCTAGTTGCAAGTAGACGAAAAAGGTAGTCCTGTAGTCGAGTGTGTGGCTGCTCCGGGCGGGTTGACATGAGAGAAGCTAGGCCCCGTAGCAAAGATGTCTTCAGCGATAAATTGTGGTTTTATGAAAGACGCACCGTCCATAGATTTCCAGGGAAGCCGTATGCTGAGATAACAGCGCAGCTTTCTATCCACAGCCTCGCCTTGTTGGTTGCAGCCATCACGAAAAGGCAACTCACGAGGCAACCGGTGCAGACCCAATGGTTGTGATGCGAACCTCCATGTCCGTGGTTCCCCGCACGAGAAGCGGGGGTGATACGCCCGACTGCTGTGGACGCTGCCACCCATTGCCAAATTAACTGTAAGCCATCGGGAACGAAGGATTCCAACGTTGGACGAAATTGAGAGTAGGAGGAAGGCATTGGTCGGGTTTCAGGCGAGTGGGCGGCCCGGCCCTTCCGGTGCTTCAGCGCGGTGGTTGACTAATCAGGACTTTGCAGCCCCTTCCCATGATTGGTTGTCCCCACCACTCCGTCCGCCTCACTATAGCTCAGCTATTCGATGATCGCCACAGCGAGGTGCAGATACGCCCAATGCCCCAACCGTTCGTCTTACATTTCTGCCTACTGTATTATTTGGAATTATGGCTGCTTACCATGGCCTGCCAACCCCGCTAACGTGGCTCGGGGATCGAGGCAGAGACTACGCCCGGCGACCTGGCCCTTCAAAGCTGCTATCCAAGGAACTTGCCTCCACTCTTCTACATCTCCTAGCCGGGGCCTCAATATTGTCATTATACCTGCGTTACTTGATTTTGTTAACGTCGTTAAGCAAGATCTGTGCCGTGATGAAGCGCTGAACGCGGTCCTTTACGACAGGCACCATTCTTTTCCACAAAATTCTTCGCCGCTCGTTCAATAGATGCCATAGGCACGATGGTGGACGTGACAAACTCGCAACGAGTGCCGAACCATGGGCACTGGGTGGAACATTACATAACACATGTGGACCAAGACTTCCATCAACCTATGGATACAGATGAGAAGCAATATGCTACACAGGAGGATGCCAATTCCGCCGAGTAAGGTTGAAGTGACAATGCGAAGCATGGATATTGACAGTGCCCCAGAAACGACTTCACCCAAGCGATGCGAGAGTATCGTAAAATCCTAGAAGCAGAAGGAAGAGAGCCCTCAGTCGCAAGTCGCGTTATAGAGTGCCACAATTGGGATGAATTGGCGGCATTGGTCGAGAAGGCTGAAAAACAATATGTACAGCTGGGAAGCCAACCTTTTCGCAGACTGAGTCGCACATTTGGCGATCACAGGTCTGCATTGCACGCGTGGGCTGGTCTCCTGCCAAGAGACAGTAGCTTTACCCTTATGTCCGGGGGTGTAAATCTGCTGCTCCGCGTAAGTCTCAAAGCAAGAAGGGCTTGCCTAACAGAATTAACGTGATCAGGCAACGGCTCGACGGAGTGTTCAGCGAGAACGAATATGGCAAGCTTTGAGGAACTTCCTTGACGTGGTCGCCGAATCGGCACAGAGTTTAAAGCACTTTCGCGAAGACCAAGAGCTGCGCAATACTGCTGAGGCCCTATACGTAGCGATGTTGAGAATGATTGAGGCTTGTATCAACTCATTGGTCCATGAATCCCTATGCAAGTTTGAACAATCTAATCCTAATAGAGTGCTAACAATGTTCAGTGACAAAGCTCAAGTACGGGCTCGGTGGGGAGCGAGCAGCTTCAATGAGACAGCAGCCCCAGGAGAGTGTGGATGAACGATGTTTGCATTACGATCAAATGCAAAAACAGTTCAACAAGCGAGTTCAAGCCCTGACTATGACCAAGATCGCAGAAACGGCAACTGCGACTGTTGAAATTCGTCACGCTACCAAAGACATACAGGATCGCGGACGCCGAATGGACCTCCAGATGCGCAGAGTTAGTGATACTGTGGAAACTCAGGGCGATATCCTGCTGAATATTCGAGAAATGCTGCGCGGTATGTTATCAAACGCTGAATGTAAGTTATACTTGTCCAACACGAGATCAAGAAGTTGAGACATGTAGGGCAACGAGAAGCCGAAGAGCGGACGTCGCAGATGACCCGTCTGCGAGTGGAGAACTTCCAACTTGGTCTCCAGCATGTGCGCAGTCTGACACCGTCAGAGGCGCCATCCGAACTTGCCATGAAATGGTTCCTTTGGAAGAACATCAACGTCAATCCAGACCGATGCATCACCACATGCACCGAAGAAAAGGAAACGATGCTTCGGGTTGGTCAAGGTCTGAGTAATGCGCCAGCACATGTTTTGAGGATGTTCAGGAACGGTCGAGTCAAAGAATTCTTGACCACCGCAGCATCCGATGCCATCTTCGTCGAAGGAGTACTAGACGGTCAGGAGATGTTGCGTTGCTCACCAATGAGCCTTGCCTGCGCCGTCTTGCTAGATGACCTATCTGGTCATCCGCACGTAGCTGCCATCCACTTCTTTTGTGGCTTACACAACAATCCTCAGGACCCTATGAGCGGCGGAGGAGGCATCGCCAGAGTTCTCATCGGCCAGCTCCTCTGCCTCCAAGACTTTGACTTTACGTTCCTAGATGCAGATTGGAGGGCAGCGCTAGACCAAGGCAATTACAAAGCTATTCTCGCACTCTTTGAACCCCTCATTGCTCAATTACAGGCGACAACCCTGTTTTGCGTAATCGACGCAATCACATGGTTCGAAGGCAGCACGCGGAGAGATGAGTCAGACGCACTGATTTCCGAACTTCTTCGCGTCGCAGTTTACTGTAACCACTCGGCCCATATGAAGCTTCTAATCACCAGCTCATCCAGGAGCAGAGTTTTTGCAACTCATTTCCAGAAGGGAGAACACAGGGGTTCTGTGAGACTTCTGCTCGACGGTGGGGCTGCGGACGTGTCAATGAGGGCGGTAAAGTTGGAGGTTGCGAGAAATAACGTGAGGCTTTCTCCGAGCCCTGGACCTTCGACGAGGCCGGTAAGCCCGCGTCATCTTGCAAGTTACCCTTGACTAGGGAAAGGGTACTTACCATACATGTGTCCACTATATATAATACTGCACTAGCCGAATAGGAAAAAGTAAATCCATGTTCATACATGAAAACATCAGGAGAGCCTGCGTCCGAGTCACCATGAAACAGAGTGGTCACGGCGACTCATGATACCCCCTTTTGTACTTTCCGTCATGCTGTTCACAGACCATTTGACAGCAGAAGGTGATTGACAGTGAAATCGAGGACCGGGTATGAGCACAGATATGTCATTGAGCATCACATTCCACCTTTCAGTCACGAAACTCCACTCAAATTCCAACTCTTCTTGCAATACGTAAGAAGAAGCTGATGTCTACAAGAAGGTGTTTCAAGAATCTAAGCAGGATAAGACTATTTCTCGGTGAAGCCGGAAGAACAACTCCGCTCTGGTGATCTTTCGGCCAGCTTGAATTCTTACGCCTTCCCCAATGGTATGCTAGAATTGTCGCTTTCTGTGTATGGAGGTGCAAGTAAGGCTCTCAGTTTCCCATTTTATAACATGACCTCGAGTGTCCCCGGTTTTTCGTTCCGTCTTAAAAGTGCACACACAAGCAACAAATCCATGGAATTGACTGGCTTTCGACTCCTGCCAACCCTCTCTGATGTCAAAGACCAGTAGCAGATACCAACAAACGCAATTTCACGAGGAAGTACACGTTTACCCTGGAATCGAGATAGCGAATCGCTCTTGTTGAACGCCCTGCTGATTCTAATGGGAGATATCTCTCTTCCATTTGGCTCAGGAGGCCTGAACTTGCGGGAGATGTTAAATATCGTGGCAACAAAACCCAATTTTGAAAACAGAAGCGTGATGACAATAACATGGATAAATTAGCACTAACACATACACATGCAGCATAACACGTGACTTCTGCTTTTTTTCAAAGGCCTCACTTGAAGACACATCCGTCTGTCAAATTTAAACAAACTCGCGGCTTCGCACCCGCCAGCTGCCTCCATCCTTGCCCGGAGCAAGGCGTAATCAATCAAAAATGTCGATACAAAGCCCCACAATTTAATTTGCATCCGGCCCGTCCCGTCTTCTCCCTAGCATCCTCGCTCTTCCCACATACCCGACGGGACAAACCCCATAGGCCCGTTCCATTCCTTTCAACTCGAAACGAAAAGCGCACGGTAACTCCTTCTTTTCCCTTCCTCTCAGAAGGAAAATTCAACCCCTTCCTCTCAGAAGGTTGAATTTTCCGGCACTCGTACCTGGATGGATGTAGCTGATATCAGGATCGAGAAATGTGAATGGTGAGGGAGATAGAGAGTTGAAGGGGCTAATGAGATGAGTTATTATTGACTGAGGGGGCGAATGAGAAGAAATAGTAACCCATGGAGACCAATGGTGAAGTATCGCTACTTAGCTCGACACAGAAATAGGGGACGAATAGTGATGTAATAAGAAAGAATCCAATGAAAATAGCTGACCCTGATGCTCTGGTCCTGGTGCCTTCCATCCTAGGTTGTTATACAAGAATTCTCGAGGCAAGGTGAGAGAGAGGGGGTCAGGGGACGATAACAGATATTAGGGGACGATTCATAAAGATGCTTTCTTTATTAGATAGGTCGCCCAATTGCAAGTCCTCATGCGTGCCATTGTAACGGTGATGGAAATATCTTGGAACGGAAAAACACATTCCCGTCTAACGCCGTTTTTCCAACTATGAGAATGCGAGATGTGCAAATCCCGTATCCCAGAAAGACTTTTATTGATAACCAAATCTGCTAAATGAGAAAGAAAGAAGTAGGGATGGCGAAAATTAATTTTTTTTTACGTAAATAATAATAATAATCTAACTTCAAATAAATAATAATGGGCTTCCTGTTATTATTTAAATAACTTTATACGAGGTTAATGCAAATTTAAGGATAGGTTAAAAAGAATAGCTCAACTTATACAAAGTTCCTCGACCTATATATAGATTTTAATCCGTTTCTCTACTCAAATTACAGGTTTATCTATTTAGTAAGAATATGCCACGGACCTACTATAATATAATACATATTAATTAAAACGGCAATATATTTAGTTAAATAATATTGGTCACTCGAAATCCTTGCGTATACCACCCCTAGACAGAAGGGAGGGGGATAGGAGGTCGTAAATTGGCGAGTGGGAAACGTTCCCGCTTCTAATCTGATTTAATCAAGGGGGTGAACTCTGTTTTTTTTACTCCCCCTAGTGGATATCTTAAGCAGACAGGCTTGAGCTGGGATGGATGCAGAATCAGGGTTCTGTCCGCAATGAGCGGCCTTGCCATTCCTCTTCCCCGCGCTACGTTTTATTCAGGGGGGAGTACATGACTGTTATCGCAAAATGCCTCTTTCCCAGTGACGCAGCAACGCCGAAAACGAGACCGAGCCTCCGAACTGGAATTTGGCTCATGGTCACCCCCTGAGCGATGATGACTAAAGGGGGAGGATTCTCGTAAGATGCGTTTTTGAACGTCAACTCAAATGATATTGAGCAAGAAAGGGGCTTTGAGGTGATGGAGCTACGGACACAGTACCTTCGCATCGAGGGCACCAGGCGGAGAGCGGGGTAACGAAGTTGTCTGTAACTAGGGCATGAATTTTTGAGAAGATAAAAAATTGGTTGATTGCTCAGGTAGCGCGTGGGGGTTACACAAGAGAGGAATTAAAGTGAGGATGGATGGGCGTGGTTGAACTGAGATTGGGAACCCAGGCCATGCTCTCGGAGAGTCCGGCTCCAAGGTTGAGGATTGCAGGGAGAGAGAGTGGAGAGGGGGCTCGGCCTCGTGTTATCCCATGGGCCTGCTGGAGGAAAGAGAGGCGATCAAAGGACAACCACAATACCCTAATAGAAAATTTTAATACAAATTCGCGGAAAATTGAGAGGCATTCTGAAGTAAGAGAGATGTTGGAAAGGCATGAGTGCAAGGAAGGAAACAATGTGCTGGTCGTTCTTTGAAACTGGATTCGCGAAGGAAAAGGGGGAGCTGGGGACCAAATGCGAGCTGGCAACTTCCACGATGCAGCTGCCCGTCCATTCGGAGCATTTCTCTCGCATCCCAGCTTTCGTTCCCAAGCAAGCACGCGCACGCGGGCCGAATAGAATCCCACTCGGTTGCTCAAATTCGCAAATATGACAAGTCACGACGCAGCCCCCCGGGCCATGCTTCCAAGTACCGGAAAGATGCTTCCCAAAACCGGTACTTACGTGTGAGGGAGGGTTTGGGGATGGCGGCCTGTTTCTTGCTGACGGACGCTTTGCGTTCCCCGGGACGTTGGGAAAATTTCGAGAAAAGAGCTTAATTCTTACTGCGTCCGCTTCGGGCCGGGTGTCTCAGTACGGAAGGGCATGTTCGCGTGGGCCCGCTGAGGCGGAGCTGAGCAACAGCCTTTCCTTCCTCTTGTCCGTTAATTCAATTCTTCAGCGCATTATTGTTCAGCACATGAAAGCAAGCACACCAGCAGACTCGATTTGTGAATGTGACAGATTGTTCCAGTCCCAGACCCCCTTTTCGCCTCCAGCTGCAATGCTATGCTATGCAAGCATTCACATCATGCGAGTACCTATCGGCTATCTCGACGCTTGAGATGCGGTGTGAACCTTGACCGAGGAACGTTGAGAGGAAGAGGAGGGGGTCGAGCATCGAGCCACTCCCTCGGATCCCCGGCTCGAATCAAATCCGTGGGCGTCGCAACGACAGGAAAAGCCACACGCTTGAGCCCTGGGGTGCACAATGCGAGTAATGGCTCCCCATCATCGCCTCTGATCCGTTGCTCTGATTCGCGGTGCTGAATTGCGAGTGCGCGAATGGACAGAGAGGGGAGCTTCCATTACCCCTCCCCCTCCCTGCACGGACCTCCTTTGTCGCTTCTAGAACACCGCCCCTTCTGGCAAGTGGAGAGATTGGTGAAAAGTGGCGGGCGCAGAGCGTTATGTGCTGCATGAGAGGACGAGGGGGTTGTGTGGACGGGCAAGGGCTGCTGGGGATGCAGGCAGGTGAGGGGAAGTGTGCATGTGATGTGAGGTCGAATCAGCATTCATGGAGTGGACAAGTGACCTCGGACGACCCAGGTCTGTGGATTGGGTAGGGGTCAGAAGATGGAACGCGATTATGTACGAAAGGGGGTCTCAGGAAGTCAAGAGCACCCCCCATGTTTCTGCCATTGCCAAGACATCCAAATTAGGTATAATTTATATGCTGCTTTAATGCTCTACCAATGAGTTTGTGCACCTTTCCGGAATCTGACTTTCTCAAGCCTCTCTGGAAGGGAGTCTATATACTTATTAAAGTCCTCTACTGTAATCTCCTTTTCCCAAATATCAAGGACTGCCTCCTGGAGGTCTTTCAAAGACCACCCACCGTACGGTTTCCTATTCCGGAGCCTTTGTTTTAAGATCCTCCACACGTTCTCAATTGGATTCAAATCCGGGGAAGAGGGTGGCCAATCGATCGAGTATATAAAGCATTCCACCCGTGCTTTATTACAAAGACCTTGGTTCTTCTTTGTATCCTTCTTCCCGTGCACTCTACTTCCGTCCTCAACTATAAAGTAGTCTTCGTCCGTACAAAAAGCCCCTAAACTCTGCTTTTGACCGTATTTATCCGTACAAATCTCTCCTAAAAGCCCTCGCAAGATCTGCTCCTCA
Organism: Hyaloscypha finlandica; assembly: GCA_021399475.1. Lineage (NCBI taxonomy): Eukaryota > Fungi > Ascomycota > Leotiomycetes > Helotiales > Hyaloscyphaceae > Hyaloscypha > Hyaloscypha finlandica. The sequence goes on along the minus strand of JAJTUR010000108.1, from coordinate 105,478 downwards.
TACTTCTTTTGTGTAAAGCCCTTTCCTTCTCCTTCCATCGATAAAACCACAAGCTTGCTCTTAAAGTTATATCCAATCGCCGCTGCATAATGTATAGATGTCCGACCACTTGTAAACTTGAATTGGATGCAATCGAGTCGTCGTCGTTCTCCCCTTTTGCGAAGGATTTTGAGCCGTCGTCGTAAATTCGATTGGATTGTAGTCTCATCGTAATAAATGCCCTTACGCCAGTACTCCTTCCCCCGATCCCAATTCTCAATTGAAAAGGTCCATCGCTTTCGTTTTGTAGCTTCTGAGAGAAAGGGTTTGCAATCAGGTAAATGGTGGTGATATCCGTGACGGGCGAAGGCAGCTAAAATCGTATTATCAGAGGCTTTAATACCGTGCTCTCGTGCGATCTCCTGGAGGGGCATTGCTCGCCGGTCAAAGTGGCCTGTCATCCACCTAATCATCTCCTCCACCTTTTCATCTGAGATAATAGGGGGTCTGCCCGTCCTCGTTTTACCTGTACGTCGATCGGAAGGCTGTCGGTGTAGCCATTTAATCGCTGTCTTGCGCTTGACATTGACACGCCGAGCAGCCTCTGCTTGCGAGAGCCCTTGCTCAACAAGACACCGGAATCGTGATCGTTTAGGGGTATCGTGCTCTTTGCGGAGTGTTTTGCGAACGTAGCCCATTGTGTTTGGCTTGTAGATAGCTCTAGAAGCTGTAAGAGCAGTATATAATTGATGGTGTGGAGGAAGAAGGTGCTAGAACAGCACGGCACTAAGCTCACCGCCTTTACAGGGGGGGTGCTCTTGACTTCCTGAGACCCCCTTTCGTACGTGGATGGGCCGGGAGCTGAGAATTGTCCGTGAGATTGGGAGCTTGGAGGGGGAGGGTTGCCTGCTTTCAGGGGTGCTCCGATGGCTGACGTGAGGGTTGAGTTTGACCGCTTCTTTGGTGGACGGAGAGGAGGCGATAGTGTGAAGAGAACGAAGTGGATATTATGAGAAGTTAATAAGAGTGACTGTTCTCCCTGTTAGGTTAGGGTGTTGAAATCGCCTAAAACGCCCCTTTTATATAGGACTAATGCTCGTCACGTGATACTTCTTTCCATCGATGCGAGGAGATGCCAAAGACACTAGGTTCTGTCAATCCAGGCCCTGGAGTTCCTCCAACTGCTTTGGCAGTACTATATCTGGGAGTCCTGTTAGATGTTGTCCCTTTCCAAAAACAACTTCAATAACACAATGGCTCTCAACCCGTCATACAAACTTGTAGATCTGGCTCTCTGTAAATTCCACGACCTCATTCCCAAATCCAAATCCTCGGCTCCCTCCCACAAACACAAACACAAACACAAACACAGCATAATCCATTATTCAATCCTCGTGTTTCGTCACAGCAATCTACCTAACCCCCGAGCCCGGCGACCAGAACCCTGGGATGTAGCACCCGTGGCTCCTGTCCTTCGTGATACTGTGGATCTGGTGATACTTGATCTAGACCGAGTCTGTAGGTTGCCGACCCTCACAGCATCTGATCGACAGTTCTGTATCCCCCAAAACACGAACCTAAATGAGAAGAGCAAATTTTCTTGCCCGGAGCTCCTGGTTCTTGGCGTTCATGATCGGTGAAACTCGCCAGACTTGGCTTGTGAGCTGGTGTTGAGGGAGAAAGGCCTAGGTCCATTGTATCGGAGGGGGACTAAACACAGACGATCAAATAGAGAGAAACTTGTGTTCGCTCGAACTATCGATGGAGATTCTGTGTTTTGTTGTGGGACTCTCGTCTCGCGGCACTGGCTGGGAAACATCGAACGATCTGAGATGGAATCGTAAGTCGGGAGGAGAGCCTCCGTACTGAAAATTGAGTGCCGACTTGACATGCCGTCAAAAACCTAACAAAGATAGATAGCGTCGCGGCCGTCAGAAAAATTACGGACCTCTTCAGCACTCGCACAATTCTTGCGCATACAGAGATTATCCCCCAACTCAGAGTGCAGTGTGCAACCCCCAATTTAACCCAGAAACAGCGAATGAACCTGATGGTCGGACCGAAGTCCCGACTAAGACCACACTGTAAGGTTAAAGAAAGACCCGTGGGATGCGATGAACGCACCTTAACGCGACAGACAATTCACACTCTACTCATTCCATCCCAGGAGTGCGGAACCCACGATGCGGTTTAGGAGCGCCCGATCCCTTCCATCCTCTCCCCTCGCACAGCCAAAACTCAAATAGGTAGCCGGAGATAGATAGCATACGTATGACGAGGCATGTTCCATGCTCCATCTGTCATCCCTCATCCCTCCTCCCTCCCTGCCTGTCTTTCTCCTGTGTCTCTTCCCCACCGCATCCCTCCAACAATCCTCCTCCTCCCATCCCATCCCATCCCAAAACCCTCTCTTACCAACTCCCTCCCCTCCTCAATCATTCAACCACGCACCCCCCATTATTCCCATCCATTCCACAGCCTGCTCCCGTGCCGCCGCGTGATTGGCCAGATCTCCCTGCGCCGCTACTGTAGTCAGGCAGCCGACGATACCCAGACCCCTGGAAACGAGCCCGGCAGCGTTCCAGAGTGTCGGGAGGCCGTGGTGGGGCGCGTGGGAACCGAACCGAGCCCGTGTGAGGTGAGTGAGTGAGTGAGGGGGCAGGGGTGTGAGCGGGCGGGCGGTTGCGGTGAGGCGAGCGAGGGATGGAGGGATGTTGCTTGCGAGTCTGGTGCGGGATTGTACTGTAGCCCCCTACTGTAAATAAATAAAATCGTACGGAACTGAACTGAACTGAACTGAACTGAACTGAACTGAACTGCAGCGTGACAAGGCTGGCACGCACGGCCCGTGCTGATGAATCCCGTCGTCCGCGTTTTATTTTTATTTTATGGGGACGGGAAAATTGAGCGGCTAGGGTGAGGCGGGTATGAATAATTTAAATTTAAATTTTTTTTTCTTTGCGAGGAGGAAGATCACGGGACTGACGAAGGAAAGGAAGGGATGCTTGGATATGCTTGGAATGGCTTCTACAAGGTCGCAAGTAGTCTTGGCTGGAGCTGGTTGTGAGGGCTGTTACACACCGCCTCTGAAGAAATTCCCAGCGGGATGGTTTAGGGGAGAAAACCAAAATGTGAATTCGCCCGTGCAAGCATCTCCCTTGGGCAGCTCTCCAAGCGCAACCACTGCCGCCGCTCCACGCTTCACAAACCGGTCGGGTACCTGACTTCGGTCGAATTGCGAGTGCGAGCTGCTTGCGAAGTGAGGCTTTGACCGATCTTTCCCTCTTCCCCCCTCTTCGAAAAAGAAAAGAAAAAAAAGGCCCTACCTACCCTTTCTCAAATCTCCGTGGGCGGCAGGCATAAACTTTCGGCTTCTCCTTCTCCTTTTTTTTTGTTTTCTTTGCGGTACCGCTGCGTCGGGTCCGGGGATCGAATTGGAGGGAGCCAACACACGGTGCATTGTGTGACGCCGCACGCACGGCTCCTTCCCACCAACTCGCCGTTGGGAATTCCTGCTTCGGGCTCGGCGGGCGGCGCTCGGTGGAGATTGGACCGTAGAACGGATGTCTCTCTCTCTCTCTCGTCCCAGGACAAAACTCGCGCGCGCTCGGAGGAGACAAGACATGTGCTGCAGCTGTCGGTGTGATGAGATCGATCCTTCCGAGGCGTTTTCTTCCTCCTCCGATATGTTCACGAAGACAGACGAGCAAATCTTTCCCCATCAATCAATGGCTCGCTGAGCTTGAATGGTGCAGGTTATGTTGGTGACAGCAGTGGTGGTTGGCGGCCCAATAACGCAAGTTGACTCGTGTTGGGCCTGCAGGTTGGACGATTCTTGGGAATGCGGCCTTTTGTTGGTTCGACATGTGCAAGGCGCTCTAAAGTAAAGTTAGATTGCTGGAAGGTGGGTAGATTATTTTGGGGAGGGGGCGATGTAACTGTGAGGCGTGAAGTGCAGAGCAGATATGCCGTCGGAACGGTGATCCATATTGCTCTTGCATTGCTTGTGATGGGATAGGGGAAAACCGCTCTGAACGACCTGATATGTCGACTGTTTAGTCAGGTGCTGCACTCTTACGGCGAAGCAAAGGGACCGAATGAATTCCAGTTACTGTAGAGGTTACCGTTACCAGAGTTCACACGAACGCTAAAAGGAGGTGGTGTGGTGTTGTGGTGTCGTCTGCGATTGGAGGAAGGTGTGAGGTGCATTGAGCTCGTGGAGTGTGCGTGGCAGGCTGCTGGGATTTGCGGGCTGAGGGTGTGCAGGGAACGCAAGTCACGCAACACCAAATAACCAAAACTCAAAAGCGTTGATGCCTAGGAAGGTTTGAGGCGGAGGGTTGAAAATTTTGTTGCTCAGCTGTCCCGAACTGCTGGAAAGGAGGGAAGCAATCGGGCACGCCAGTGACGGAAGACCCCGCAGCATCCATAGTTCTACTGTAGTCGAAATTCGAAATCGAACCTCGGGCTGACAGTTCGTTCCCCCATGACTCATAGCTTCCTCTCGAGGCATTCCGTAAAAGACCAAAAGTGTAAAGGAGTTAGTTGTCAACTTGTCTTTAGCATGAAGTCGCAGTCAGTAGCCTGAACAGGAAGGAGAAAATCTAAACTCAGGAGGGATGATGCCTGGAATCTTGCTGCAGAGCGGGCAGCTCCACCGAATAACAAGCTCGAGATCCGACCCAGCTTTGGGAAAGGCGTCTTAGGTTGTGGTGGAGCGACCCAGACTGGCGGAACCAGCAGTCGGTCGAAACGCGCTCTGATGAGCAAGGTGGCGGCCAGTGAGTGGTGCAGGGTGAGACAGGCCACCATGCGTGATTGAGAGACTCTGGAGAATCGGCAAGGTGGTGCAGAGGGGGGGAGCCACTTGCTGCCTCCAGGCACTCCGACAAGGAGGATACGTTGTATGGTGTGTTTGGTGTGTTGTACAGCAGCGAGGCGAGAGGTGGAGGTGATGCTCTGCTGCAGCTGGAGGAGGAGGGGAGTTTCATTTGACGATGCGGGTGGTGTGGGAGCCGTATCGCCGATGCGACTGGGTGTCTGCGTGAGGAGGAATACTGACTGTATATTACCTGCATGGGGAGGCTGTACCGCCGACACGGTCTTGAGTGATGGGACGGGGGGGGATGCTGTTGGCAGAGGAGGTACAGTACAGTACGAATAAGAAGTCCGCGTTGCTGATCGTCTCCATCACCGCAAGTGTCTTCTTCTTCTTGCCTTGCACGCGTTGCCCTCAACCCCCTTGGCCTTGGCCTGGCCTCCCCCTTCCTTCCTCCCAACTGAGGCCTCGCTCTCCTCTGGACGGATGGGGAAGCACTTGGCCGGGGCTGGGCTGAGCCCTCTCGTCTCCTGCCCTATGCCCCTTTAAATTGTCATTGAAGAGAAAGGCCGAAGTAGCTGTTGAAGATGCATTTCCATTGCGCGGCTATAGCACAGGGCGTCAGTCAGTATTGCTGCTGGCGCACCACTCGCGCACCACTCGCGCACCACACCTCACTCACTGCTCACTCACTTACCCGTGCTCTTTCTTTGGCTCTTGTCTCTCGTCTCTCGTCCCACGAATCCCACGGTCCCACCAGGCCCGAGGGGTCATCCCAGCACCTCGACCTGGTGGACCGCCCGTGGTCCCACCGCGGAGGAGGCTTGGGGCCCAGCAAATGGTGGTGGGCCCGGGTTGGGCCTGGGAAGGCTGGGAAGGCTGGGATGATGCTTCTGTGGAGCGGGGACCCGCCCCTGCTCCAGTGCTCCCCCTGCTGCTCCCCTCCGCCCCTGCTGCTGCCACCACCCACTCGGGATCCCTGTGATACAATCTTCCGAACACCAACTTAGAAAAGGTCCAAGACCGAGTGACGAGCAGGCAGGACGTTGCAGGGCGGGTCAGCGGCAGTGTCTTGGACGGTGTGCCAACCAGAACCTTGGGCCCGTCTGCTATTTGCTGGCGGGAGGGGCGAGTTTTGTTGGAGAATGTGAAGTGTGAGGTTGAGGCGTGAGGCGTGAGGCGTGGAGGAGTGAGTGAGGTTTGAGGCTACCGCTGTCGGTGTACACACTTGTAAGTGCTGCTGAGGGAGAAGAACTTGTCGCGGTGGGCACAATATGGGGGAGGGCAATCTGGAGGGGTGGCGCTGCCCTTCACGCAGTTTTCACTAGGGGAACTAATCGTGCTCGTTCTCATTGTTGCTTTGGATGCCGCCCTGCTCTGCTCTGCTCTGCTCTGCTCTGCTCTGCTCTGCTGTGCTCTGCCCCTCTGCTCCTGCTTGCTGCCCCTCTGTTCCTGACCGAAGTCTGTCTCGCCGTGACAAGATCTCCCCTCCTCCACCAAACACCGACGCCCCTCACACCTCACACCTCTCACCTCTCACCTCCCACCTCCCACCTCCCATGAACGCCCACCCAGTCCTGGCCATCCACGTCCCTTGCCCTTCCACGATTTCCGTCCTATCCTGTCCTGATCTCCTGGTACTGGTACTGCAACTAGTCCTGGTACTGGAAACTGGGAACTCGATCGTGCTCCCATCCCGGGCCCCAGTTTTCCACCCCCCCTCCCCTGTCCGCTCTCCGTCCGCCGTCTCCTCTCTCTCACTCACGTCTCTCACCTTGCGTCGGCCTTCTCGTCCCATGAAATAAAACCTCGTCTGTCTGCTGCTCGGCTCTTTTTCTCTCCCCTCTCCCCCCTCTCGCTCGCCCTCCTGCACCGCGCCTTCACCTCGCTGCAACTGCACCTGCACTTGCCTCAGACTAGATCCCCCATTCTTCACAGCCACGCCCTCCAGCCTACCCACAGGTTTCCGTTTGGGCGCGAAACACGGAGGTTGCGATTGGCAGTCGGTGTTTGTGATTGCCCTGTCAGACAAGCCAGGTTTGGCAAGCCCAGACTGGGATTGATTTTGCACTCGCCGTCATCATCCACATCGGACAAAATCTGGGGAGAGGTTTCACGAGAAAGCGCTGGATCCCCAGTATCTGGAGCCCTGGTGAGGCGTGGTATCGTGTGCCGAACAGACACCGCAGGCGCCAGAACAACTTCGTAACAGCAGCCAGCAGCCAGCAGCCAACACCTGCACTGCCTGTCCCCTGATACAGAGATATAAGATTTGGCCCCCATCCCCGCCAGCCTCGAAACAGGTCTCGCCTTTACCCGCGTCGCGCGCTGCATTATTTGCATTTTTGCATGTTTCGTGGGTTTCTCTCCAGCTTTCGAATCGGCCGAACCCCAAACCCAAAGCCAACGTCTGGCTGGCGTTGCCCACCGCAGACTGCAGTGCCTCTTCAGCCTTCCCCTCAGACACCCCCCCGGACTCTCTTGGAGCGCCGTGCCCGGGAGTTGTCCTAAAACTCCAGCAGCCGAGCTACCGTACTTGGCTCCAGCACCATCAGAAACTCTCAGAACCCATTGATAAACTCCACGCCATCGAAGTCCACTACTAGAATTCCTGACCCCGGGTGGTCCCAGAACTCGAGCCTCCCGCCGCCAGCACTGGACTGAGTCGGTTCTGCGGTGTCGTCAGTCAGTCAGTCAGTCAGTGCCGCTCCCCGTCCCAGGACCAGCGATTCGAAAGAGTGGAACGCGCTGGTTCCTCCCGTCAAAACGCCATTCTGAGCCCAGAGGGTTGCCGTCCGTTAGCAGGGCCCACGAGAAAACCATCCTTCGATTCCTCGATTTCGCACAGAAACGTACACTGCCATCTCGTGCATGATACCCACTTCGCAGCCCGACACCCGTTATCCCACACTCCAGCACACGCAAAATCAAATATTCTGACCTGCAGCGACATCGGCAAACCATATCTGACCTATGATACGCTTCTAGCGACCAGATCCTGCTTTTGCGACAAGAAATTGGACACAAAATTGGCTCAATGGTGGTGACAATGGCGAACAATGGGTACGTGCTCCAAGTATCCTTTTCGCAGAGGAGGCGGGCTGCTGCCGCATCCCACCTCTCCTTGCATTCCACGGCAAGACATTGTCACATTCCTCCGTCTTGTCCCCGGAGACATTCTCCCCGTGACTTGGTTCGCGGAGGCTTCAATTTCGTCATTGCCTTCCAATTGAGTCTTCAATGCTGACCGTGGGCTGTTGTTTCCAGAATGCCTCCCGCTGCCCCGCCACCTCCAGTGGCTGCGCCGATGACACCAGCGATCCTGGGGAACTATGAGGAGAACGGAAGACAATATGGCGGATTTAGAAAAGGAAAATACATGTTCCCAACAGACGAGGTAATTTATGGTCTTGCTGCGAGCAGACGGGCTGGGCTAACATGGAGCTTCTTCACAGCAAGAGATGGATCGCATGGATATCTATCACAAGTTCTTTTCTGTTGCGAGACGAGGAGCTCTGCATTCGACGCCCTTCATACCGAATTACGACCGCGGGCCACGGATATTAGATCTAGGAACCGGCACAGGAATTTGGGCGATTGACATGGCAGAGTAAGCAGCACAATGCACCTCGATGTGGCAGAGTGAACAGAGAGTGAAACAGCATGCTGATGGTTTGCTGTAGCAAATATTGGCATCAAAATGCAGAAGTTTGGGGAGTGGATCTCTCCCTGATTCAACCAAGACAGTATGTTCTCCGTTTCCAGCAATACCTTCAAAATCTGACACATCTTGCAGAATCCCGCCCAACATTACCTTCCAACAACGAGATATCGAATCACCCTGGCATGGCATGGAGCTGGATTCTTGGGATTTGATACACATGCGAATGCTGAATGGCAGCATCCAGAGCTGGCCAGGGATATACCAGCAGATTTTCAGGTGCGTGAATTGTTCCGCGGAGTTTTACAAATCTGACATTCTCCAGACATCTCAAGCCTGGATTTGGATGGCTCGAGCACGTCGAAATCGATATCATCCCCCGCTGCGATGACAATACTCTTCCTGCAAATTCTCCGCTGGTTGGCTGGGCTCAATACCTCATAGACGCCACAGCCCGGGCATACCGCCCCATAGCATACAACACGGAGACGAAAGCAATGCTCGAACGGACGGGATTCGTGGAGATTCAGGAGCAGGTCATCAAAGTGCCTCTGAATCCATGGCCAAATGACCCTCATCTCAAGGACATCGGAAGATGGTATAATCTCGGTCTTACTCAAGGACTAGAAGCCTTCACCCTAGGCCCAATGACCCGAATGAGCAACTGGACGAAAGAGGACGTCGACCGCCTAGTTGCAGAGGCAAAACGGGACATCTGCTCCAAGAAATTTCACACCTACTGCAATATGTAAGTTCTTCTGACTATCGTTTTACAGTCTTCCTCGCAGATGCAAAAATTCTGCCTCGATGACGTCGAGGTCTTCCAAAGCCTATTTTTTTTATTTACTTTGACTGACGCCACCGGCTTTTCTGCATAGGCACATCTGGATCGCACGCCGTCCGGCTGAAGCATGAAACCAAGGAGCAACCCCAAAACGCCCCAGCGTTCCTGCACGACATCCAAACGGCATTCAGGCGGTTCCGAATCCGGGCACCTCTGACTTATTTTTACGGTGGATCCTCGTTCTGTCCTGGTCCTGTTGGACCATCTCATTCCGGCAACGGGAAAGTACTTTACCCGGACGAAGATCGGCGCGTCTCAGAGGGGCGACAAAAACCAGGTTCAGGACAGCAACAGCCAGAATCGCCACAGAATGGTTCTCCTTCCCTAACCGCATTGTGCGCGCATCGCTTGCTAAGGGGGCTATGCTTGTAGCGCTGCGTATGCACCCCTAAGCGCGCATGCAAGCTCCCTCCTCATTACGGTACATCGCCTTTCCTGCTCCGACGAGGCGATGCGATACAAAGGGGTTCCCCCGTACATGGCGGCTGCACCGGGTACTTCCCCGGAACCAAGATTTTCAAATATCCGATTGCTGCCAATTTTAGGATTCATCGACCCGTTGCAGGGGAGAGCAAGAAGGATTTGAGTTTTGGTGGTGGAGTTGCATCTTATGCGGCATGGTCGCGGGAAGCGCTGAATCGGACAGGTATATCTTTATGCTTTGACATACCCCTGGCACTGGGCCTGTGCTGCGCCACGCGGACCGAGGCGAGAATTCGACGATGCCGGTTGGGAGGGATCGTCCCGGGAAGGAGACGGCTGGTGGGCCGCAATTTTCGAGCAGGAGACGGGACGTGGCTGGAGCGTGGGTTTGTGTGACCCTTGCGAACCAGCAGAGTGGCGAAAGAAGCGAGGGCACCGCACTGTTCATCAGCATGACCGTGGAGTGCAGGATGGGTGCAAAATTCGCCAGCAAGCAAAGAACCCCGGCGGACATGAAGAAGCCACGCGTGCAAGAACGGAGACGGTTTGCGAGGGTCGGAAATGTTGACGATTAGAAGGGTCTGACGCCGAGCTCTCTGCCGGGAGATGCAATATTTTACAAGATGGGTGGGGGTCAGGATGAAGACGAGATGAGATGAGATGAGATGAATAGGGAAGGTCAAAGGGGATACCGATATGGATGCGTCGACCGAGGCAAAATGTTCCAAATCCGATCAAGTCTCGCTTCATCAAGTTCAGCCGGACCGAAACGGGAACAAAAAGCCCCCCACGCCACAGCCGTCCCCCTCTACATCGAAAGCTCAAACAACATGGAAGAGGGATTCCAGAGCCACGGTACCGAACAGTTGGAGTGACGAGACGGCATATGCAAGGTGGTTGCCAAAAAATGACTTGTAGCTTTTCTTTGCTTTTTCCAAAGGGTTCAGGCGAGGATCCCGGGATCCGAGCCCCGGAGGACAGGGGGTGGGGGAGATGCATCCATGCTTGCTTTGTTGCGCAACGGTTGGGTGGGGATTTGCACGAGTTTGGTTTGCTTTTTGCGGGGAATTGCTTTTTTTTTGCAAATCGACAACGACTTTGTGTGACAGGAACGGGCGGAAATCGATTTCAGGGATTGGATTTTGATTTGACTGCCTAGCGAAACGCAGGCCAAGGGGGAGATTGATAAAAGCTGAGTGGTGTCATTGCTCGGACTGATGTGATGTAATGTGATGTAATGGGTTGGGTTGGGGTTTGGGATCGAGAAAGGTTGATTGGGATTTTCAAACCTGAAGGTTTGAGGAAAGAAAGGGGTTGGTTGGTTCGACGATGAAGGAAGGGAGGAAGGAAGGGAGGGGTTAGTTACACTCATCATATTTTCAGGACAGAAGATAAAGGAAGGACGCTTTCTCGAATCCGTAATTACGAAACGTAAAACATGGAAAAAGCCTGCACTGCATCGAAACTTGGGGGGTGGACTGGGAAAGAAAGCATGGGAATTGGCGGCATTTGCATACCCCCTTTTTGGCGTTTTATTATTATTTTGTTATTAGGGTTTCTTGAAATTCTAATTACTCTTCCACCAATTTTTTTTTCTCCCCCGCTGCGTGTTCTTGCTTTTCGATGTGGTGTCCGTGAGGTTTAATGCAACGAAGGATGATATCCAGTTGTTTGTGTGGGTTTTTTGCTTGCGCCTCTGAGAATTCAGCGAGGGTGTTGGCGGCTTGCGCTGAGATTTTCAGCCTCCTTTTTTCTTCTTTTGCGCGTCTACTGTTTGTTTGTTGAAGCAGGGGAGCCGGGGTTGTAAAATAGAAGTCGAGGAATGAAAGAAAATCGCCTGATTCGAATCTTTGCTGGTTTCTTTTATACGTGGCATGTGAGGTGTTGTAGTATTGTGAGTTTCGTTCGCGTGCTCGGTCTTCTAAACCACGGGGAAGGAAGCTTGGCATCTCACCTCATTGGGGGGAGAGGGGGCTGGGGCTGTGGCTGTGGTGAGGGGTGTTTATCGCACAGCGGGCACAATACCAAGATTTGGGACTTAAGGGGGGGGCTTGGGTTCTAATGAAAGGGAGAAGGTCGTGGTGAGTTGGGGTGAGGTGTTCGCGATTCGGGTCGTTGTCACCTTTTTTGTCAGGCGTAGATGAGTCCGGAACCGACGTCGTGGCTTGGAAGAAAATTCGATCGAATGAAGTTGGATGGACTGACGGGGGACGAGCCGGTTCTGCGTGGATACTGCTGTTTTTCGAAGGCAGGGCTCGCGCCCGTTGTTTGTGCGGGATTTCCAGTTTGGTTGGAGCTCGGGGTTTATACTTGGGTTTTGGTTGAGATTGGGAGGGGAGGTGGGAGGGTTGGAGGGTTAGGTGTTCTTCGTTGGCTTTTGGGTTTAAGAGGGGGTTAGAGGGGTGCAGAATAGACGGACGATGGTTGATGGTGTCCTTTGTAGCGTGGGACAAGGCGAGAAGCTCTGCTTCTGTACTAGATATAGTAGCGGTCTCCGTTGCTTTGTAGATTTTTAGTCAATGGGTTCCTCCGTAAAGCTTGAATAAGAAAGCATCGCTTGTTACCTACTTATAAACGGCACATATTGGCTATCGCCCGTAGATCCAAATTCCAGGGCCAGGAACTGGGTATTGCATAGGCAGGAGACTAGTGAGTCAGATTGAGCTGTAATAACTATAGGACAGCAGAACACGCGTTCTGCGAGTGTGTCTGAGTAGTTGTCCTTGTCTAAGACAGGTTGCCAAGTCCCTCCGGACGACTAGTCGAGCCTTGAACTCGAATTTGTATTTAGACACCAATGTTGCGGTTTGAAAAGTGCCCTTGCGGGCCAGATCCACGCACTCCTTATTGGCCGCTGCCTTGAATTCTGATCCGTAACGGTGTGTTTCAAGGCCTTTCCAGTGTTTTGGAGGTTCTATCAGTCCCGACAGTGTTGTCAATAGTTCCAACTAGTTGGGAATTTTAAAGGCCTTAAACAGACTGGATAAAATTTGTAAAACGGGATAACATTTTTAGGGGCAAGCTAGTACCATTTTAGTATCAAAATAGTAAATTTCAACGATTTACCCCTATTTTAAGCTAGAAACCGGCTAAAACCTGACTTTCACATGACTTTCACGTGCCATTTTTAAACTACCAGTTTACTTTACGAAGCATAAAACGGACTGGTTAATTTGAAATTGAGCGAAAACGGACTGGCAAGCCTTTTTGCAAACTATTGATCACACTGAGTCCCGTACAGTGGATCCGTAGGGGAGGGTATTAAGGATGAGCTGGATTTGGTCGCCCTGGCGGAACTCAGTAACCACACTTACTGTACATTCAACCATGCGTACGCTAGCACGGCCACGCTGACCAAGAGTCCTCGGGCATCGGAAAGCTAGCGTACGTTCTTCCGGTTTAATCACACGAGTTACCGTATCACAAACTAGCTATGAATCATCTGAATAGTGTACTGTGGTTTTCGATTGATTGTACTCTAGCTCCAAAAGTTATGGCCTTTTGTAGTCGCAATACTTTCCCTGCCGCTAGCTAGAGTAGTGTTTTTCGACCCTGAGAATACCCAGTACAGAAATGAATGGAACCCGCTTTTAGTCGGCCGAGCTTAAACTCCAGTGGAGAACTCCATACAACGACTAAAAGCACCCAGAGATATCCATCGCTACTCCATTAGCAGCAGAACTGGAGTTAATAGATAGATTAGTATACCGCTAGATTACTTGGGATTTTAGAAACTTACTAGGGGTTTGCCACCAACTGGGCAGCCAATAAAGCAGGGAGTTTGATTACAGCAGTCGCCATTCGAAAACTCTTCGGCCATTACCGCAACTAAACTATTGGCAATCGAGACTCCGGATCTAAGTTTGTCAAGATCACTCTCTCCGTCTGTCGAGACATGAACCTCGGCCAAAGCCGAAACGAGCCCAACTAGCGCGAGTAGTGCAAAGGCTTTCATGGCGTATTGTCAAGGGACAAATGAAGAGGAACTGGTATAATAGAGTATATTAGATAGAGTGAGTAACAAAGGTCTTAGTAGGTTATCAAATAGCTCTTAGGAAAAGGCCAGAAGACTCTCTATATATAATAGAGTAATACCTGGGCAACTGCTATGCACTTTACAGTCTACCCACTTCTTGCTACATAGTACATGTTTCATGAAGGGTTACCCCCATGATATAGTCTTGCAGTTCTCCAGTGATACTAAGGCCACTTCACAGGCAATAGCAATCATACGGGGCGCTTACGGACAGTGGTAGAAACTTACGTTACTACAACACAACGGCCACTGGTGGCACACTGGAACACTAGAACACAAGGGCCACTAGCGGTGCACTGGAACACTGGAACACTGGAACACAAGGGCCACTAATGACACATTGAAACACTGGGGTACTGGAACACTGGAATACAAGGTCACTGGGTCAACGGAACGGGGTGCAACATAGATTAAATTTGTAGTGGATAATAATACACATACGCAAGGCGCTGTAGGAGACGACATGACCTCCAAGCACCCCAAAAGAAAAGAGCTGAACAATGATGACGAAGATGTAGAACAATGCCGCCTAAACACCCCTAGGAACTAAATCAGCCTCGTTTCCCCGTGCACCTCCCCTAAACAAATCAATGAGATCAAACTATCATGTGGTGCTGATATTAACAGCATGCCGTGAGACTGTTGCATGAAAACTCTCTGTATGGTTTAGTAGATGCATCCGATGCAATAGCCCGATATTGCAAATGCTACAGTTAATCTGCTGCATCGCTAAGTTCTTAACGTGGCTGTTATGAAAGTGACTGCTACAGTAAGAGAACCAGGGGTAGCATAGTCACGAATCCTCTCGCGAATGAATCGACGATTACAGGTCTCCAAGGCACAAGAAACACTTCATCGGCCTCTTATTCAACATTACGGATGAGATTGCCTGGCTTAGCGCGATGTTGAATTCGGATCGTACTTGCTCTTCGGCTTTGACGATCATGGGGATAGCACCTCCTACAGGCTTGCCCGCCGAATACGGGGTTTGGAGGTGAGACCTCCCCGCCTCCACACTGCAGTACGCCGTTACAACGTGGGTTGCAGCGATCCTCCGTTGCAAGTCCCTCCCTGGCGACGTCATAGGCAGTGTTAAGATCGCGTCGATCAGTTGCAGCTTATTTCAGTGTCATCTGATCAGATCGCTCCAATACACCGCGCGTATTCTCGTTGACTACCTTCCCCGAGAGCTACCGTTCGCTGTCGATTACCGGCTGCTCCTGCTTGAACCCGTCGACAATCTTAACCAGGAGTAGCCTTCATTGCAGCGCCATCTCGTTTCTAAGGCCTTAACGAGCTTCCTAATACCTCTCCTCTCTCGGGCTACCTTCTGGAGCCCCCGAGACTCTGTCCGCGCCGGGCCAACTTAACAATCCACGGAAGGTACTTGACCGATGCGGGCTGGTGTGGTGTCAACTCCCACGACCGGCGGGGATCGATCAACTGGCTCATCAAACACGTGAACCTCATTAACTCCTTATCCAGCTTCATATTGCAGTGGATCTTCGAAAGGTAAACATTAACCCTCTGATCGAGGTAGTGGTGTGAGAGCAAGCACTCCACCAAGAGTGCCGATAACTAAGAAGGCAAGTATAGCTGATGAAGTTTTCATAATGATGATGTTGTCAGGTTCGGAAAGTTAGGATGTCTCATAATCTAATTGTATGTCACCCCGAAGACGATGGATGAAGGGTCTGAAGTGGTTGGCCGCGAGCCTGGAAAGGATCGCATCGTCAGCGTGGAAGGGCGAGCACTTATATCCCTCTCAATGAGCGGTAGAGCGTTCTTTGAATTAACTTTCACGATTATAGAGCGCCGGGCGGGACCGTGCCGTGAAAGTGCTACCAGGGGAGACGGAAAGAGTCAGCTCCTAATGATTTCAGCTATCTTGGTTTTCCCACTCCGTTCAGCCACTTCTAGTGCGCTTTGGCCTGACCAGCTTGAGGCCGTTGGGGAGGTGCCCCTTGCCAAGAGATATTTCACAGCCTCTATGCCGTCGGCTTTGATGGCGTGGTGAAGTGGTGTGCCCGTGAAGCCTGTTCTCTGACGGTGGGTCTTTCGTCCTTTAGGGTCGACCTCCATCTCGTCAACGTCTCCGTCGTACTGTAAAAGAAGATCAAGAACCTCGAATCGCGTTGGGTCAACGGCAGCTATGGAGGCTGTAGCGTGCATAGCTTGGGTACCCCGCGTGGAAACGCCGTGGTCGAGAAGGATTTTGACAACCGAGGGTGGGAAAGATGCCACAGCAACGGTCAGTGGATGGATATCATCATGGCCGTGAAGGTTGGGATTCCATCCATGTTAGAGCAACCAACGCAAGGAGATCTCGCTGCCTAGTATGCTTCTGTATTAAGATTAGTATGACACTTCACATCATAAATAGAATTCAACAGACCGATTAGGGACCTCTTCAGCTCGTGGCTCCCATCCATGATTGAGCAACGCTTGACACAGCTCTGCATTATTTCCCCTCAAATGCTGCTCCCGCGGCTACTGCGTTTATTGGACACCCCTGATCCAGTAAGAATGAAAATATGGCTGTGTGGCCATGTCGCGCGGCAATGCAGGTAGACTTCCGGATCACCTCCGCGCCTCCTGGCATAACCCTATCCGTCAGAGTGATGTTGCCATGGGAGCTGAGAAGTAATCTCTTGAAAGATTTCTTCACCAATTCTAAATTTCCATCGGTGCAGGCCTCCTCCATCGTGGAAGGCTGTTGTACAAGAGAGGAAGCTGTGAGTGTTGTTGGGTTGCGAAATGCTGCTTGGCTGCCGTGTTGGTTTTCCGATGGCGCCGCCGGTGTACGAAGGCGACGGGCGAAAAAAACCGTCCAAATCCCTTAGCGAGAATTTACGTAATCTTAGCCTTACGATAAAAAAATTCTCGTAATTATAACTTGAATTTAATTCTAGCAAAACTATTATAAAAAAATAGATCTGCTTCTTCTCTATCGCATAAACTAAAAAGTAAAGAGTTTAGACGTTGTGTTAAACATTAGTATAATTTTCTAAAGGTAGCGATTTTGGTGTTCCTCGCGATTTGGCAGGTGGCCGGTTTTTTTCGCCCGTCGCCTTCGTATTCAAGTACGGTCAAAAGTTGGAACGAAAGGAGGAAGAGAAGGAGGAAGAGGCACCTATATAAATAAGGCTTCGGCGAAGAAAGTGTAGCCTTGGCCCCGCCACATCACTGCTGTATTGACCCCAGCCAGCAACTGCCTCATCCTGTTTCATGTATCATGTTTTATGCCGCACTGCAGCCTGACAGATACGAAGGTAGACGGCGCCGGCTTTTAAAACTGTCCATTTCGCAAGGCGAGAAATCAGCACCTGCATTAAAGAAACCGTAATAAACATTTCACAATTTCATCATTACAAAAACACAAGTAGAAGATATTCTGGCTCCCTCTCTGTTTCACTGACCAGAATCTATTGGATTTGGGGGTTGTGGTATCGTGATGTGCAATTTTCAAACCTGAGAGCTACTGAGCAAATGGACATTTGTTTTCGAGGCCGTCCGTCCGCATTCGTGGAACTTTGGAAAGCTGATGAGCCAGATTCGAGCAGCTTTGATTAGTGACCGCCGAAAGGATTCAACCTGACACATCAACAAGGCTGCAGATGCACGGCGTGGTTCCTGCATTCAATCTAGGTCCAATGTCATTTTAATGAAGCTCGGGCTATGCTGGCTTGAGATACAACGAATAACCTAGCTTTAGTCACAGAGGATCCAAACATTACCAACGCTGCGGATGCACGGTCTAGTTCCTGCATCTAGTTCCAACATCTTTTTCGCGAAGTTCTCGTTGGACACGCCGCTTCTTTATATATGATTGTGCTAGATGTAAATTCAAGGCATTGGCAGCGTTGAATTATTCGCTTTGGGAGACTCTATAAACCCATATCTGACATGCGAGACTTGTTCATAAGTTGAAAGCACTTTCGAGCCCATCTATGCGTTATCCAAGGCAACCAGCACCGGCGAGTTGCTTTGCAATTGCTGGCGCCCCTCTAGTCCACCAAGCTCTTTTCGAGTGCAAAATCTAACAAAATGCCGAAGCCATGGGGCGTCCCTTATCTCCTGCTCCTGTTTTATCTCTTCGCCCTTTCGAGCTGTCGAGGTGTTGAAAGGTGGTTTTAAGTTCTATTTTATCAACAATTCAAGGCTGACAGAGCTTCAAGAGCACATAATGGAATTGCTGCCCGCCAGGATTTCCACAATGAACTCATCCGGCTCGAAGCATAAGTATATAAATCTAAAGTAACTATTTTAAACATTCCAGGCTTTAAGCTTCACTACTTTAATTATTTATATCAGATAATATAATATAATAATAAATAATAAATATATATCCTATTTCAATAAAGCCCTTCCGAGTAATCTTTGAACTTTACTAAATATTCTCACAGCAATAGAAAGCTCGTCATAGCCCAGAGTCGTCCTTTACATAATACGCAGTCGGTTGATACGCATCCCAAGCTTTACACGGCGCATTCAATGTACTCAAAGACATCAGTCCCGAAATCTCGCTCTCGCGCTCCAGAAACTGTACTGCGAGACCTTCGCCTACGTGCCATGCCTATTAAATCTCACATCAGCTTACAGCCCCCCAACATTCTGTCTTTCTTCATGTGAAGAGTTCAACTATTCAAGAGAATGAACTCACGATATGACAATGCATCAACCATGCACCAGGATTGTCCGTCAAGAAAGCGATGACAAGCCACCCACCTGACGACGGCGGACCACCGCCAGCAGGGGCTGCAGGCGCGGGAAGCATTGCGACATCCCGTCGAGGAGGATTCGTGTACTGCAAGGTTGAGGCGAACGAGTTGTCCCAAGTTCCCAAACCAGTTCCTAAAAGGTAGAAATCATGACCATGCTTTCAAGTGTCAGTCAAATGGGCATGAGAGGCCTCAGGAAACTCACGAGATGGATTGGATGAGGGACGCTGAGGAAACCTGTCGATTGAATGATCCAGAAGTAGTACCGCATTGGAAATTAGCTTTCTGGTTTCGGTTGATGGATGGTTGCGACTTACGGCATTGGCTTCGGGCAATTTAATGAGGTTCAAGTCCACCGGAAAAGAGTCATTACTCTCCTGGACATACTTAAGAGTCGGCAGTTCCCAGTCGATGTCAAGCGGTGTTCCATTAATCGTCCATGTTACGATATTTCCAGTTTGTCCGGGTACACCACCGCCGTTGAGTGAGACGTTAAGCTGTTGAACGTGGGTGAGGAAATCCCCGGAAGGAACGTTCTTTTTGACGTAGGGGATAATTGTAGTCTCATCCGAACAGCGTTGGGTATAGGCTGCTCCAAGCGTGGTCGGATCACCAGCTGGTGCCCCTGCGTAATTGAAGATCGCTTTGATGTTGAAATTATTGTTATTGGCACCGCAGGCCAGTTGGACATCCGCTCGAAACCAGTAACTGGATATGGCCTGAGTCGCTGTTATAATAACATCGTAGCGTTGACCAATTCCAATGAAGAGCCATTGCGTTGAGTAAGGAACAATAGGAACAAAGTCTGCCTGAATCACGGTGAGATTGTGTCCATCTAGAGAGACCATGAAGTGATTGTCCAACGAGGTGTTGATAAGTCTAAGACGGTATTTCTTTCCCTTGGTCATAGTCACAGTGTTGTAGACCCCTCCACCACCGGCGGTTGGATTCACCATTGTTCCATTGATTAACCCATTGTCCGCTGCTGGTGGACCTCCTCGTGCTGCAATCTCTGCTTCTTGGAATGCGGTTGGATGGTACCAATCTGTGATGGGCATTGCGCCAAGGTCGACGTCGTAATTCGCTGTCGCTGGTCCGTAGATTACTATTGGCCCAAGAACCCCATCCCCGTATTGCGCTGAGAAATGCGAGTGGTACCAGGTCGTCCTGAATTGTTGTTAACAACTTCTTCAGTACCGTGGACTGATTGAAAGTACCCAAATTGTGTGCAGAGAAAAGTATATGTCTTTGTCTCTCCAGGTGCAAGGGGGCACTACAAGTTGTCACTATCTGGTCAACTCTTGGAGAGAAATCCTGTTAATACCTCTGTAATGCCATTGGTGCCATCCATATTGCAGGAGTTCGCTTGCCGAATACCGTGCCAGTGCATGCTAGTTCTAGGGCGGTTCAGCAACTTGTACCTCGCGAATTATTGCTGTGGGACACTTACCCATTGTTCTTCAAGCTGTTTTTGACAGTGATTTGTAGTGTATCACCCCAGTCTATAATTTCCATTAGCAATGGCAACCACAATCTTCAGGCTCGCTCAGATACAAAACTAACTTGCAGAAATCGTGGGTCCTGGATACTGGCCATTGATGGCCCTGAAGTTTTGTTAATGTCTTTTCATCCTCTCATAAATCTGCTGGACATACATCACAAGGCGAGAGTACCCATCTGGAGCCAAAGTTGTGTTCGTTATCTCGAGGTGGTACTAGAAAAAGTCAGAAATCCCAATCGAGAAACCCGGTATATCTTACCGAAACAGTTTTCCCTGTGACTGGCCATTTCGTGTCATAGTCAGTTGCAATACTGAACCCATTTCCCCAACACTGTCTCGTGAAAGGTCCGTTTGTACAGCTGGAATCAGCAACTTTAGTAGATGTCGATGTCTGAGAAGTCGTTGTCGGAGCTGTTGAGGCGAAGGAGACGAGGCTTGCTAGTATAAAAGCCAGGAGTAACATCTTGATTGATCAGAAGAGCTAATTTTCCCCTCAATCTCGCGCAATCTGGATGGATGAATGAAACGGGAGCACGATATACTGCTTCCGAAGTGCGGGAGCTTCTCCAGCCCAGGGATGACCCATTACCCCCGAGGATTCCATTCTTAGATTTAGAATTGGACCGCTCGCGTGAAGCTTATTTTCAATATTCTGGCCATGTAGCATTTATCATTGGACAGCCGCTCGTTCAGCTTCCCCGTTTTCAACAAGGAATAAGCACCTCACAGCTCGGGGATGCCTGTCAATGCATCGAGGCTGACGCGAGAACCAACGCCTATGCCCCTCTAGGTCCCTCATCCCAACTTTGAGATCCATGCACATACAGGTACTTTCGTTAGGGAGACGCAGCTTTGATGTAGCCATGCAGCACACTTCAAGAAGTCAAGCTTTGTGGCAGTTTGTGATAGGCACTCAGCCTCCGCCTCCACCTCCGTTTTGCGGCCCGCTACTCGCACGGACAGATGCTTATGCCCAGAATACGAGCATCCCCATGATGGCTTGAAGCTGGAGATCAGAAATCAGGATGTCGGTATGTGGAGGATGCGGCGAGACGCTGAGGCGTTTGGGGCGGGAGGCTTGGAGTGGAGAGCGTAATTTTATGGCTTTCCGAGTACTAATCATGAAGAGCCGCCGGGGTACAGAATCCCTCCGATCGGGGTTTAGCCCGGCGCAAATCATCTTCATGATAGCCTGCGGCGCTGGGTCGGATATTAGCTTCATGTATTCATCCTCGCGGATCATCGGAGTTGAGTAATTCTTTGCTTGAGATGAATTGCGAAATTCCACTTGGATGCTGATTCTCCCCCACAACAGCCCGATCTTTTCCCCACCCCGGGGGGCGAACAACCATAAAAAGACGACGTCGCACAAGAGTGGCACAACACCCCAGAAATAGCTCCCAATCCTAGACTTGCAGGGTCTATCGTTTGACAGCTCATGCTTATTACCCCGCACGCCTGAGTTCCGCCGTCTTGGGAGCGTTATCTTGGTCCGTCTATTGGCCAGAGCTCAATCTGCAAAGATCAGATAGCTGACTCCTCCAGTGGTCTGAGAAAACTTCAGACGAGATACGAGCTCCATCGATCGCTCTGCATGAAGCCTTGCTACAGACATGTGGTTTTCGACCATTGATCAACTGTATTGGAGCCTTTGCATTAAGCTAAGGAAAGGTATTATGTTGAGTATTGATTTAATATCTTGTTTTCGCTGTATAATATGTAACTGTTGTTTCTATTTTAGGTTCACTCATTCCGTTGAGATATGGTTTGGTACGGTCTCTTCATCAGGACAATTGTTGTTGTCATGGGACATTTCGATATGCCTCCTTGTTTGCCCGCTTTATGAAAAGTTGATACTTGTCGAGACATGCTGGGAGCATCTCGCATCTTTCCAGTAACCCCGACCCGTCATTCATCTGGTGCATTGTGTTGGTCTTGCCGTATCGATATGCATGGTCACACATTAATTTGCAGGGGGGTCGAAGCCTCGTAGAAGCCACAGACCAATGACAGTATTGCGTTGCCTCTGGGCACTTTTGTTGGCCTCTTCCCAGGTCCGCTTCCTCCAGCGGCTGAGTAGTGAACAACATCGTGAAAACCTATCAGCGTGGATCCTTGATGATATCAAAATCCTAGTACCATGTGTCTGTGATCTATGACCCTTGTGTCAGCCCGAGCAGCGGTTTCTGTGTACCCTGAACAGTTCCGGGGTTCGCGCCGATGTCTATTCCGTCCACCCCTCAAAATTTTCAGCACTTTAAGTCCTGAATGTTTTGAACGATTCATACTTTGCGAACAATAATTGTACTTGCCACAATGCTTCGTGGCTCTATCCTGCTCCTAGCCATTGGATTTGCGGTACGAGGCGCTGCTCAATGTCAGTCATATGGGTATGATTTTGTCGACGGCGGCAGCTACTTTCAAAACATATCATCTATCGATGATTTCACCTTCGTCGGCTACTTCGAAGGTTGTGAAGGAGAAGGGTCAATCACTCCTATTCTCGTAGATCCAAACGAGGATGAGTACTTTTGCTCTGATATCGCTACAAGCCCCAATGATGCTTTATTCAACTCGACATGGTAAGATTTGAATCGCCAGATAAAGGATATCAACTAATAATCGGAAGCCCCATAACAAAGTCCGAAATGTTTTCTGGTACCTGGTACCTTGTAATTGAGGGTCCTGACTTTGCATATACAAGAACTTTCTACCTCACGGTAGATGTTCCGACGACAATCATAGTAACTTGACCCCAAATTTGAAAGAAATTCGAACTAACAACTCCCTAGGCCACCCCGACAGGTATGACTTCCGAAGGTGGTTGAACGAAAGTTGAAACTGACCTTTCTTAACAGACGTTTTTGGCTATACTATCACCCCCAATGCTACCAGTGAGTGGACACGAAATGGCCAGTGAACGCGCAATCCTAACGTTGCCCACTAGCTGTCACGTCAAATATAACTGAGACGGATTCAACAACCTTACCAGTCAGCACAACGACCGTACCGTGTCAAACATACACCAAGTTAACGACGACAACGCCAAAGAAGGTTACAGTATATTCAACCAAAACAATAACACGGACTCGGACCGGCCGTATTTGGACAACATCGACTTCCACCGTCATCTACAGCACGGCAGGCTGCACTCTGCCGCCTTACCCGCCTAAGCATGACCAAAAAATCATTAGAAGGTTTACTCCCAAGAACTCTCCAACTAGCCGCGGCAAGCAGCAATATCACCCTCGTAGGACCCCTGATAGGCCTGCAGCCAGAAGGTTTCCTCTGGTAGAGCGAAGCCCAGGTAAGTCAGGTGATCTATATCAGCTCTTTAGTCGAGTGACTGACAAGCAACAAGACATGTCTACGACGACGGTAACTGAGACTACATACACCTTCAACACTACGACGACTGTGGTACTTCCAACTCCCACTGTCACTGAGATTGGTAAGAAGTCGCTTGCGCCTTCTCCCCTTTCAGATTTTGCTGACGAAATATCTAGATGTCGTTACCACCACAAACACAATGTAAACCCTGGTGTGAAAAATTCTAAGCCGCAAGCTAACAGCTTTAGAACACCCACACCGTGTACTGTTTGTAAGGGTATTACGATTCAAAAGAGTACGATTACGGCACCAACCCCAACACGGACAAGGACTACGAGGACTTGGGTGACCGTCTGGACTACCAAAACGATCAGCATTGTGTATGTTCCCCTCTGCTATCTTCTCAATTTAAATGTACTCATAACAACAATAGACGAACGAAGACGAGTGTAGTGACGCCAACTGGAACGGCGGCAGCGTGTACGAAACGAGGAGGGCATATGTAAAACATCCAGGTCGAGGGAACTGTCTACAATCTACAAAATGATGATCACATGAGTGAAGGCAAAGCGCAGAGGAGACGTAAAGAATTCCTCAAGACTAATTAATGATCTATTCCTTGCTCGCCGGTAACAGTGTTTTCTCCCCCCGCTGTGCCTCGCCAGCTATGAATTAAATTCGAACAAGAATTAGGCTTAGATCAGCGGCAAAGTTCTCGGATTTCTTTTTTCTCTTTTCTTCTTCAAATTATCCCCTGCATAAAACAAGAGTGCTTAATAGTTGGCATCTCAAAGTGGTTCGTAGTGTACAAAAGCGTAGGAGAAGGTGGGGGGCCGGGTGGGGGGTTGCTCCTTCCGTTTTAGGCTTTAGTGTGATTGACTGGCCTGGATCCAGGAACCTGACAGGGGCGATAACGCCTCCAAGCCCCTGCCGCGGCGCCAGGCAGTAGTCCGAGTACGAGTACCAGTACTTTACTTCGACGACGGACAACTGCCAAACTTACACAACTCAAGCAGGTTGACAACGAACGCCCTGATCTCGTTCTCACAACAATCTGTGGCACACTATGTTGCGCTCCGCCCTCGTGCTTCTTTTGAGCACTAGATTTGCCCTCGGCGCTTCATTACAGGACAAGCAAGCGGTCGTGCCATCTCCAGAGCTCCCAATTGCAAACGCACAGGCCGAGCACGTTGTGGACAAGGCAATCCTTGCAGCCCTCAAGACACATTCTGACCCTGTTGCTGCACTAGTTTCCCTCCAGCCCGAACTTGCAGCGGATCTCGCCCAAGAACGACTCTTGCATGTCGTCGGTGAGCAGAAGCCGGAATGGATGACGGAAGGAGACAAGCTGCGCCTGCGCAGACGCGGGAAGAAGTTCGTGGATATCACGGACCATGAAGAGTTCTATGCCCAGCAGGCGGGCATCTTGTCCGGTAAAGCTAGTGAGAGCCTCTTCAACCCAGTCAAGGTGCTTTTGTTCACGCTGTGGCAGATCTCCCAGACTTGAGGCACCAGCCCCTCATTAAGCCCCTCTTCTCGCATGTCTCGACGCAAAGGATGCACGATGTCCTCAAGCACATGACGGGGTACTACAATCGTTACTATGGAGGTACTTATGGCGCACTGAGCGCCGAATGGCTGCACGACCACATTGCCAAGGTATGCTTCTCCTCCCCAACTTAGCCTAGCACTGAGAAAGAGAAGGCACTGACCGAGCCATGTCACAGATCATCGACGACTCTCCATTGGGCACCCACATCTCGCTCGAATACTTCACGCACCCTTTCCCCCAGTCCTCCATCATCGCGCGCTTCGAACCAAAGATCCGCAACTTTTCTCATCCGCTGACGATTATCGGCGCACACCAGGACTCTGCAAATTACCTATTCCCCCTCCTGCCCGCACCAGGCGCCGACGACGACTGCTCCGGTACTGTCAGCATCCTTGAAGCATTCCGCATCTTGGCTGAGAGTGGCTACACACCCAAAAATGGACCGGTTGAGTTCCACTGGTATGCGGCTGAGGAAGGTGGATTGTTGGGTAGCCAGGCGATTGCAAGGTATGAGAAAGAATCGGGAGCTTCCATAGGGGCTATGATGGAGTTTGTAAGTCCTCTGAAACCAACCTCATCTTTCCAATCAATGGCACTGATAGTCTACAAAGGATATGACCGCCTTTATTGCCCGCAACGCAACTGAATCCATCGGGTTCATAAAGACCCAGGCGGACGAGGCGCTTACGAACTGGACATTGAAGCTGAGCAAGGAATACATCTCCATCCCCTCTGATATATACGAGCTTGCGGCGTAAGCCCACAACTTCCAATCTCATCTTGATGTAGGCAGCTGACAAAGTAGTAACGCTGGCTCGGACTACATGTCCTATACTAAACTCAACTACCCTGCCGCGTTCGCATCAGAGGGCGACCCACTGGCACAGGGTGGGTTCCCCGGTGATATGGATCCGTACGTGCATGGAGTGAACGACACAATGGATGTCGATGACGACACAGGCTTCTTCTCTCTCGACGTAAGTTAAGTCTCATTCCTCTATTTGTTTGCAAAGTTGTTAAGATTGGCTGGCAGCACATGGCACGATTCTCGGAGCTCGCAATCGCCTTTGCTGTTGAGCAAGGCGGGTGGGATAATAGCTGGCGGTAAACTAGCCCACTCGAGGTTATTTGCTCTAAGAACTGCCTTCAAATTTATAGAATTTCTATTGTTTTTGCCTCGAGAGTACATATACATTGGTCGCATCTCGGAAGTTTGTCCGTACCTTACAATCTTCGGGTTGAGTCAGGATATATCCAAGATGGATCAAGCTTGATTCATATTGCTTTCATTCGATCAAGTTTCCAATGTCAGCAAGTCTTGGTCATAAAGTAAATGTTCGAAGCGTGGCTAGAACATTGATCGCTCCTAGCAATGTTCTAGGAATTTTTGGACATCCGATTATTATTGGCGTAGTAGCACTTTCCACTTCCGCGGAGATTTAAACCGCTAACACAGTTTGTCCCTGCTCCTCAGCTCTCAGCATCCTCTCACCCAGCTCCGCAACCTTCGCCGTATCCCACACAACCTCAATTCTCCCCTCCGCCAACCTCAAAATTCGAATAGCCTCCTCCCTTATCCCCCGATTCCGAAAAATCATGACCGCAATAAACAACGCAGGGACCACCCCACAATCAAACCCAAACGACTTCTTGAACCGATGATCCAGCACCACGTGCCTCGTCAAGTCGAGAATCTCTCTTGCTTCGACTTCAAACAGCTCTTTCGGACGCTTGTCGATCTTCGGATATACTCTCTGAACAGAGATATCCGTGCCTAGAGAAAGACAGCGCTGTGTCGCTGCGCCGATGAATTTTTGTCACCAGGACGCAGGGCGGCGTCGAAGAGCGGCTGGAAGCTTCGGTACCATTGTCGTAGCTGCGAGTCTAGTATTTTATAAACGCTTTCTGACACCGGACACGCGGATTTGTCACCGTACATGGATGTATCTGTCAGATGGGAGAGGTACGGCATAGCTCTGATTGGAAGTGCTCAAGGTACCCCTTTGCCTCGACGAGGTCGCGGAACGAAGGAGGCATGTAGAAATGCTCATCGATGTACGTCATATCAAGGAAGCTGTAGCGCGGCCGGTAAGGATCACCGAGTATGCTCGACATGATGGTGTTATCGAGACGGACGAAGATCTCCAGTACTTCATCCTCGATACCCGGGATCGAGGACAGCTGCCGAATCTGTGAGCATTTTCGACTCGAGGTGTCGAGACGCTTTTACATCGTCTTTAATGTGGCTTTGGTGTGCTCAACAGCTTGCTCGGGATTCCCGTGCATCGACTCGAAGCTGAAGATCAGCAGGGAGGCGATCAGCGTCGTGCGGATGGTTTCTATGTCGTTGGGAGAGGCGACCATCTCGCGCATGCTGCGGAGCGCTTGTCCGTATTTGATCACCGCGAACTGTCGATGTTTCTCCTTTGCCCAAAAAGAGGATTTGGATTTCCCGAGCGCGGCGATGGCGACTGTGAGGTAGCGCAGGGTGGGCGAGTCGTTGCAGGCTTGTAGGACAACGTAGTTCTAGCACTTAGTTGGAGCGTGCTCCGCCAAGTCGTGGGCTCCCTCGTCCCGGAAATAGAGCCAATATTGACACTCTTCCTGGTCTCTAAAAAGGGCTGTCATTGGCAGAATGGGAATGTGTAGCGGGCAGCTGTGGCTTGGCAGGAGGCGCTTCTTGGCGGAAGAAGCGGGGGCGGGAGGCTTTAAATAGCCATCGCATGAAACGCCGAACTTTGTACATCTCTGGCAGCTTGGCTTCGTTTCGGCGCATTTGACTTTCCGTAGTCTGCGGTCCCATCAGCGAAGGTTCCCATTTTGCGATGAACTCGCCTGACCGCGTCAGATGCTGGCGAGGGATGAGAGAGCACCTGGGGGGATTTGGAGAGACTCACTTGCAAATCCTACATCCATTTCCTGTCTTGCGCTTCTTCGCCCGCACCCGATTGATCTTTTCTAGATAAACCTTCACCCGCTTGTTCGTCTTACCGGACGACTGGGATTCGCCTGACGAGGATGTTGCGCCCCAGCGTCCTGCTGCTCCCTCCGCCGTCCGTGAATGTCGAGGTTCGGCGTCTTTGTTGCTGAAGCTAACATCCATCTGAGACGTATTAGAAGGACGTTGGAACAAGATGAAGAAAGTATGTCCTTTGTAAGGCTGGCTCGAGGCTGAGAAGGTTAGACAGAAGTGAGATCTGGGTTAGGTTTGGTCCTCACTCGCGTTAGTGCTTATGGATAGGGGCTCGGTTGTCGTTCGGCTGACCAATCAAAACATCTGATTATTGAGAGGCACGTGAGCACTATTCTCTTCTCAGTTTGGTGGTCGATGTCACTTCAAACATCCAAATTCTCCCCTCAGCAGTCATCTTCATCCCTTCAAACTCATCAATCAACTAGCCTTTCTAACTCTTTTGTTCCCAATTAGCTCAATGACATTCTACCTTGCTCCAGGTTCAAGTCATGAGCTCAGGACTCTCATGAAACGAAAACGCTCTGTTCCTTCCTATCGTCTAGCCCTCTCCAAACACATCTCGCAAAAGACCACCGTTTCTAATCAAGGCCAAACACTCCAAGCATAATCCCGCTACAAAATGGCTATTCGACTCCCACGATCTGCAGTCCGGGGAAGATGCTTGAGAACAGGCCGCCTTCGAGGCTGAAACCTCAAGCCCCTCAAACTAGGTAGTGATCGAAGATCATACACCGCGATAAGATCAGATGTAGCCAAGAGCTTGATGCGCCTTGGCTTTTCTTGTCGTCGGAGCTTATTTCCGGACTCTGGCTGAAACAAGCTCCATTTTCTGGTAGAATGGAATGTCATGAGGAGTCCCGGCTTGAGTTCCGGACACCCCCGTGATCTGGGCCGGATCTTATAAGATGATCAGATATTTCCCAGTGGGACAGTCGGTGATCCTTTGGCTTTTGTGTCGTCACAATATTAAGTTAAGTTGGAGAACCATCAAGATGTTGGTCCCTTCAGCAATTCTAACTCTTGCTTTCTCATACGTCGTTGATGCTGGCTATTCATTCGATGTTACGCCTTCATATCAATCCCCGCTCAATGAGCTATCACCAAACGCTTTCTGCCCTCTCAAAGATGTTTTCCCATCGAAATTGAGAGCGCATGCTTATTCAGAGACATGTTCACAACACCACGACGGCCGTGTGTTCCAAAACAATATTTCTTCGGCTTTCTTCGACCCCTCCAGAGACCCTTGGACTATTGCACCAACATGCCTACCCAATACGTCCTATGATGAGAGATTCTGCGTCTTCACGTCCCAGAGCTTCTGGGGCGGCAGAGGAATCACCATCCTAACAAGGTCGTCCATTGCTCGCGAGATAGCCCAACTCCCCGCTTTCACTCAACCTACGAATAACATCTCCCTCTCCGAAAACGACACTCGCGACCCTCCCTTCTATGTAGCCGCCATTCCAGGCCGAGGAATGGGCCTCATCGCAAATCGCACAATTGAACGAGGCGATCTAATCAAAGCCCACGCGGGCGCAGCAATTTTCCACAACGACTGCGTCGACAAATCGTTCGACGACTACCTCCCCCACAAAGAAGGCCTCATGAAGCTTGCCGTCAACCAACTTCCACCTCCAACCCGCGACCTCTTCCTTGCAATGGCCGCGCACAACGAGGCCGAAGAACCGTATATCGAGAAAATATATACGAATACATTTGGCGAGGATTTTGGGAACGAGGAGCACTCGCTCGTGGTGCCCGAGACGGCTAGGATGAACCATGATTGTCGGCCCAATGCGATGTATTATTTTGATCGGAACACATTGGTACACTACACGTATGCTTCGAGGAGGATTTATGCCGGGGAGGAGATTACGATTACGTATATTGATCCTTTGCAGACGAGATTGAGGAGGAGGGCGGCGATCAAGAGCTCGTGGGGCTTTGATTGCAGCTGTAGCTTGTGTTCGGCTGAGAATCACTTTATCCGCCAGTCGGATTGGCGGGTTATAGAAATCAATAGGATCAGTAAGATCTTGGATGAGGTGGTGAGCCAGAATGAGACGGATAGGGAGGCGGCGAGGAAACACGTTTCGGCTGCGGCGGAGATGGCGGACTTGTTGGTTAGCTTGTATGAGCAGGAGAGGCTGTATGCTGGCATTGCAGATGGATATAGATTGGCCGCGTTAGTCTACGCGAGTATTGGGAATGAGTGGAGGGCCGTGAAATGGGCGATGATGGCTGCGGATATTGGGCTCATCCATGATGGGCCCGAGGACGAGGGTGTTCTTGATGTGAGAAGACTATTGCTTGCGCCGAGGCAACATTGGAGTTGGGCTGTAAATTTTATGACATCTGTAGCTGTAGTTAGTGAATGTAATGGTCCTTTGCTTCCTAACTTGGGAGCTAGCTTTTGGCCGACTTGAGAAAACATTGAAGGTTGTCGATAGCTGAGGCTTCTAACAGGACTAATATAATGATGCAATGGTTGAAATGTTTATCGAAGACATTTGAATATCTATCTTCTCTGATATTGAGCAAGAGATTCCTCAATATCCTCCGGCTATCTTTCGCTTCTGTTATATTTATTGTTCTGACGACGTACTCTATTCCTACTCATTCAGTTGAACCCCCCTACTTTCCTCCCATCTCCTCCATCACCAGGATCCCCCTCGCGTGCTCCTCAATACCCCTATAGCTCTCATCCCGTCGCCCTCCTCGTTGCCGACAAAGCCGCCAATAAAAGACGGAGTATAAGCCCATACGGGAACATAAACCCACCGGTGAACCCCTAATCAGCAATTATCTTCTTACAGAGCCTCAGTAACTATAAAAAAACATATTTCAGCACCTCATCCGACGTCAGCAATCGTATCAGTTGAAGATTCGGCTTCGTTGGTCCATAAAGCAAAAGGTACGTCTGTAACCCCCGCGCTCTCAACATCTTAGCAGCAGCGTAAGTAGGATTCTTCTTCGGGTTCGTAAAATTCTCTCTTGAAGTGGCTGAAAAGCGCTCATTCACTGCACCTGCTGCGTTCTCAACTCCTCCATCTCCTCCTTGAAAAGAGTGCCTTCCTCGGTACTCCCTATACATGGACATTCCCGTGGATCGCAACTCTCGGCATTCGGTCTGCTTCGATATTGGATTTATCGCAGATATCTCCGACCTGTTTGCGTGTCGAAGAATTGGCTGGGGACTACGTGTTACTCTCCCGCCGCCCGCGCGCCTCCCAAAAATGCTGTGCCGCACTCCACGAAAAAATGAATCACTAATATTTAAGGTTCACAGCCTATAA
This sequence comes from Hyaloscypha finlandica, assembly GCA_021399475.1. Lineage (NCBI taxonomy): Eukaryota > Fungi > Ascomycota > Leotiomycetes > Helotiales > Hyaloscyphaceae > Hyaloscypha > Hyaloscypha finlandica. Next base: position 74,342 of record JAJTUR010000108.1, on the reverse strand, counting down.
TTTAGCGACCATAGCCCTATCATTAGAAATTAGAAGCCTATAATTATACGCTTACGCCCGACTCTTGACTCTCGGCTGTCGACCCTCGACTCTCGAGTTCGCTTTCCACTTCTCGCCGTTCCACTTCTCACTTTTCTACTTCTTCATTTTTACCTTAAGCCTCTGCCCTTCCTCCCTCCCCTACCACTATACTTATATATATTAAAGAGAGAGAGTAAGGATTTTGAATAAGAGTAGAGACTTAGAGAGGGGCGTGGTTAGTGGGCATTGTCATGTCAGGAAAGCGTGGACGATTTTTGGTAGGTGAAACATGCAGGCGGGATAAGGTTACACGTTTTGGGTTTCGCGCTTGGACTAGACAATCGTACGACTTTCCGTAGCAGTTTGGCTTGAGCTTCGGGGAGCAAATTGGGCCACAATAATTCAGTGATGAATTAAACGCCAAGAGTCATCTGGAGTAACATTCATCCGATGAGATGGTAATACGGCGCGATAGCTAAGGAAGGGATCGGTCTCGACTAGTGCGAGAACACGCGCCGTTTACCTCTTTTCGGAAAGGAACTTCCTGTGTGGACGTACTCCGTGACCAAAGGATGTCGCCAAGAATAAGCCCCTATTATATCCCCATACTCGCATTCCTAGCGTAATTGTGTTGGATTAAGATCTGGTGAAAATGGAGGCTACCCCAATCCTTTCCACCAACCTCTTGTTTGCCTCCTCGCCCTGCAACACTGTGCCACTATCATGGATATCTCGACCCCACTAAATCCTAGCAACCTCTTCTCCGCCAATGGACCAATGGTCCTCGTCGTCGTCACTACTGGCGGCGGCAGCGGTATGGCCCGCCCAGTCCCTGATTTCACTGACTAACCTTAACCCAAACCAGGCATTGGCCATGCAATTGCCTCCGCGCTTGTCCAGACCGGTGCACCCCGCATCTACATCCTTGGCCGGCGTCTCGCTGCCCCGCCGACGCTGCCAGCAGCCTCAGCGACTCCGTAATCCCCATCGAGGAGCTGCAGAGCATCCTGCTGAGCAATGCAGAAGGTTGGGAGGCCACGTTTGCGGTCAACTCTAGCGCGGTCCTCTATGTGTCCGCAGCATTCCTCAAGTTACTAGACGCCGGCAATAGGAGGCGTGGTTGGGAAGGGGGGAAGCTACCTGTGGACCGAGCTCGTCGGAGGGAGAAGGGTAACCTAGCGAAGATTCTGATCGAGCCAGACGATGAGAGGACTAGCCAAATCATAACAGTTGGGAGCATTTCAGGGCTCAATCGGTTTATAACGGCGGGGCTGGCGTATAGCTGCAGCAAGGCTGCGGCAATACACTTGTGCAAGATGCTAGCGTACTTGCTGGCTCCGTGGGGGATCCGAAGCAACGTGATTAACCCCGGAGGTGAGTTGTACTTCTACATAGTTACGCTTCTTCGAAGATTCGTCTATATAGAGTCTCATCGTCGTTCTGTACCCCTAGATCTGAGAACCTTGATGATTAACACTTGTCGTCGTAGTATACCCCTCGGTAATGACCACCGGCTCGAAAGACTCCTATAATTATAAAGAAGTCCCTGCTGGTCGCAAAGGCAGCTTTCAGGATATTGCTGGTGTTGTACTGTACCTGGTAGGGAAAGGCGGAGCTTATGTTAATGGTAGTATGGAGAATACCGATGGAGGAAGGTTGAGCGTGATGCCTGCAACTTATTAAGTCGTCGTCAAGGTGACATGTACTTAGCAGATGGGCGGTATCTCGCACTTTGGGCTCGCAAATTCGGTGGTGAGGATTTTAGTTATATAAAGGCCATCGCACTTGTACGTCTCTCCCCCCTCTTCTTTTTGCTAGCCCAATACACATGCACATCTTGCCGCATCAGTACTCGGGAATACCACATCTGCTTCCGGGATTCCTTTGGCTCCTGTATCATTCTCTCCTCGTGCGTACCGATATTCCCACTGAGTAGGAATCCATTGGCTAAGGAATGCTTGTGTGGTGGGGTTCAATTATCCAATTCTTACTTCAAAACCACAGTATACTCACGAGCGGGTAGGGTTAGGGCATTAGGAGGGAGGATTGATTTCTTTTGTGCGGTTAGTTGGACGGCGATGGCAGTGCCACGGGTTCTAGCTGCAATTTTGGAGAATAGATGGGGTGAGACGGAGGGTGTTATGAGGATTCCGGAATGTCGTCGTGGGTGGATGGGATGGAGTTGTTGGGCCCAAGGAAAGGTTGAGATGTTTCTTTGAAGTGAATACCATTGTAGCATCAACTACACTGCTGAAGTCTCCATTGCTAAGACTTCCTTCTTCTGCATCCCGTGCATCTTTCTACGTGCCCCGGTTCAGGATTTAAATTAGTTTTGCTGTCTGGATGTCAGATTGTGTGGTTGTGCAGGCATCCATTGGGGTTCTGGCATAAGTGAATCGTGAGGAGTGTCAGGAGGCATTCGCTTGAATTCAACGCCATCCTCGGTAAAGGGGTACAGTACAATTTCGACGCGTGTGAATCAGTGCGTTTCCTATGCGAAGTGGCTGTTGATCCGGAAGAATATCTCAGGCATCTTTAAAATGTCCTTCTTGCAGTCCCAATCCACTGGAAGTTTTCTAAGTCAGCAATTACTTCTTAGAAAATATACTCAGAAAACATGCTTACAACGTGGGATATCCTCTCATCCTCAAGCATATCCTCAGGGGCAACATAAAGGCTTGTAACAATCACATCCAACTCCTCTTCTCCCTCTGCAATCTCCACAAGTCTCGGGAGCAGCTCCTCATCAATCCCTGAACCTTCGTGATCAGCACAACCATCGATCCGATCAATCACCAACAGCACATGCTCCTTCACTTCTGCCAATATTGTTTTCAGCAGCTCCCATGCTTTTCCGAAAGATCTGAGCTTCCCCACGGTCCGCTCGTTCAACACGCCGGGTAGTTTAATCACCAAATCCGGTCTCTTCTCCAGTATCTGGGCAATTATCATCTTCACCAACACTAACGAGGTAATTGGTCTCTCTCCATCTACACTGCTATCCTCATCGCTTACTCCGTCATCGCCGTCAAATCCATTCCTACACAGGACAAACAACATCAAAATATCCTGGCTCTCCATCGCCCTGATCAAATCATGAGAAAAATCTGTGACCCATGAGTCCTGATTCCCCGATTGGCCTGCTATCCAAAGGAGATTTGGACGGTGGAGAGAGGACCAGTTGAGGAGGTGGGTGAGCAGGCCGTTGTTTTCCCAGCGGTCTTTTTGGGACATATGGGATTTTTGGGAGAGAGATTTTGTGAGCAGTTCGTTTGATGGGGGCAATGTGGGAAGGAGGTGGTGGAGCAGTGTGTGTGCGTGAATGGTGAAATGGAAAATTACTAAATCTGAAGGGTGCGTGTGAGTACGGATGGTGGAAAGTGAGCGCTTGATTTACCTTGTGAGGTCTTCTGGACTGATTGGAGCTGCTCTGTGAGAAAGAGCACACTTCCACTCAATGCAGCCGTCGAAAGTTCGAAGTTCTCGTAAAGGCGAGTAATTACTTGGATACAAACCTTTAGCACTACCACTTAATCGCTGTGGATGAAGTGGCACTCACCGGCTCCACTTGCTTCAACAACCTCCTTTATGTCCGCTTGCTGGGCGATGTGTCCGACATCCTTCAGGACGTTCAATCTCAAAACCAATCCAGCAATCGTGGTTTTGCAAGTACTAAAGCGATCTTCTTTTGTCTCAAGTAGAACATCCATGAGTTTCCCTAATCTGTCAGTCAACGTCGGCCAGCCGAAGTTGGCGGGTACTCTCACCGAATCTCGACGTCCGATAGTACGAGACCGCATAAGTGACCACATCATTTACTTCGGCAAAAATCTCTGCGATTGTGCTTTTCACCGCATTAGTTGGGAAGACATTTTGATAGAATTCCAGCATTGGCAAATTGTTCGAAAGCTCAATGACGAAGTCTGTGATTCACTCTTCTTTCTCTTTCTTGTTCACAACTGCCTGATCCAAGTTAGTTAGTTGTCACATCCCGTTGAAGTGGACGGGCTACTTTGAATAAAAGGGCCAGAAGTCCGTAAGACATTGTATACTCGGGATTTTGTGGAAGCAGGATTTTAACAATAGTAGAGAATCGTAACGAGAATTCGCAGAAAGCATTCGTGAAATCGGTCGTCGCTTTCCATGCTCTGGATCTGTTTTGCTGTATAGAGGCCAGCTCTTGGGTTTGTAACAGGCACTCGAGTACTGCTTCGAGCCTCACGGTCTTTTGGAGTAGATCCTCTTCATGTTTTGCTAAGTGCCACTCGCGAGTCTTCTGCCTGGATATTTCGCAAGACCGCCGTGCTCGCGTATAAAAACTTGATGCAAATTAGCCCATGAATCTCTACTTTGATAGTGGAAATACTTAATATCTGCCCCGGAAGTGTACCAAACACTGTTGGCAGTAGAAAAGCTTCCCGCCCGACGAAGTCGTCGTAACGCTTCCTCGGGCGCTGAAGACGAACCTTGCGCCCCTTCAGATTTAACAATGTCATCATTTGTTTCGCTGGATAAATCCTCCATACCTGCTCCCGCGCGTAGACTTCTATCTTGGGAGAAGCAAGGAAGGGCTGTTAGATTGGTGCTGAGAGCATCGGAAACTTGGTTGTGTTGCGATAGTCACAGCCCCAAACCTAGTCACCAAGCCGGCCCGGGCTAAAGTTCTGCCTTGACTTGCTTGCAGTCTTCGATTGATAGGCCTTGCAGGCTTGCAGGGCCTGCCTCTTAGCTACGGGGTTTATTCAGCCGAAGCCCCTGTTTGTTCTCTGCCTCACCATTGGTACACGGAAAAAATAAGGTTGACCGCAACACGAGTGAAGTCTAAAAATAACCTCCAGACTCTTGGCAAGCAACTTATTATCTCTGGCGAGAATCTGGAAGTTCGTTGGAGCACGAGACTCCACCGCGATCAGCATGCAAGACGTTACCAAAAGCCAGGCCGTCGACAGAATTGCTAGCGATGCTGAATCGAAATCGCCTCTCGTATTGAGCGTTTCCATCGTGACTGTTTACGCGACAAATTCCGTCGAAGTCCCTCTTGCCGCGGCAGAATCACCTCAGAATGCGTCTGATGAATCCGACGCATCTAATGCGTCTAACGAGCTTTATGATTCTGATAGATCTTATGAACCCGATGAATCCGACTCCATAACAAAGGTCAATGTCCCAATGCGAAAGGATAAGCATTCATCCTTGAATAACGACACTGTTTATTATGTCGAGGATGGCGAGGGTAAAAAGCCGAAGGCTCGAATTGCTCGCGAATATTTCAGGGACGACAAGGGCTGGTGGATCGACGAATTGGAGTAAGTAAACCAAAGAGTCATTATCTCCTCGAGTGACAAACTCCAAATTGTGACTATTTCTGATGCCAAACATCTAGCTACAAGGGATCGAAAAAGAGGGAAACTGATGGAGATTTCGACATTGGAATCTTTCACAGCGGCGACATCATTCTCTTCCATCCTTTCCTGGTGAAAGTCATACGCGAAGTTGTCACCTTCTTCCCCGGCCTTCGAATGAATGGGGACACTATCGTCATCAAAAAGCCACACATGCCATTCTTCCACTTCTGGGATGATATGTGTAAGTATGCAGAGAGTAGCAGCGATCCCCAGAAGAACATCTTTGCTCAATTAGAAAAGGTGGTTGCCCAGTGGGTTCAGCCCCATCATGATAAGATCAGGCAGCAAATAAGGGAGAAGGTCGTCGAGTTTGATAATTTGTGGGCTTTGTTCTGTCCCGGAGACTTGATACTCACCCGCGACAAGCTCGGCCAGCCGCTCTTGCATATGTATACAACTTGCGAGGAGCGCGGGAAAGTAGGCGGCGACAGCGGTGGTCCACCAGAGGTATTTGCGATGCTAATGATGTTCTCAGCGGAAGGCGGTCTCAAACGCTGGTGTTTTGACGGTTGGTCTATTTCTTGGAATCCCACAACTCGAGAGTTTGGGCGTCAAATAAATTGTTTTGCAATCGATCACTTCAAGGGTGTCAAAAGTATCAAGTCACTGGACGTTTATCCGTTGAAATTCCACGAGGAGGAGGACGCCGAAGCAAACGCTCTCACCAAGACCCTTGAAGAGAGAGGTTACGAATGGAAGAAGCTCGTTTCAGGCAAACCAGTATCAAGGAAACACCAAGGTCCAGCCTTAAGCAAAGAGATTGGGCTCTTTGAGGATGTTGAAAAAACAACTAAGGTAAGCATTTAAAATGACTGCATATCAGCACTAGGGTGTAAACGAGGAGTGCTCATGTTACCTTCATAGCTCGACGATCGTGTCATTTGTGACCATAACGGCTTCCACGAATATGGCAGCAGTGAGCCAGGACTCGCCAAAGCAAAGGAGATGATGAAGCCCATGCTAGGTTTTTATGGCTTGATGTTCAAGAAGGGAGATCGGCCAATTATTGAGTCAGGCTACGACTTTCGCTATGCCATTTACGACACTCATGCTGATAACAAGGAGTTCTCACCGCTTCAGGCACTGCTTTGCCCTTCGATGATCAACTGTCTCTGCATGGCTTCCAAGAGGTGGTACCAAGTATCTATTGCAAATTTATCGCCTGTTGTGTGGTCTACTACTGCGATCGATGCTCTAGTGATGGAAGAAAAGAAGAAGAAAATTATACGGTCACTTGTGGAGGAACACAGAAAGAACAGCGACAAAGTCATCGATGACTTCATTATTGGGAAAGGCAAGGTATGAGACATTTCAGGTTTAATTGGGAGTTTTAAACTGACCTTTGAATGAATAGGGGCTAGTCATTGTCCTTCATGGGCCGCCAGGTGTTGGGAAAACTCTAACCGCAGGTAGGTAATAACTTTACTCAAATAGGAGTTTGCGCTAACTCAAGACAGAGAGTATTGCAGAAGCCACCCAAAAACCGTTGTATCCGATCAACATCGGCGAGTTGAGTGTCGGAAAAGATGTCGAGACGCGACTTGCCGGGATTTTCAAGCAAGCTAGTGTATGGGATGCGGTGCTTCTTCTCGACGAAGCCGATGTCGTCTTGGAAGCACGTTCCTTCGAAAACTCGAAACGCAATGGAACTGTGTCTGGTAAGTGATTACGTGATCACGAAGGTTCAGAGCTGAAATACATAGTGTTTTTGAGAATGCTGGAATACTACGAGGGAATTCTCATTATGACGACAAATCGTATGGGAATTATAGACATTGCTTTCCAATCCCGAATACACTTGGCAGTAAAGTACGATGAACTAACAACAGACCTGCGAAAGGAGATCTGGGTACACTTTATTAAGACTTTGAGAGACAAAGACAAGAAAGTCAAGGTAGAGCTACTGCACCGCGTGGATGAGCTCGCTGAGCGCCCTTTGAACGGAAGACAGATTCGCAATGTTCTTGGAATTGCGCAGTCCATGGCTTTGAGTGATACCCAGCATTCTAGAACGTTGACTTTTGAGCACGTGGAAGATGTCATTGATCAGACACTGGAATTCCAGGATTATTTCACGCAGAACCAAGTTGCGCAAGGGGCGACTTTAGGACAGATAAACCCTAAATGGGGAAAGAAGGCGGAGAGAAGAAGATAACGGGGAGAGATGCAATAGGTGGTGTGAAACCATCATTTTGGATGTGCAATAAAAATAAAAATAGAATTGACACAGTCATATATCACATTAAATATGCGAGCAGCAAGATAATGGTTAAAAAATCTAATGATAAAAGCAAAGAAGTACAGAGGAGTGTCTAATATGTACTAGATGTATACACTATAATTATGTAATCTATCTAAGTATACTAGAGACCCTTGACTGGTATCCAACGGCACACCTGTATGCGGTGTATCCTATGAACTCCAAGTACTCTTTCGAGTATCTGCAGAGCCAAGATTGGGTTACGATCGGCCGGAGTTATGGCCAGCGGGCCGCGAAACAGAGGCAGCCACTACGACAAAGCACAGAATCAACAAAAGATCAAAACCGAGTACCTGTGAAGGGAGCAGGGCAAGCATATGTAGCATCGTCCACTGAAACTATTTCCGTTCATGTTATATAGTATCTTGTATTGATTCGCGTCTTCATTGTTTTCTCGCTCGGCTTTGTGAAAGTACTCTTCTTGTTCTTTGCACTCTTCGTCATCGCAGTTCATGAAACCAATAACCTTGACATCAAATTTTGTTGTTGCTCTCTCATCGTGCTTTTGCGTACCGTTCAGTTTCCCTCGGCTGCTTCAAGGAGTCGGAATTCGCTATCGGGGAAGTTTGTTAACTTTACGAAGCGTTGTCTGCGACCTATTTTCCAAGACCCTTTGGTCCAGTGGCCTCCTGCATCCACACTGTCCAGTAGATAATTTAGATTGCATCCTTCTGATCCCATGGCACATCCTTGAGCTCATCATACCCCATGAAGCCCCCCTCGAAATAGGCAGAGATTGGCCAGGAAGCCCACCCCCCTTATCATTGTAAACAAAAAGTAACTCCCCTTTCCTCATTTCTCCTTCGAGGCAACTGGGGTTGAGCGCAAACCGGCGAAGGAGCAAAATATTACATGTTAGCTCCCGTCGTGGAGGTAGTCATTGTTTTTGTGTATATGCTTAGAAACATACTTAATTCTGGGTGTCTCAGGTGAGGACAACAGAAAATGACGTGGGATCGCCCTTTCGGACTGTCAGGGCATGTATGAATAACTGTTTCTCAGTCTGAGCGTGGTAATGTCGCCAACAATGACCTCAGTTTTGGAGGTTTTTTACAAGCTCCCACCCAATGAAGCCGGCATTCAGAATCATCGCCGCGACTTCTTCTGATCCACTTGGAGCGACAATTCACAGCCAAGAAGCTCCGAGTGCAACGTGGACAAGAAATGAGGATATCAGTACTAAGAAGCCTTGGCGGAAATCCGAGGCCGGTCTCCAGTTCTCCAGTACTAGGCCAAGACTCGTATCGGCCTCTGCGCGAGATCATTTCCAAATCTCCTTATAGGGGAAGTCAATCCCATTCGTTGAAAAATAGTCTTTTTACGTTCATGCAGGTATATAAACGCTTTCCTTGACGCCGTGGTGCCTTTTTCCAAATTTTACACCTTGCAATTCTCACTTCCCGTATACTCAGTCCTCCCTGTTTCCTTGTCTGTTAGCCCTGCTAACAAGACACTCTCAGACTCCCCCACACTTAACGCAGTGATGGATCAATAAATTCCATCCCCATTTCCTCCTCGACAATGAGCTTCTCCCCAGCCTCCGCACAGACACGGCTGTCCCACACCCCCTCTCTCCTTGGCCTCATCGCTTTGAATACTTCGACCGCCTCCCTTCTCAACCCTCGATCCGGACACAACATCACCACAAGTGAAAGAGAGGAAATGATCCCCATATCGAACACAAACCCCTTAGAGAACTTAGGGTGTGCCACAAGACGCTGTGAGAAGTCGAGGATTGCGTGGACGGTGGGGAACAAGGTGATGTTGTCCTCTGTTGGGTGAGGTGGGGAGTGAGACGAGCTGCGGCGGTGCGAAGGCACAGTCGGTGGAACACTGAGAGATCCACCGGAAACTGTTCGCGCCACCGGTTCGAGATCGCTGAAGGGTGAGGAGTGGAAATTCGAGAAGGAGGAGGATCGTTGTTTGGAGAAATCGGAGAAGGAAGGTGGGAAGAAGCCAGTGAGGACGAGTTCTGCAGCCAAGGCCTGGACGTGCAGTATTGCGGCGGGGATGAACATTGTTTCTCCAGCGGGAGTCATCGCATAGTTCAGCAGTGGCGAGAATGTATCGTGCCAGAGTGCCAGCCGCTGACTGATGATGGCAGAGTCCTGTGGGGTTTCATATGATTGATACCATTGCTGGACGTGCCACGGAATGGCCCCGATGTCAGGACTTAGATCTTTTTGTTTGTCGTTCTGCCATAGTTTTGACATAGATTCTGGTGCTTGGGAGCAAGGAAACATCCGCCACCGTATATCATCCAGGTGTGTTCTTGCTTCCTCGATAGCTGAGAAGATCATGGGAATTTCAAATGGTTCTGCTGGGAAGATGAGGTTGAAGATTCGACCTGCTGGGCGAGGTGACTGTCCTTTCTGTCGACATAGAAGCGAGAGCGATGGACGATCTATACGCATGAAGGCTAGGAGAAGCTCGTCGTTGACCGGTGCGGTGATTAGCTGGGAGCTAAGAGATCTCGCAGAAGGAATCTGGTATGCATGAGGTTCGCTCGATAGTTTTTTAACGATGATTTCCAGAGCACTTTGTATATGCGCCATGGTTGGAGTAACGTCTGCCTGAAGGCTCTCAAAGCAGAAGATCAGCAACGCGCTGATCATTGCCGTTCTTACTGAGTCTGAACAGGAGAGGATAATCTGTCGATGGATTGCCTTGAGAGCATCTCCGTATTGTAGCAAGGCGTATTGACGATGGAAATCGGAAGCAGTGTTCCAGTGGCTTCCTGGCAGAGGAGAGACAGCCATGCTCATAGCTGCTGTCGCGATTGTTAACTGCCGAATCTCAGCATTGCCACACGCCTGTAAGATGACTGTATTCCACAGTGTGGGAGAGAATCCACCAGCTAGTTCGATGGCGGTGACGTCCCGAAAGTGGCAGAGATATTGAAGTTCTGCTTCGTCTTGGAAAGTGATCTCCGGAGGAATAGCGGGAATGAAGTGTGTAGCCGGTGTACTGGAAGAGAGGAGAGTAAACCGAGCATCAAGCGACGGAGGAGGCTCCGGTATAGGTTCTGTAGGCACAACCTTGGATAGAAGTCTCCGTATCGTGGTAGGAATGGCGTCTTTCGGTGGAGTGCCTTCTTTGGAGGTATATCCAGCGCATTTTCGACCAAAGTTGGCGCATCGCAGGCAATTCGGTTTCGTCTCATCGCATTTCACGCGTCGTGACCTATTGTTTCATGCAATCAGTAAAGATGAACACTGAGACAAATCAGGGCCTTCTAGCGTCTGGAAAAGTTGCACTGTGTCGTGTTTGGTGTTGCTCAGCCTTTTCACTCCTCCTTTTGGACAAGTGATAGAGGAGTATAGCAATTCAAAGCGTTTTATCCTAATTTCGTATAAACCGTCCAATAGAATACAGCACTTACTTGCAAGTGTGGCATCCCGACTTGACTTTTGGCCTAGACGCTCTCGGTTTCTTTGGGTGACTTAACTCGGGCTCTGGAAAAGGTCTTTCCATTGTCAATCGGCGAAGAAGTCTCTCAGGACCCAATTGGACGCCCACGATAGAGGTTAAAAGTTCGAAATCACGAAATTTGAACTTTCTGTGGCTGTTACCAGATTGTCCGATGAATGCCGTCGCAGCTAATATACCATGCGGATTTTGTGGGCTTCTATATCCGACGGTGAGTTCTCAGAAATGTATCACTTGAACTCGTTTACGTGGGCCAATCAAAACAGAAGGAAGATAACTCCAACCACTAGAGCTGCGGCAGCGGCTACGCCGAAAGAGATCGCCCCTGCTGATGTAAGAGGTGGAAAACGAACTTTGCCGATCCCTCTCGGTCTGCCTGGTGAGGCATCCCGACTCATCATGAATCTGCATTATTAATAACAAAGTTCTTTCTTAGCACGTGGATTCGCTCGCTCGCACCTCCCTGTAATCGAGTTGGATCGACCTAAACGATGATCCACTTCTCAGCCCTTCCCGATTGTTTCTGCCACTAGCTGTGCTTACGCAAATCACGCGTGGTGGTTAGGCTGCTATCTCTTGGCCTGGTAGCGAAGCCAGGTTGCAAGGATCGCCTTCCCCTGGGCAGGCGCGAAGGCCCGACTTTTGGGGATGCTGTCTTCTAGGAGGCTGGAAAACGAGGAAGAGGTTCTATTTAGAGGGTGCCTCGCCTCCTCCCCCTCAAGGTGTGTTACAAGCCACGACTTTAATGTTCGAATCATGCTTTAGGGCTGAGCTAGAGTCAGCGACTAGCGCTCCCGTCGTAAAAGTTGCTCTTGCAGCCAGCGAATTCTTGTATATTCAAATCATTGATTGATGGATCCAGGCTGTCACCACTCATGCACCCCTCATTCTCCTTTCCCGCCGTATAGTTGTAAAGCGTATCAGCTCCTCACAACGACTACCGCCAGCCAACATTCCAGACTACATATACCATATCTTTCGCTGTATTTACGACCTCAACCACTTTCCCAAATAAGCCTCCCGAAACTACATCGTCTTCGTCTTCGTCTTCGTCTTCGTCGCAGGGCATGAACATGCCTGAGGGTGTGCGTCTCATGCCTGGTGGATCGCCGTTGAGACTCGAGGGTGATCCAGATGCGTGCAGGTTCTGGAATCGCTCTTGAGTTATTGCCGTACTATCTTTACACCTTGGTAAAGCACGCGGTGGCTGCCAGTCAATATCCGCGTCGTCGTCGTCTTTCAAGCTGCCCCCAAGTAAGATTAGGGTCGGTGGCTTTAGTAGCCCAAGCGCTTCTTGTGAGAGGTGTGAGGAGAGTTTGCCGTGGTTCCAAGAGCCATTGTTGTACTTTGGCGTTGTCTCCAGCCGTTCCAAGGTGCCTTCCCTAGGTTTTAACATCGTAGATGGTAGCATCGCAATCGTCTTACTGTCAGAACTAAAGCTCGGCAATGGTGGAGCCTTTCTCTTCGACATGAGCGGTAAATCTGACTTGGGGTTAGTTCTCTTCATCATGATGGCTCCATCGTCCGATTCGCTATCGTCGTAATCGTGAACGGCAGACGAGTTAAGCTCCTCATCTTCGTCACCCACCATTTCCAACGCAATACATTGCTCGACCTGCTCATTGAAATGAATGTGCTTCTCCACCCCAGTGCCAGTAGGTTCGAATCCGGAGGATAAGACTGAATGGAGCAAGCTGGGGGTTTCACTACTCACTCCCCTCACAGACAAGGGAAACGTAACACAGCTGGAAGACGCCCGCCCGATAACAGTCTGACCACATCTTCGGCCAGTGTCACAAAACTGCTGTGCCCGAATTACAGCTGCTGCCTGCTTGAGTAGAGAGGAATTGGATTTTGAAATGTGGCTACGGCTGGCAGGTGAGGAAGAAGGCATTCCCAATGACCTGTCTGATCCAGTCAGTAGCGGCCCATATAGCCAAGTTACATCACTGTCCCTCAGCCTAGTAGATGTCAGCAAGAGCGAAGCTACGCTCAATAGCTGAGAACGCAAATTATCAAGGCTTACCAATTGAGTGATTCTGGAGAGACTGTCTTTAACTTGTTCTTTGATTTCGTCCATGTCCTCCAAGATGCATTTTCCAGTCTCGCACTGTTGCCGTACTCTTTCCGCTTCAACACAACATGCTTCCATGATGTCCAAATCTCTTCTTCCCTCCAATCATGCGATAAGTAATCTACATTCCTCGATGGTTGTGTTCGCACCGCTGCGTCGTCCTCTGCATATTTAACCGGATCCGGAGACTCCAGTGTTGATACATTGGTCGGGGTGCTGTTTGAAGTTGGCGAAGCCGCGTAGGAATCACCTATCCAGAGGCTCGCTGGAGGTTCTAGGTCTTCCACCCGGCCGTAACATCGTACGTCGTAGGAGGGAAAGATAATTTGGCCCTTGACAGCTTTGTCCTTCCAGCTAGCATCGAGCGATAAGTTGCGAGCGGTAGTTGAAGAGTTCGAAGGGGCTGAGCAGTTAGTGTGCAAAAACATTTGGCGGAAATGGAGCCGAGGAAGATGCAGAATTGATTCCCGAAATTATGGTATTGAGTCTGCGCTGGCCTTCGATTTCGAAGGGAATTACCGGTATGGCGTTTGATGTCTGATAAACTCAGGCTGGGAGTGGGATCCACGAATTAGAATATGACGAGAAGCGAATCCTCTCCTCGCGAGAGCAAGCTCGTGGTGTGGGTTTTTTGTGGAGAACGATGTAGTGAGTGGCAGGGAAGACAAAACCAGTGCGTGGGTTTCGAGTCTTTCAATGGCTTGTCGACGTTAGGGGAGGAGGGGGAGAAGCTGGAAAGGTTGGAGGATGTCGAACCCTTCCTTCATCAAGCGTGGGGATAGGGAGGGAACGATTTGAATACAGAGCAGCAAAGGCCAGCATTATGCGTTCAACGATATGCAAAGCAAATTGTTCTGCGACAGGCAAAGACAAATAGGCACTCCGACTCGACTCAATAATCCAATGGGGAATTGATCTTCTATTGCGTGTCCTCGAGGTCGACTACTACTCGCTGTGGCGTGCGGGGAAGACCAATTGATTGAAATCGAGATGGCGAGGTTAGTCCTTCTGCAGAGTTGATAAGCAGGATGCACCGCTGTTCAGCGCACAGCGTACATACAATTGACACGTGAATACGGGTAGGTCCTGCCTATTTCGCTATGATATGAAGAATGAAGACAGGAGAAATGTATGCGGCCGATGCTGGAGATGCTGGAGATGCTGCAGATTCAATGCAATGCCAATCCATGGACGCTAGCGCTCAAGTGGCCACAAGCGGGAAGAAAAGTAATGACCCTCAGTTCTGTGGATCTCGAATATGTATGGTCGATATTGGTAGCTTCACTACTGGTCCGTGTTGATACCACACGGTTTGATGAGCGAACAATCTGGATAACGATCACTTTCAGGTTTGGCTGAAAATACTTTATTGGGTATTATATGACTGATATATCCTTGTTACAGTGCCTCAAGAACCTAAGCATCATGGAGTAGTAAGGATGCAGTCAAATAGGCATCGAGCAAAACTAAGACACAAATCCAAAAGATCTCGAGGTTATAGTCTGGACTTCAGATCCTTGACCCCGCGGTGGTGGTAGGATTCCAGAAGAATGGGGTCAAATGCGCTAGAAGGATCCACTAGCCAACCGCGCATACCCCCACTTCACTTCACTACAACAACGGTATAAACCCGAAATTTTGAGTAGATATTCGTCATTAGAAACCTCAGTATAGTAATTCTTAAAGTTTTTAGCATTTTCCTAGTGTTGTAAAAAGATCTCAAAATTTTGGTATTCCAATGGGGTATGAGAGGTAAATGCCCCTAGTAAGGGGTTTCGACAGCGAGGGAAAGTATAAAAACACCTCCTTATAGACGGTTCTAGCCGCATTTCCGGTTTTAAACGGAGAAGTAGATACAAAGATATCGAAAATACTATAAAGCATTGATATGTAATAGAATTTGCAATTATAAAAGATATATAATGAAAAACCATATCTTTAAGGTGGCCGGTCAGGTGGCCGGTCAGGGGGGGTTCGGCGGTGGGCTAATGGATCCTGCTGTGAAACGAGCCTGCATGTACTCGTGCAAATTGACACCACTGGCTAAAGAGTACTATCACACTCTACTGCACTTCCAGCGTAACTGAGATCCCCCTGAGATCGGAGCATCCCTGAGCAGCGCTGGTCCAAATCACAAACAGAGCCTGTATGCTGATATTCGATCTTCAAGCCTGGTGGGGGTTCTTCGTTAAGCCAATGACATAATCAATAACCGTTGCTACAGTATTTGCTCCCAAGGCTCATTTCAACTTCAGCTCGGCAACCCAACAGGGTTTGCGGCACCGGAGCTCTTCGTCCGAACGGTCTTGCCACGGCTCGCCCAGGCAACCCGCTGTCATCCTTGCACCGATGAGTAGCCCGCCCAAGGAAGCCACACGCAATTCGACCGAGGGGATCTAACCCCCACTCATTTTTTCTTACATACCTCCGTAAAAAAAAACACGTTCACACGGAAGCAATCAGCCCACACATCCATGGCACATCCATGTTCAACGCTTGTCTAAAGCGATCACATGTTAGAATGGCAGAGAACGATGCTTTTCAGTGCGTCGTGACTTACAGTTTCCGCCGTGAGGTCGACTGCCACCTTACAATTCTCCCCCGTTTCGGAAAATGCAATAAACAAATTCTCTAATTTCTTTAGATCACGCAGAATCGTCTGCATGTCGTGCCAATAACCACCACCTCTGTTGTGAAGTATTTCGGATTAAATCCTCGAATGAGTTGTGAAGTTGAAGAAGTCCTGCAATACGCAGAATTCGGGAAGGATCTGCAGCGCCGTTAGATAGCCCGCCTGCGGTAATTGCATGCATCGATGCAATAACGCAGTGACATGCAAATGTCTGCAGGTACTAGTGTCATGCAGCCGGCCTATTTTGCTTGATCCAAGAATCCTTCCTAGCACTCAATAATAATTGCACCAAGCCCACGTATGTCCGCTTTTGGTGGCTGGCCGTTCCAACCAAAGTTCGCAACCAGTCGACGACCTTTGCAATACCATAGTCACTGTCAAGGCCTGGACAGGCTGTTGGGATGGGAAGTGGTGTATATTGGTATAATTGTGAAGGAATGATGGTGCCCTGAGGGCGGTGAAGAAGCTATATATACACCTGTGCGCAGCACGTGACAGTCACTGAGGTACAAGTTCTCGCGTCGATAGAGGGTATTCGCAGGCTTCACGTCTTGGTGAATGTAAACAAGAAGTATTTGTACTTTTATACCCACCCATGGCTATGAGAGCAGGTTGCTATGGACATAGGATCTCCTCTATGTCTAGGAGCCTTCAAAAATCAGGATTCCTCGACTTGTATCTCATACCGACATAGCTCTCTGCGGGCCGACGCTTCTCCACAACCCGGCGTCCCTTGACCGTAGCCCTGATAATCACGCCTTGCCATGTACTCAGCGTTTCCTTCCTTCCTTTCAGCTTGGGAAGGCTTCACAAATGCTCTCTCGCTGCCCTCGTTCCACCATATCATATCATCATTGACCGAACCCACTCCGGGACAGTCAGAATTGACTCTCTGGAAGATGCTATTCGGAGACGAGCTGCAGATTATTGGTGGGTGGCTTGAGCAGTGGTTTCCCATATTCTTAGAATATGTTTTGTAAGCACGGGTATGACAACTCTAGGGGTTTGGTCAACTTACAGTATCCAACGGGGTTCTAGCTGTCCTGAAGTCTTCTGTCATAGATTTAAACGGGCTCGGGTCCGACAAAACAGCTGCAAAACTAGCAGCGTGGGCAGGAGACTGGGTATCATTTGCATCTCTCCACCAAGCTCGGCCATCGCTTCGCACAACTGGCGCTTCACCGAATTGCGATGCTAGAAGGGAACATCGCTGCTGGTCCTGCTGGCCTTGCTGCGCATCCTTTTGGTTCTGAGCATCAATTGAGGTACGGTGAGGTGGCCTATGGGAGTTGAAACGCATAAATGCATGTTTCTAGGGCACGTAAGCTTCTATCTAGGCAGAGAAACACTGACGCCCGTAGCTTTTTGCCTCTTGAACGGGTAGAAGGTACGGAGATTGCAGTTTTGGATCACTATCCGCGGACAGATTGTGCCTCAAGGCTGTGGTACAGACTTACGTGTGGAAGAGTTGTAGGAGAGGGACACGGTGTGGGAGGTGTGGTAGGTATCTCAAAGGGATAATCTTCGGTGTTTACTAGCCAAGACGTCATAATCAAGTAGTTTGAAAGCAAGAGAGAGTGGAGTGACCGGGGTAGCAAAGATCAATGTTTAGAGCTACTAGTTACAAAAGATGTGTTTCAAAACATTTCCCACTCGACAGGTCACCAGCTTATGTATACCAAGGACAATTTCAGAAGTGTTGGGATTGCAGTCTTGACGGAATTGGTGGATAATGGAACGAGATCTCAACTACACACCTGTTGGAAATTAAATGATTTATTCCCTGAGCAAAAACCTTAATGCTGACCTTTACATGACTGATTGGACTCGACGATCTCAATGGAAAGGGGCTGGAGAGAGCCAACACAGGGGTTTGGAGTGCAGGACTTCTGCACTCCCCCATAAATGCATGCAGGTTCACATGCGCTCTCGCATAAATCATCACACCAATAGGGGGCCGCGGAGCGCGGAGTCGAGGGCAATCAGCTAGAAGCTTATCTTTCTATCGACCGAATGACTAAGTAAATAAGCAAATATCGCACTTCTGAGATACATTCTGATGAGTAGTCTGGTGACTTTCGCCCAGGTTAGCAAATAAGGCAGAGATGTTGAAGCCTGTGATGTGTGCACCCATCAAAACGTAACCTGCCGACTTGGCCGTTGCAAGCACTCGTGAATGTCACTGAATGAACTTGGTGTTCTCTGGAGGATCCGAACCCAGTGTGGGTGATCTATGCAAGCCAGGGGCGGGGATTTCTACAGTTAACATGATATATAATGCTTAAAACGTCTGGGTGCAGCTTGAATGCAGTATTATCTTGATTTGTTCCTCGCATAGCGAATGAGAACTATATACTCAGCAGGCATGCAGCATTGGGCATCTTTTCGCGTCGGCCCAGGCCTGGATCGTGAGGTGTCGATATCTATCGATCTAGGATCGACTCTGGCGACCTAATCCGATCCACTAAATCGCCGATCGTCGCCAAGCCTGGTCCAGCCTCTTTCTGTATCGGGATCACTTCTGCATTGGCATCTCCCGCATTGACTCCTGTACCGGCATCTCTTGCATAAGCATTTGTGTTTGTTGTGGACGATCAGATATTTTGGAAATTGTGCCCACTGTCTCAAAATTGATGATCCCCGCAGTTTACTACTCGACAAAAGCTGGTAGGATTTGGAGAGGAGACAGAATTCTTGCGGGCCATCTGGAATAACTTCTCTCACCTCGCTAAATGTTTATCACAGGATCGGCTTTCTCTACTCTGACGGCAATAGAGCTATATTTAGTATATGGAGCCCATTTGAGCCCCCTCTGGCGGATAGAAATTAAGGCTAATTGGACTAATGAAGAGATTACAGTATGGCTAGATAATGAGGAAAGGAAGGAGGAGGAGTATAATACACTACATGTAGAGTTTAATGCCAATAGTCAAGGCATACTAAGAATAAGAATGGGAACAGGGAGATATGGGCTAGAGTTGTAGAAGAGATTGCAAGGGATTCTGAACGATATATTCTATAGAATACATAGTTATAATGTAGTTGTGTCAGGCAGTACATCAATTGCAGGCAAAATTTCAGTGTAAGTGGATGCAAAACGCGATGCTCGATCATTTTGGTGGGGTGTGGAAACCCCGCGGTTAGGTGTGGGTGTGTTGGGAGCCCATGGCGGGGAAGTGGCCTGGTCATCCCTCACAGGGGTGCTTCGAGGCTGAGCAGATGAGGCGTTTTCGGCACTATCCGTCCCAAACACCATGATAACTTCGAGAAGAAGCAAACTCTGGCTGGGAGCACCAACTTTATAACATATCCCAAAGATGGGCGATGGATCCATTATCCATTACAGCGACCTGCATTGGCCTGGCATCGACAATCACCCGCACTTCTCTCGTCGTGATCGGCTTTGTGAAAGACGTTCGCGCGGCTAGAAGTGACCTCGATGTAGTGTCCCGCGAACTCCTCTCCCTAAAGACCGTTCTTGAGCTCCTAGCAGAAGATATCGGTGATTCTTCTTCCCGATCAATTCCGCAGACGCTACAGAACCAGATCGCAGGCATAGTGAGGAATTGTACGGGAGTCGTGGTGGACATTGAGCAGACGCTTAAGAAACATGAGGGCGGCAAGGTGAATAAGGCTGCGAAGTGGGTCGCGAGTGGAAAGAGCGATGTCAGCCGGTTGCAATTGAGTTTGGAGGCGCATAAGTCTGCGCTAGAGATTGCATTGGATATGGTGACTCTGTAAGAAGCCTTAGTCTCGCCAGGGGATTGGAAAGGTGCTAATTCTCTCCTCAGCACTTTAGCAAAGGAGATTAAAGCAGATACCCAAGAGATACTCAACGATACATCTGCGATCAAAGAAGATACATCACAAATACCTGCAATTAGAGAAGACACGGAACTTATATTGGCTGAAATTGCTCGATTGCAGGAGAAATTACCTCGAGATGGGAATCAACGTAGTGCGGGGTTTATGTTAGAGAGATACCTTGATAACCTCACGAGCTATGCCAAGACCGCGATCGACACATTTTCGGACGGTAGTGATGGATCCCGACCAACATCGCGGCTGGGAAGCAGTGGGCGAGACATGGTCCCGCAGATAAGGATCGAGTCAATTGAAAGTGGAGATATTATTCAACCAGGTCCAGGACCAGCATTCCCAGCACCACCGAAAGAGCGTGAGCATATTCGAAGAGTCTTCGATGCTGAGAAATCTACAGAAGCTGATAGGCTTGCCCGCACCGTACGCGCTACTGACACCAAACCATCAGGCCTTCATTCGCCCTCAAAAAATATGCCTGGGAGGACCACTGCGGTGGATAGCTCTTCAAGCCTTTTCACGAGATTCAAAGCTAAATTGAACGATAAAAGGCATAAAGAAATTCCTGCGCAGGGATACAGAGCTCCGGTCTATCCCCAACCCGGCTCGTCATCCTCTATTCATTTCGACCCAGGGGGTCTTAAGGATGTTGAAACCTCTGTCAGGTAAGTAGTAGTACTACGCTTTCTTTGCTTTACTCATACGAAGTGCCTCGTAGCTCGAAAGAATACCCTCGACGCGAAGTGATTCCGCCCCGAATTAATCGCGAAAAGAAAGTTGAAACCGATATTAAGTAAGTAGTAGGTAGTACTATACTTTCTTTGCTTTACTTACACAAAGTGCCTCGTAGCTCGAAAGAATACCATCTACCCGAATTGATTCCGCCCCAAATTGATCGCAAAAAGAAAGTTGAAACAACTATCCTCAACGCCAGAGTATACTCGCGGTAATAAATACTATTCTATTACAACTTTCTTACTTTACTAATACTGAGTACCTTCAGCCCTTGGGAACGTGGAGACTATTATGACCATGGGCCTCACGCCAGTCGTGAAAGTAGCCCTGAAAGGAGGTAAGGTGTCCTATTATACCTCCCTTACTTGACTGGTGCTGACTACTTTACAGCCCTTGGAAACTTGGAGGCTATTATGACCATGGGCCTCACGCCAGTCGTGAAAGTAGCCCTGAAAGGAGGTACGGTGTCCTATTATACCTCCCTTACTTGACTGGTGCTGACTACTTTACAGCCCTTGGAAACGTGGAACCGGTTATGAGCATTGATGGTCAAGCTGGGTTCAAAGGAATATAATTTCTTTTTGAGATAGTATAAATGCTATTTCTTGGAGGGTCCGGCAAGCGGCTATTCTAGAGTTGCAGAAGATTGCCAGGCACAGACGGGCGCTCTATGATAGCTAGTAGTAAAATAAACTACTGATGACTGAAGCTTATGAGAACTTGCAGGTCACACTGGACTAATAGTCCAGGTCTTAGAGACAGGCTATGACATATCTCGGTGAACGTCCGTGCATATAAGAATTTCTTTCATTGGATAAAAACGCCTTCCTCATTCTTGGGGTACGAACTGGGGAATCACCTTTGCCGGCATGTCACCCACAAGCACAACTCTCCAGTGATTTACCCTCTCTTGGAAATTACGCTTGGGTATAGGGCCTTTTGGTTGATATTGCATCCATGTTTCGTTAGTAGTGTAATCTTACCTGGTAATCTGGGAAGAGGCTCACACAATTCCCAAGCTATAAGCTACTCCACGCTAGAAGTATCTTCGAGTTGACTCGGCTTTTTTCGCTTTTTAACGGTAACAGTGAAGTTAATAATACCAGTGGCCTTATTCTATTAGTCCATCGCCATCCACCTGATATTTCTTCGCATGCCCTATAAAATATCAAAGAGCAAGTGTTCGCTGAAGCTGACTGCAATATAAGGTGCAACGCTCTTTTGTTTCAATTGCCCTAAACAGGAAGGGAGGTGCTCTGTATGTTTCGGTGCATACCTAACTATTAATAACCTGATGCAAAAATCATGTAAATGACCTCTCCCAAAGAATCCCATACCAAGCACCTCACTTGTTCCGTCTCTAAATACTTTCTCTCTTCCATACCACCTACGTTCTGCTGAACCTCTACCCCCTCAATAAGCTGAGAGTTCATAGGGGAATTGATTGGTCTCTTGCATTATCCCGACTGTCGTAGTTCCGCATAAATGGAAATGTGAGCAAATCGGCAATTGATTTTATTAAAACCCTCACGTTGGACCCAACTTGCTATGCAGTTGCCCTGACATTGGTGATTTATGCAATGATTTGTTTGAGGGCACGAACTGAGATTCATTCAGCTCTCCTTTATGGAAAGAAAGACGGACGGACCGACGTTGGAATTAGCTTGCCCGGAATCACTAGTCAACCCACTTGTCTAAGATAGAGTTTGTGGCGAAGCGAATATGCCACGTTACCAGAAGCAAGATTTTTGACTTTGTCGGAAAGCGGAGCCAGCGGCCATACTAGGTGGGTGGCTGGTGCAGCAATTGTTCACGTGATATGGAAAAAATACAGCACCTGCCAGATATTCAACCGCCGGAGGCTTAAGGCGCCCCACCCCCAAGATTGAAGAATCCTATTTATTGCTTTTTTTACTACTAAGGAGGGTTTAGGAATTAGCGTTTGAAAAGAATGCTCTCTCTTACGCAGCTTCGTCCCCGGCGGGGGGGCAGCAGTATCAGAAGAATACTCTAATAAATCTTCCCTTTTGTTGCAGTATCATTTCAGTACGATCACTCGATTTAGTATAGCGCAGTTGATTCGCTTCTTTGTACCCATATTCTGGAGTTCTCACGCTTCACCTGAGGTCTTTTCTAGCTTTAACCATCTCTTTTACTAGAAATGCAACTCCCTACTCTGCGATATTTACGTGTATTACCATTCAAAGGAAAACAATCTTGCGTTTGATCTTAACATCTGCACCTGCTTATGCGGACCCTAGTTTAGAAATTGCGTCCCAGGACGTGGCCGTGGTCCGCGATCCCGTATACCCCCCGTAGCTGCCGAATGTGGATGGCGAAAAGGGGGTTCTAGATCACTGGGACTGAATACGAGACTCACGAGAGAGAATGGAAATGCTTTTTCAAGCATAGAAGGGAGGGTTCGTAGTCAGAGGTGACGAATCGCGAGGCACATGGGCGCTTTCCCCTGGAACGAGAAGCGAGAATTTGTTGTGGCGCGGCAAGGGGCTCGCTTAACGTTGGACCCTCGTCAGGTGTAGAGAGAAACTAAACTCCTCTCGGGGTTGTAGTGAATCTTCCTAATGAACGCTACTTCTTAAAGAGCGTCTTTAGATTTCTAGGCCACTGGAACAGCTAGCAATACATCACCGTAATCTTGCGGACCTAGTGAATTAAGGACCTAATAAATTGAATAGGTATATAGTAGCCCTTCTCTACACTCCACGTTGAATTTCCTCGACTGCATGTATATCTGAATGGCCCCTTCCTTCTGTGCCAATTTACGCGCTCTCCGTCATAAATACCGAGAGTGGGATCACCCCTGGCAATATATTTCTTTCGGATCTCCTCTACAAGTCAGTGACGGCAAAACACCACCGGCAAGGTGCTTGGTGTTGGGAGCACAACCTCGGACAACTTCTGCAACACATGATTAAGGCAACTAATCCATTTGTTTCAACTTTCACAACTTCTTTTGGCCTCGAGAATGAAATCCGTCGTCACCCTCTCGAGACAAACTGCTTGTAGCAATGCTCATTGAGAGAACTACCTCAGGAGAGACCACCACTCATTATATAGAACATAGAGAAGTTAGCGAATGTTCTATGGCAATATTGTAAAAAAGATATGTAGAAAGTTCTTGACAATGGGAGCCCTATTCACTGGCCATGAAATCAAGTCCATGTGTCTTCCCTCCTTCGAAGCTGATTGTAGGTGTTTACACCTCAAAAGATCATCTCAATCGCATTCCAGGCACACATACAAAAGCAGGGGAAGCTTTCAGACAAAGAATGTATATTTTAAATCACCGTGGATCAACACTTCCCCCCGGTCCACCAGGATGTAAACCCCAGCAAAGGCTCCATCCATGATTTGAATATACCCTCTCTCTCTCCATCTCTTTAATCACTTTGTGGGGTCTCGAACGGTGACAGCAACAAAGAAAGATGCTGCTGTAGAATGGTTTCTGAAGCCACGTTCAATGCTGCGAGAGGGGTAGGAAGAGAAGCGATCGAAAAGACTCAAGGACTTGTCACGTGAGGAGAAAAATGTCCAGCGTAGGGAATGGGAGAAACAGGGAAAGAAAGCTACGGATTCGTTAACGGGTATGGATCCAAGGAAATCGGTTGCATCATCTTCTCTTGAAACATAACGAGGATCTCTGAAACTCCCACGACTAGTGGCACATTTCCCTTCCCCTGCACAAACGCACATCTCCTCCCTCAATCAAGATGTTTCATCAAAGCTCACATTTATTCAGCAAGGAAGGTATCTCTAGCAAAGGCAAGCGCACTCCTCCCATTCCACAGCTGCGCCCTCCCTACAAACGCCAACAATGCCATGCCGCCGTCTGAAAATCTACCTAGTATTTATGTTTCTTATTCGCATTTCTTGCCATCCCTTCGTCGCGCATAAAGCATCGGCATCAAAGCATAATCATTACCGCCGCCCTGAAAAAAAGAAAACGCCCTTCACCGCTATGCAATCCTCACCCGATATCCGTATTAACAAAGAAACAGGAATAGGATCAAGACATCTCCATCTCCTCATTCTCATCGACTTCGCTGCCAAGCGGCTGCGTCTGATTACTCGAGACACTCGCCTTCCTCGCCATGCCTCCGAAGCCGAACCTGGAACCCCCGAGGCCGCCGACAAACTCGAGTTCTTCGCCTAAAGGCACAGTAAATGTTAACGAATATAGATATAAGATAGATCGAGGTCTTCATGAGAAGATGAAGATGGCGATAATGAAGATTGCTTACCTCCAACAACACGACCTTCCATGTCGATTTCCTGGGAGAGTTCAACGAGTGCTTGGCGCGGGAGTTTCAGGAATCCTTGGGTCCGGACGACGCGGCCCCAGTGCATGAGACAGAAGTTTGCAGCACGCTTGCGTAGCCAGTCCTCGTTGGCGATGCCGGCGCAGTGCCAGATGATGCAGGCGTGGTCGACGTCGAGTTCCTTGGAGAGCCGGTTGACGCACAGGAGGCGCAGGTGCGGGATGTTGTAGATGTTTGACATAACGAGGAGACCGGCGACGTCGCTGAGCTCGCCGCAGTCTTCGGGCTGGATGCTGTCGGTGTAGAGGTAGTACAGGAAGGCTTTGACGACGGAGTATGGTTCGGGGATGTGCATTTTCTTGGTGTGGAATTCTGCCATTTGTGCGTTGTAGAGTCGAGCGAAGTGTGGCCAGCGAGCTTGAAGGATGAGCTTGTGAACGTGGATTGGAGGCGAGGTTGTAGTATTTGGGTCGAGCCAAGTTTGCTGGGCTTGATCCTCAGCTCGCATCATGCTAGAGCTCATCAATTCCTCGTCGTCCCAATCCCCATCTTTCAAGGCTGTAATTGCGAAATCGGTTCCGCTGCCACTCTCGGGGGGTTGATTAAACAACTTGGCGAGATCTGCACCGAGACCCTTGGAAGCTTGCACGACCATGCGATCGGCAGACGGCATTTGCGATCTTTCGACGCGAGGTTCAGGGGTAAGATTGTTTCCAATTATACCATACCGACGCAGATCAACTTCCATGATGTCACTGAATATATTAGCCTTCGTTCCCTGATTTCATGGCTCAAACCTACCTCAAGTACTCCTCGAAGCCACCAGGTCCAAGATCGGTAGCGGTGGGATCTGTAGGACACCCAAGCAACCACGCCTTTGTGCCATCCTCATTCATTGTGCAATAATGCCATCTGTACCCGCGAGTGAAGATATCACACCCTTCAGCCAGCTTCTGCCAGCGCAAAGTATCGAGGTCCAACGAGGACAAGGAGCATTCATTTGGAGTGATAGTCGCAGCAGGGGTGACGAAGTCGAGGAGGGTGCCGGATGTGTAGACATGGAAATGCATGCCAGATCCCTGTGCAGGAATATTCGGGCCCGAAACAAACTTCAGTGATGAAATTGTGCCAGGAGCAACAGGTGGTGAAGTTGTGAGCTGAAAGGAGGGCGGATTGACTTGTGCGCTGCTTGAATTGGCAGCGTATCCGGAGCTTCCAACCGCAGGCGGTGGTCCCATCGAATATGACGGTCGAGGGGAGCCATTCATACGAGCCAAAGCCGAGCTTCTGTCGAGGTGACCAAAAGACGGGGCCGAATCAAAAGCCGGGCTTCCCTTCACATCAAGCCACCAGATATCACCAATCTTGTCCATGTCTTCACTCAATCCGCCAAACACCCAAACGCGGTCACCCCATATATATGCCGAATGGTCGAATCTGCCAACAAACTTCCAGGCTCTTGACCAAGTGAAGGTCTTCAAGTCGAGGTAGCAGATGTCATCGAGGACATAATTATTGTGGCCTGTGATTCCTCCAATGATGAAGAGCTTATCCTCGTGAAGCACTGAAGCGTGTCTGGCCCGGCCTTTTGGTATTGGTCCGCTGACTGCGGGTTGTGTCCAATGTGCGGTCTTGAGATCGAAGATGATGAGATCGGAGAGGTAGATTCGATGTTCGTTCTCGCCGCCAAAGATCAAGAGCTTATCTCCTTGGTATAATGTGGCAGTGTGACCTAAATTTATTAATCGAAGTCAGACCGGTACATTGAAAGCAACATACCCATTCTGACGCCCGGAATATCGCCAAAGTTATCAACCAGGCTCCACGTGTGACTGACCATGTCCAGCTTCAGCACATGATTGTAGACCTCATCCGTGTATTGGTCGAAACCGCCGAAGGCGTAAATTTGGTTGTTTCCGCAGTAGGTGACCGAGGCGTTGACCAAACAAGCCGGCCTCTGACCCAATGTTCTGGTGACCTTTGGTCGATATCCATCTCGACTGAGAGCGCCACCTTTGACCGGGGAATTAGGCATGAGGAATGTGTTGTTCGAGGAGACGGCGGAAGAAGGAGTGAGGACAGTCGAGAGTTGATTGTTTGCATTGGCAGAGCTGGAGCCGCCTCCGAAGATGGAGTGGGGGCCGCCAGATGGAGTTGAAGGCTGAGCCTGGAGCGTTTTATCGTCAGTAAATGATTCTACTTTAATTTGAGGAACATTCAAAGGGAAGAAATATCAATGTGCCAGGAACTTTGAGGACACTTCGAGGAGGCTGGGAGTCGATTGTCCCACACGAGTTTGGTGGGGGCCGAATTTCAAGGTTCTAAGAGATCGTTGAACTTTTGAACGAGACAAGTCTTGAACGTCCCCGGAGTTTGCAAGACATTCAGATCGGAAAGTCTTGAATGTGCAACAACTCGCAGAACATTTGGACCGGGTAGAAGCTGAATGTTTCACAGCTCCCAGAACAATTTGGAGGGGAAGACATACCATGCTTGCTAATGCCCTATATGAGCATGCTCAAAGGAGTGAGTCCGCAGTGAAAGCAAGAGATCGTGGCCTCGTCGGAGAGGAGTGTTGGTTAAACGAGAGTCAGAATTTGAGGTGAATTCAAGCAGCACACAGCTGGGCTCGAGATGCCTGGCTGTCTGGCTTGTTTGTCTCGTCGTCAAACGGGCGGATCGCTTTTTGAAGGTCGGGCAAAATGCGTCTCCTCCCTCCGTTCGACTATGCCAAATCGGGTCTACCTCGCCCGTACCTGGCCCACGAGGCACCAAGAGGGCATCCCCCTGGCAACCACTCTAGCTCGGTAAACAATCCGTCCCTTGAAAAGCGCCGCTGTTCGTCTCGATTCCTCTTCCTTCCTCGCACATTGCAACTCTACAAACCCGCACACCTTCTACCCTCTCGCATCCTCTACACATACCACATCTTTCCAACCTTCTTACGCGCACGCACAAGAATACTTCAAGTCCACTAGATCTTTCAGCCAGCACTCTGTACCTGCCCATTGATCGCCGCCGACTTAAGTACTTCTTGAAGAAGGCTCATTCGACATATCGAGCACAACAAACGAACATACTAACCAACAACTACCAGGAACCATTAGGTTGAGTCTCTTGGAGCTCGTTCGATATACCGAACCTCTTATCATCGATCGATACATTTACTTGTCTTTCGACCGAGATCATACCCCCGATATTGCAAGATGGCAACCGCAGTATCAACCCCCATCAAATCCCACATGGGACTTTTCTCCTCCCGTACCGCTGGCGGACGGATGCCCTTGACACCTTCTCCCCGCACACGCACGGCAACAATGTCGAACAACAATTCATCTCCCTTCACACCCGAGAGAAAGACATTGGATAATGAGAGCATCAAGTCATCGAAGTCAACATACGGTGGAAACCTATCGTCACACTTCACGAAGTCGGCATCAAGAACCACTCACCGCGACTCGCCAAAGTCCAATATCGCAAGAAACACACAAACACCTCGTCGTGCTCTGGAACTCGGTGTCTCGGACTTCGCCCTTGCTGGTACCGGTGCCAAGACTCCCAGCAGCAGTAAATCACGAAAAGGTCCTCTTCGACAAAAGTCTACCAAGACTACACTCTCATACGGCGATCGATTTATTCCCAATCGTGCAGCAAGCTCGGCTATTGCGACCGTCGGCTCAGGTAAGGTCGAGCACAGCGACAAGCAGCGACCAAAGACAAGTGGCGGAGAAAGCTCAAATGTGTTGGCATCTGGTGCGGATGATGCATTAGCAGCACTTGGATCACTGTCATTGAACGATGATGATGAGCCATCTACATACAGCCGACCATCACCAAATACTGTTGCATACCAAGACTCTCTTGCGTCAGCTTGCGGCGTCTCTCTCAATCAACGAATCCTTGCTTTCAAGCCAGCTCCTCCCGAGTCATCAAAGCCTGTCGACCTTCGATCCCAATACAATCGACCTCTTAAGAATGCAAATGCCGCCTCTGCACAATTCAGACGTCGTGTTGCTACAGCCCCTGAACGTGTTCTCGATGCTCCTGGCCTTGTTGACGACTACTACCTGAACCTTCTTGATTGGTCTTCTGGCAACCAAGTCGCCATCGGTCTCGAGCGCAACGTCTATGTCTGGTCAGCCGAGTCTGGATCAGTCAGCTCTCTCTTGGAGACCAGCCCAGACACCTACGTCAGCAGCGTAAAATGGTCTGGCGACGGAGCATATGTCAGCGTTGGACTTGGCACAGGAGAAGTTCAGATCTGGGATGTTGAGGAAGGCACAAAGCTCCGAAGCATGCATGGCCATGATACTCGTGTTGGCGTTATGGGATGGAACAAACATACTCTGTCAACTGGTGCTCGATCAGGTCTTGTCTTCAACCACGATGTACGAGTCGCAGAGCACAAGATTGCTGAGCTAGTCTCACACACATCCGAAGTGTGTGGTCTGGAATGGCGTGCAGATGGTGCTCAACTTGCTACTGGCGGCAATGACAACCTCGTCTCCATCTGGGATGCTCGTTCATTGGCTGTTCCCAAGTTCACCAAGACAAACCACAAGGCTGCAGTGAAGGCTCTCAGCTGGTGCCCATGGCAACCAAACGTCCTTGCTACTGGTGGTGGATCATACGACCGTCACATCCACTTCTGGAACACAACCACAGGCGCTCGTGTCAACAGCATCGATACTGGTTCTCAGGTTACTTCTCTTCGATGGAGCCCTCATTACCGTGAGATTGTCAGCACCAGCGGCTTTCCCGACAACTCGCTCAGCATCTGGAGCTACCCCACTTTGGTTCGGAATATTGAGATTCCTGCTCACGAGACCCGAGTCCTTCACAGCTGTCTCAGCCCGGATGGACAAATGTTGGCTACAGCTGGTAAGTTTGTTGGTTGTGCTTGATGTTCATAGCTAACGTCTTGCAGCTGCCGATGAGAGTCTGAAATTCTGGAAGATCTTTGAGAAGAAGGCTGGCGCCAGCTCTTCCGCTGGTGGATCAGGTACTTCTGGAAAGGCAGACATGGTCAAGCAAATGACTATCCGCTAGGTGGAAGTCATCGAGCTCTCCTTACAGCGCGGTAAAGTATAAAGACGATTCCATACTGGCATTAGCGGGTTGGATTTTATTCAGCGTGGAGTTGGGGAGTTCTGCTTCTGTCCACGGCCGAGAGTGCTTCACCTGGTGCGAATTACGCTTTGACGATGGATGACTGAAAGAGAATACGGGACCGACTTTCTTCTGCTGGCTGGCTCTTATCATAAGCCGGGCATTTGTACTTAGAACTAACAATGAGTATTGTAACAGTATTGATGGATTACTTCAATTTCCAGTTTTTCCTTGGCTTCTGCATCGTGCTCAGTTGGGACCCCACCATTATTCGTGAACGCATCGGAGATTATTCATCTCACAGCCGGGAGAGTCTCAGAAGTACCGGTATGCAATTGACCATAGAAGCCCCCTCCTGACATCAAGTCTTAAAAGCATTCGGCTTCTCAAGATATACAGGGTCGTGGCCAGTTCGCTTTGGAACGCCACTCAGAAAGCGGCGATTGCGGCTCAAGCGCTATTACTAAGCCACTTAGCCCCATCGCGCTGCCTATTACCCATCAAAAGCGTCCATCCCTCTACAACCCCCACAGCGCCGGACGAGCATCGTCCACTACGTCTACAATTTATCCATAACCGACGGCAGTCAAGGTCTACAGGGAGCGCATAGCGGTCGGGAAGGTCAAAAAAAGGCTACAGAGGATCCGCGGGGTTGTTGTGTGGGGTATTGCGACCGGAGTGTCACCTCTCTCGAAACCGTCGGACAAAGAAGATCTCTCTCCCTACACGTAGGGACCTTTGATCACCGTCAAGATCAGATCCTCTGCGCTGTCTCCTCCGCATCCTGCGTACCCCACCATCGTCCGCTGTTCTTGTGGTCGTCGCATCCCTTCGAGCACGGCAAGCCTCCTCGCCTCTTCCCTTCACCTTCAACAATCACGACCAGCGCCAGCTTTACAAGGGCAAGATGTCGAACAACCAGGTCGGAACCGTATACCAACAGATCATCCAGGATGTCGTCGAGTCGTCGCGCGTCGACTTCGAGGAAGGTGGCGTCGATGAACATGTACTTGAGGAGCTGAAACTGGTAGGTTCTCACACTTCCATCCTGTGTATTGGTGCCATCGATGCGTCGTCTGTTTCGCTTTCAAAATAAGCCCCATCAATTCTCCTGTTATTCCTCTTCATTCTGATAGCGTCCGAGAGTGTCAAGGAGTGCTGGTGGTGATATAAAGCGATCTGCTGCTGCCTGCGCTGCATTATTCACCTCGGTCGCAGCAAGGGCTGCTGGGGTCAGACCTCGAGTTTTCGCGGGTGGGCGACCCTCTGTATTTGCAGACCATTTTATACCCGAAGCGTCGCCAGGCCAGGGCCTGCCAAGCCACTAGGACGCTTTGGGAACACATGAGTCACGTGGTGGCTGGCATTCTTCTTTCCCATCCTTCACAAATTTTTCAGCTATTATTTCGTTGATGATTTACACTTCATTAGAGGTGATATTATACTGACTTCTCCTTCAGGGCTGGCAATCCAAGCTCTCGCAACTGGGCGTCGCTACCTTTCCTTGGGACCCCAAGCCCGAGCCACAACCCACCATCTCCAACCCGCCCACCGTCCCCTCAAATGCAGGCAACTACCAATCAATGGGTACACCTCCCGTCAACCAACCCCAGCCCGGCCTGCCTATGCCCCAGATCTCCAATGGCCCGCGCATCAAGGCTGAGCCAGGTCTCGAGTCACCTCTCGGCATGAACCAGCCCTCGCCTTATCAAAATCAACCTATGCCCGCTCTCCAGAATGCTACCACCGCACAACAAAGAGCTGCAGCACATTTGCATCAAAACTATGGCCCTCGAGCCGCTGCAAGCATTAACGCAATCCAGTCAGGAGGCCAGCCCCAACAGAATGGCAGCCCGACGATACAGCAGTTGCAAATGATGCAGCAGCGTGCTGCGCTTGCACAGGCGCAAGGCCAAAACATACAGCAAGGTCAACGACCTCAAATGACCCAAGAGCAGTACCAGCGGATGATGCAGCAGAGCACCTCGAATCAGATGCAGCAAGCGCGGCAGAATGGCCAACATCCGCAAAATCCCAATAACCCAAACTCTCAAAATCAAAATGGCCAAGGCCAGAACAGTTACCAAGGCCCACCGCAGACTGATGGACCCGGCGACGAAGAAGCGGAGAGTTTTGGCGTCATTAGGCAGGGTGGCGAGGTCATGGGACGGGTAGAGATTGATAATTTGATCAGAGCGCAGATCGAGAGTATGGGACGACATATGGAGGGTGGTGGATTGATGTTACCTTTGCGTAAAGCTCCTTCCTCTACCGCCCAGGGCCGACTCCAACTTGAGCGGCAACGTCTGCGCCAGGCCCGAAATCAACGCCAAGCCAACGGTGAGGGCCAAATGGATGGCGGCGATGACGACGTTAAGCCCGAGGAGTTAGATGAAGATGCGATTAACTCTGATCTCGACGATCCGGATGAGGGCTTGAACGATGAGGAGGATGAGGATGAGGGCATGGGGCATATCATGCTTTGCATGTATGATAAGGTGCAGAGGGTTAAGAATAAGTGGTATGTCCCTCTCTCCCTCTTCCCCTTTCTCCCCGCCCCTCCCCTAAATCCCACCCCCCTCTCTCCTCCCTGTTGTACTTCGTACTACCGGGGAATGGAGAGATAACGCCTTTGGGGGTCGATGGTACGGCCATAGACGCACGTTCGAGGAAACTTGAAATGTGGATGGAGCCAGCCTAGGGCTAGGCTGGCTTTGAGAGATCTATGATTTGCTGACGCAAAGAACAGGAAGTGCGTTATGAAGGATGGCGTCCTCACCGTCAATGGCCGGGAATACGTGTTCCATAAGGCGAGCGGGGAGTATGAGTGGTAGATCCCACTCCACCATCTCCTCTGCGTTCTTCCTCGGTCATCGGCCGTCCGCGGATTTCTTCCGCTGCTTTTTGACAACGCGCAAAAAATTCCCTCGCCTGCTCTAAGGCGCCAATTTACTTGGCGGCTTCTCTGTTGATCACACCACACCAAAAACTTACTCATCTACGACCTCGCCTTGATTTCCGAATAGATTTCTCCTCACTGCGTTTCGTTTTCTCCTGCCGGCTTTGGGGGAGGTATATCCTGCACGCATTGACTTGGCAGTTTGTTTTCCTAGGTCGTGGGGCACGGTTGATAGATTGGCAGGTGGGGACATAAATTGAATACCCAGTGGGTAGAGAGGAAATACATTGGCATGGCGCGGGATGTGGAAAGGGAGACATACGCATGCATGGAATTGAATGGGATTTGGGCAGACGTCTTTCGATGCTGCTAGGGGTGCTGGAGTGTATCATAGTCTTTCTTCTAGCTCTGGTTTGAGAATGGAAGATGATTGTTTCTTTGAGATTTTGAATTGCGTTTGATTTGTGAGTGAATTTCGAGACTTGAAGAGTGGTGACAGCAGGGTTGGGGAGGGGGGGACATCCTTCCTCTCGCCTAACTTCCAGGGGCGACTGGCTGGAAAGCTGTGAGATATCATAGCTGGGGCCGCAAAACTTTACATATATACAGCCCTGTATTACACGAAGAAGATCGATCATGTTCGCAGTCCGATAGGTGGTGATTTCTCGGGGCCTGAAATAAGTTATTCTTTTAATGCAAGTGCTTGATTAAAGAAGCGTTAGTTGTATCTAAAATGAGATATGGAAAGAGGTTATGGTGTTTGGTTCGGATTACAGAACAAGAACGTCTGCATATTCATTTAAAGTTCAGGCGTGCGGAGTAGGAACTTGATGTTGCGGAGACGGTCATTGCTTTATGGGGACTGGTTACGGAGGAGATTAAGGCGTAGTTGAAGTTTGATTTAAGAGATACTCGCATATCCCACGCATTCGTTCACCCCTTCACCTCTCTTCCCTTTACCTCGAGACGCATCAAAAGGAAGCAACAAGCATCATGGATGATCCGACAGGAAAGGCGGCGCGCACAGTTGGAGATGTAACGGGGAGTATGGTGTGTCGTTCTAGAGACCCTAGCGTGTCCGAGATGATGTGCGTTGGTGCTGGAGGGGAGTTCTTGTTGTCAAACTGACCTTTGCTGTCACATGCTCTCATTTTGTCTCCGTTCTCTTCTAAAAAATCACAAATCCTCGCACCTCATTCAAGAGATTCATTACCTCCTGCAGCTATCTCACTTCCCAGGCAGGACATCCGCAGTTCCTGACCATGTGTGAGGAAGAATGGGGATGCCCTTCCGCAGGGCCGCAGCCACGATTCGATATTCGCCATAAGTTGCCCAGCAAGCTTGCAGAGAAGGCGAGGGCTGGAGCGTGGTGTATATACCCAGGTTTGGTGAGTTGGTGTACGAAGCGTAGTGAGGAAGGGATTATTACTGATCTTTACGGTGGGTAGTCTTTGGAAGTAATGTGCCAAGAGAGATCTGGCCTGGGGGTGGCGAGAGGTAGGTATGTAAACACGCTTTGAACCAAGGGATGATGTGTTAATAATGCCACACGTCACTTCATCTACTCTGCGCGGGGAAGGCAGTGTCTTCTTGTAGTCTCAACATACAAAAGAAGAACCCATTGAAAGGTCCCCCGCCGGCCGACGTTCATAATACATATCCGAAGCTAGCATATTGCCTAAGATTATCAATAGCCAATAACGTCAAGAAATAGCTCAGTTCGCCCGAGTTTCTTCCCTTCTATGAAGAGCTCTACAACAAAATCATAGCACCTAAGCGCGCTAAGGGAGACAAATCTCAGGGTCCGCAATATCTTGAAGTTTCCGCTACGATCGAGTCTGCGCTCTTCATTTTTGTTTTTTGCAAGAGAAATTATGAGGGTTGTGATGTTTTCGATCGTAGCGGATTACTGGGCGGCCGGGCGGGGTGGGGGTGTTGCTGTCAAAGATGGCAGTGTTGTCATTCCTTCTCATCCTATGTACTCTATTCGGTTGCGAAACCTGTGGTCTCGTAGCCTGCTCAAGCCCCTTTCTCGGCTCCTTCCGGGGCTAGACTCCCTAGAATTTATGATCATGGTAATGTGTACTAAGGAGGGGAGAGGGGGAATAAGATTAATAACCAGTGTATCAAAGGATTAATCACGTTAAGCAAATTCATACGTGTACAGAACATGCTTAATGCGTATGGTTCGTGATTAGATTGGATCAATGGCTATTAATCTATTCTAATCCAATCTAATCATTTGATATATTAATAATAAACGCTTGATTTCCCGAGAAAATAGTAAATCAGATGCTCCGGGCGGAAACATCTAGGCAAGGAGATAGTCAGAATCAATACACAACTAGAGATCAAGTGTATCTAAGATAAATCCACACTTTTATTGTGTAGGCGGTTCATTTAATGTTGTATAACGAGATAACTAATAAAAGTAGAACTGCAGTAATTGGTTATTTATGATCTTGAACTTCCCTCAACAGGGATCGCAGGTGCTGTAATATGCACCGGAGTGAAACTTCCGAACCCCGAGCCTGCTGCAGACCCCCAGACGCCGAATGACTTCCAAGAAAACTTGTAATACGTCGATCTTTATGTACCCAGACCCTAGTGTTTTCTCTCTTGAGCCTCTGCACCAAAACTCTATTACCACTTTGCCCTCTCAAACTCCGACGCCGTCCGATTCCATGGCTTCGCTGCCTTCGCTTTATTCATCAATTGCGTCCGATCATAAATTGTATCTCTGAAATACAAAGTCAGCCATTCTGAATCGCCATGAGACTTGGACTCTTGAAGAATGGCTCTTACAATCGATCTTGTTGAGGTTGTGGCTTGGCATTGTAAGGTCTTCTTTCTCCCCAACCGTACGTTGACTCTCGATCCTTCAAGCTTGCAATATTGTAGACTTCAGTGATTCCTGCAATAGTACCAACGATGCCAACAAAGGCAATGGAGAAGTTTCGTAGGATGTGCGCTGTAACTGCTGGAGGAGCGGCCATTTTTTCGGAGTGGAGTTTGATTTTTTGGAAAAGTCTGCGAGAATATGTGTTGTGTAACTTGGAGACTCTTTGGTAGTGGTACCCCGAAGGAAGGCTACATGAATTTCGAAGGTATATATGTTCCTTTAGGTTGCGTTGTGGTTTGGCTGTGGTTTTCCGGGTGGCACGTTCGCATCAGGTCGTGGTGTGATTTGACGACCAAATGAAGCCATTCCCAGTTCTGGATTTCGGGAGCTGCCGAAATCAACTGATGTCAGCTGAAAGACAACACCACTTCTTGCACCACTCGCACGATTTCAGGGCGAAGGATTCTAGGTGACGCAAACTGAGCAATATCATTCAATAATTGATTATCTTGCTACACATACTTGATTTTCTCTCCTTCGGAAATGGGTTCCAGGCGGGAGTATCCGGAGGTTGACTGAAACCTGCCTCTGGGAAGCACCTTTAACAAAACCCGGCCGAGCAGAACACAGTAGAAGGGGCCTTACACGAGGAATGAGACTTTCATCCATTTTTTTTTAACAAAGAATTAAAAAA
Source organism: Hyaloscypha finlandica (assembly GCA_021399475.1). Taxonomy (NCBI): domain Eukaryota; kingdom Fungi; phylum Ascomycota; class Leotiomycetes; order Helotiales; family Hyaloscyphaceae; genus Hyaloscypha; species Hyaloscypha finlandica. Next base: position 38,143 of record JAJTUR010000108.1, on the reverse strand, counting down.
TTTAAGGACTTGCGACCGTGCTCATGGAGTGCTAGGTTGACTTTTCTTTTCAAGAAGCGCTCACATGCCACGAAGCGATTGAAGAATCCACCACCTTCTCCCCCCACACTTTTCGCTTGGACTGCGAGGCGACATATGGTAATTAACAAATCATGGAACAAAGATATCAGTGAGTGGCGCGGGTAGAAACTAGAACTATGCTGCAACCTTGACGGGGCGAATAGAAGTCAAGAGGTGCAATCAGGTACTGAGACTGCAGGGTGCAGAAAGTAGTCCTCGGCCATTTCCTTTCTACCTCCCTAATTTGGGCGCCAATGCTGACCCAACCTCTGTCGAGTCAGATTTTGGTTCCGTAACTGCTGAAGTCAGATGAGGATTTTGCCCTCCCTGAAGTCTGGACATTCTTCAAAAATTTCTCATAGCACACTCTGTAGTTTACGGAAGTATAGCCTATAAAGATAGTAATAGCATTAGTAAGGGATACCTTAGGCTGGCGAAGGACTTGACTTGATCGGGTATTGAATCCCTTGTTTAGCTTGTTTTGTTTACTCGCTTTGGCAAAGTGACATTGAAAAATGTACATGCGCAAGAAACCCTTGCTCGTGCTATTACTACCTTTATGGGCTGTACCTCCGTAGAAAACATAAGAAGGGAGCTGGCAAAGACTGACGGATAAGAGGCGTTGTCAAGCCTTGTCAAACTGTCATTCTACCCGTCCACCCATCCTTTTCGAGCGCCGAGTGCCATGTATTGTGCTCGGATTGAAGTTTTGGTCCCTTGAGATATGGTATTGCTGCTACTACCGCTATTTATTTGTTTCTTTGCGCTCTCAATGAAGTTGAAGTCACGAATTAAGTTGTGACATGAACTTGATAGGCCTGCCATCCTGAAGAACAGGGGTATTGCCGAAGTTTAGCGATCCCCTATACCCCGTAATCAACTCTAAATTAGCGTGACATCGCGCTGATCCCGGCGCGAGTAGCGTGATCTCAAATCTTTCTAGGCGCCCTGAACATTGTCTCCCTCACAACCTCCCATCGTTCAATTATTGAAGTAAACCATCTTACTACGGCTACTCAAAGTTATTGAATTCCTGCACCAATAATGCTAGCAGCTTGCTGATATCTCCCTCCTGTAGCCCAGCCAGAAAACTATATTTTCGAAGTTAGCCCCGAGCCTATAACCTTTACGGCAAAGCGAATAGTTATTCGCAAGGTCTCGGTGCAGCCTCCACAACCTTCAGTCAACGGCATATCGGCTTCCGGACGGCCTTCCAATGGAACGAAGCTCACGAGTGAGAATTCAACGTCAAATATTCTCCTGAATGGACAAAGACAGAACGCTCAGAGTCTCTAGCCAGGATCGAATCATCCACAAAAAGAATTTTTTAGAGCGAGCGAGCTTCGTGACAGCAAAACTACGTTCAACGATTTTATAGAAGACCTACCATACAGCGAGAGGATAGTGGACTATGTGTGGGATTTTGGTTGGAATTGGAGCCACATCATCACGCCCAAGGCAAGAAAGGAGAACCCAGTCATATGCAGTTGATCTTTCGGGATGGAAAGCCGCTAACAGAGGATCCGCCATTCGATGTCGAACCTTTCGGAAAGAAGGAAAGGAGAAAGTCGACGTGCGGTTGAACAAAATTCACAACTGAATGAAGGAGATGGAGGGACTTCCGAAAACAAGCCGCAACATACCTCGGCCGGAGAATCGGATCCTACACGTTCGGCAGTCGCTCCTTGAAAGAAGTGAAAGACCAAGCATCTCCTGCGCAGACAATGCCGACCGTTCCACAAGATGAACAAATCAGGAGACGTGGGGATGCTGGTGAGAATGCGGTCGATCATCCAGAAGTATGAAGATGAAAATGGGTGAGTATCCATCGGATTCGCGATTGTATTCCCGTGTATTGTATCTCACTGTCACCAAAATGGGAAAATTTCAAATCTGAGCTCGTTTGATAATGCAAACCTGGCCTGAGAATGGAGAACTCCATTTCAGACACGTCACTAGTGCAGAAGTTTTTGAAATATCGGCGGGCTATTCCCTTCATTCGAGGTACCCCCCCCCTTAAATGTTTGCTGGCGCGCCACATCAACCAGGGCTTCTGATCAGGGGTTTTTAGCCAATCAAAGGAAAGAACCTTCTAGAATCGCACCTTCTCTTTACTTAATACTGCCGGCAGAATCATACTATGCAAGTGAAGCTATTTAGGCCTCTGTAATAGACACACATCGACTCCTTGATACTCCTCCGCAGAGACGCTTACCCTCTGAGATCCTTGAGACTCCACTACCACCACCACCTCTACTAATTCCGCTTTCATAGCTTTCTACGTAATTATAGGACTCTCAGAATGGCCCCAATCCTCTCTCACAGCTCTCTACACAATCGTGGGACTCCTGGAACGGGCCTAGGCCCCCTTGTGAGTCCTTAACTGCACTTATCAGCTCCTAAAATGATCTGGCTCTACCACAGACCCCTTAAAAACAATACGCACCTCCCATAATACGTAGCGATCGTATCCGAATTAAAATAGCCCTCGATTTTAATATCTCACTAGAGCGGATGCGTAAGAAGTACAGTTATATAATTTCCCAAATCATACAGGCTAAAACTAATCGAGTCACTCCGTAATATAAAGCTCATTATAGACAGAAGCTAAAGATCACTACACCTATATATTAGCGGCTTGAGAAAGAGCTTCTTAAGTTGCCCTCTCGTTAATATATCACCTTTAAATATATATAAGAGCTTGCTCTACTAGAGCTTAGTTTACAAGATTATAGAGAGTAGGCTTTACGGATAGCTTTTAAGTTTATTAGATATAGTAAACGAGCCGCTAAGAGAAAAGTGTTTTCAGACGATCCAGAGATTATATAAGAGCGTGTGGACTTAATAGAGGAAGGTAATATTTTGACACCTGAACGACTCTTCTACTAGATCTTTTCTGATAGGTTTAGGCGTCTAGTGGAGCATATATATAGTTATATGTGGCTATAAATGAGGATAGCTCTATTGCTTTAATTGTGAGTGTGCATAATACAAGTATTATAAGATCCCGGCTTGGATATTCTATAGTACGATTATTATAGGAGAAAAGGAGCTAGGGCTAATAAAGTACTAGATCTGGAAGGTTCTATACTTTCTAATTGGCTGAAACCCCTATAATAACCCCCAGTAAGAGGTTTCCATATGTAGGGCGCTAGCAAACATTTAGGGGGGGGGGGGGGAGTACAATTACAACTGGGCTTGTGGCACAGTGCTTACAGTAAGCTGACGATCGGGCTCTATGAGAAAACCTGCTTGTCCCGCATACCCCCCATATTTCACCGTTGCTCGTCACCAAGAGCAACAACTAGCTCGTCCCGAGGGATTTCACGAAGAAAATGGGTTTGAAAATCAAGAAAGTAGCCGTAGCTGGACCGAATGGAAATACTGGGCCAACAGTCATCAAGACTCTTGTCGCCTCCGGCTTTGAAGTGACAGCTGTCACACGCTTCCTTGCAAAGACAAGAGATCTTCTAGGCCCTGACATCGACATAATAGAAGTTGACTACCTCTCTCAGGATTCTCTTGTCTCGGCACTCAGGGGCATCGATGCTGTCGTCGTCTGTGGGGTGGGAATGTGCGCCTCTCATTGAATTCCACGCATTCCCTCAACTAACACAACACCCCCAGGTTACCAGAGCAAACTAACCTCATCGACGCCGCCATTGCGGCCGGGGTGCGGCGTTTTCTTGCTGCCTCTTTCGATACCGACATCAGCAATCCTGTCCGTCGCTCCTTCCCGTTTGTCAAGAACAAAGTCATCGTCGAAGAATACCTCAAGAGCCGTGAATCAGTCATCTCCCACACGAGTATCAGGACCGGTCCGCTGCTGGACTACGTCCTTTCCCTCGGCGCAATAATCAACATGAGAGAGCACTCCATGACTCGGTTTGATGATGGCGAGAAGAGATTCAGTACCGCCACGATCCAAACAGCGAGCGAAGCAGTAGCTGCGGTGCTGAGGATGGGAAAAGAGGCAGAGAACCGTGAATTCTGGGTTCATGATATTGTAACGAGCCAAAACGAATTGCTGAAGTGGGGGAAAGAGGTTATTCCGGATGCTGACTGGACTGTCACGCCTGCAAGCACAGAGGATATGGCGAAGAAAGTGGTGGAAGCGAGTAAGGTGGATCCGGAAAGCCGGATGGTGGATACCATGTTCAAGGCGCTTGCTATTTTTGGGAAGGAGCTCAACTCTGTTTTTGAGGAGGCCAGTAATGAGGTGTTAGGTATTGGGATGATGGGTGAAAGTGAGGTTAAGGAGATGTTGAGAAGTTTTGCTGGTGCGGTGCAGAGCAGCGCCGGGGAGCGTGATGCGGCCACCATCAACAAGCTAAGCTCTAGCGGAAACGAAGAATGATATCTTGTTCAGACCCTGTAGGATCTCTTGAGTATTTGGGGTCTCCAGTATTCAGGTCTGGAGAGTTCAGTGGTGAGCCTTTTCCCAAGTCATGATAGATAGAACTGACCTTTCGCCTCAACAGTAGACTCAATTTTTTGATGGAGCAGGAACTAATCGAACCCAAAAGTCCTCACCCTTCGCCACTGTCTTAAATTCAAAGACAGCACACTCTGCATTCTGCTCCCCGCATTCTCGACGGGCTCTCAACTCCTCCATTTCATCCGGCTTCAACCCCCTTAAAATAGCGCAGAGAGGACAGCCATTGCCTGAGATTTCGGCTACCTTGTCTGTATTCTTGTAAACACAGCCTTTCTGATTCAAAATAAACGCCACCAGCCTCCCATTCCAGAAAGCTTGGCCATTGTATACGCCCTCCTCGTTTGCTTTCAGGTTTGTATCTAAGGCTGCGATGAAAGACCTGCACGTGGTGCAGACGGTGTGCTCCACGTTTCCGGTAGCCGCCGGCACTTGATAATTATCACAGTCGAGGTAGCAGACAGGGCTTGAGAACTCTCGGTCGTCCATTGAAATAGTGCGTCAAGTTTTGAATGTTCTGATGAGATAGTTGATTTGAAAGGTTGGATATGGAGGATAAAGTGAAGTGATGTACCACGTGTTGCTCCCACTCGGCTAAACGCGGGGAAGATCAGCCTCCCTTTCGGACTACAGGAAACGCCTTCACCCCACCAAAAATCGCTCGCAACGAAAATGCCTCCATTTGCGTGCGCAACCTTACCTAACTCAAGTCCCTTTATACAGTCCTCGGGGTTTGGAAAGGAGAAGTACAAGCTCCAGGATTTTAGAGAATATAGATTTTGAGTTATATATCTCTATACCGAGATAACCTAGCCCATACACGATTGAATGGCACTCCCGAAATGACGCCCCGTAAATTGACCACGTTCGATATATCATGCCAGCCAAACAGTAAACTTAGGGAAGGGGTATCCGCACAACGCTTCAATATTCACCTCCTCACCGCGAAAACACCCTAACACAAACCCCAAAGCATCCCTGAGCTCCTTTATACAGCAGACGTAACAAATATCATGAACAGCCTTCCACTCTTTTTGATTTCTGGTCGACTGGGCCAATTATTGCCTCTTGACACCCCTCTCTAGAAGCGAACTCGGATCCAGCACCGCGCCCGCATGCTCAAGATGTGAGATGACCTCTTTAACCAGATAAACTAACACATGGTCATTATGCTTAACCGCCTCATCAAGCGCATGATGCGTAGCTTGCAGGACGCTTAATTCATTATCTGCCTCTTGTCAGCGTCACCATCGCCAGGAAATCCCAAACAAAAAGCAGGAAAACCGCAAACATACCAGATCTCGCATTGACATTAGCCCCCGCCTCAATCAAACTCCTAACCGAGTCCGGCCGTCCTAGAATTGCAGCACTGTGCAGCGCCGTTGCCCCCTCGCGATCCTTCATGTTCACCTTCACTTTGTTCCTCAATCTCTCCTCGATATCTTTGCCAAGGATCGTGTCCAGGTACTTGCTCATCGTCGCGCCGGTCTCCTTTCCCTTCCCTGGTCTCTCACGAATAAATGAGCGGAGGGGGTGTGAGCCTTCGAGATTCAGGAGGTTGAGGTCGATGCCACGCGCTATGAAGTACTCGAGGTTTAGGAGGATGTAGTTTCCTTCGCGGTTGTGCAGGTTCAGTTTGTCATCTTTGAGGGTGAAGTGCTCTAGCCTTAAGAGGACATCATTGGTGGATTCCAGGCGGGAGAGGGCGTGTACGGCGTTATCACCTGTTTCGGGGTCGATGTAGGAGGGGCGGTAACGTGCTTCCAGGACGATGTCTTGGGCTTTGATTTGCTTGACGCGCTCTAGGCGCCATTCGTGGGTTATGAGGCTTTCTTCTGCAGAGTCTTCCTCTGGGAGCGTGCTATGCCGCTGCCAAGGTTTCATTGGTGCTTGGTCGATTACTTGCCCGTGGCAGTCGTAGGTGAGCGGGATGATGTCTTCTGGCGTCAGGCCGAATCGGTTGGGTACTGTTGAGGAGTATCCGGCGTCGACCAGCAACCTACATGGACGGTCAGCATTCAGGGAGAGAAAAGTCACGTGAACAAGGGTAGTTTCCATGGAGAAGAGCAGTGTTTGCTTACTTGAAGATCTTAGCCTTGAGCTCTGGTTCCGTGATTTTCAATGCAAGAGCATGCATGATCGTCTGACCATCATTGTCCCTCCAGTCAAAGACTTTATCATGGTGAAGAAGCTTCAAGAGCTTGATCAAATCATCACTCTTGAGACAATCGGAGTTCGGTTCGAGTGTAAAAGGCTCAATTGGCCGCAAACAGTAGATGAAGAGTTCACCCGCTGTGTTGGCAATGTATGGGTCCACACCGACGTCAACCAAGGCCTTGAGATGCTGGTACCCGGCCCCACCTGCGGCTGCATAATGCAGTGCGCTGTTGCCTGCCGCGTCGAGGGCACAGAAGTCGTAGACACCCTCCAATTTCAGTTCACTAAGGAATACTTCTAGCTTGAGATAACGTGCAGACCATGCTAAGTTGTGAATAGAGGAGTAGCGGCAATATGTGCAGGTTGGAATATCCTTGCATTGGTTCTTGCTTTGCGGTTCATGGAGGGTATGGCAAGCCACACGATATAGTCCGTTGAACTCTTTCAGTGACTGTATGTTCATTTGTCGGACTTGATCGAGTGTCAAGCTTGAAGTATGACCGGTAGCGTATCCAGAGTCGTCCGTATTATATGTAAATTGAGAAGGGGCGTATCTTTTCTTGCCGCACGAGGAAATGGAGGAGGCGGCAGACTTTGGCTTGAACAAAGATCGAAGTCTGTTGCGTGTCCCCGAATTGCTGCCCGAACTGCCGAGGCGTTGAAGTGAATTTCTGATATTGTTTGGTTCACTCTTCCGTTGGAACGATTCAATGGCTTCACCATACAAGGATGATCCTTCAGTTTGGTCCTTTATAACTGAGAGGGGTGGCATCCAGACTGCACTGTTCTGGGATGTCCAAGGATCAGAACCTTTGTTGCCTTGACAGTCTGCTGGTAGGATGCTGTGTTGGTCGTAAGAATCCGTATCTATTCCGAAATACGCGCCCCCGCTGAGTTCCATTGTGAAATCTTGAAGCAGATCTGGTTGCTCAAAGATACTCATGGCTTCGTCCAGGTTGGTGGTGGAGCCTTCACCAGGAGACCAAAACGATGATAGCATATCGGTCTCAGGGCTCAATGGCGGTGCGTGTGCCGGACCTCCGGCAGACTGATTGACCCCCGGGCTTGCCATATTCGACTGCTCCCCATTAGTATGTCCTCCGCTACTGAGGGATGGGAATTCCATCATCGGTGCAGAGGTTGGGCTGCTCATGGGATATCCAGATTCCCAACTGTTTGTTGGATTCCCCAGAGCTTGATCCTCTGGCAGAGAGCACAGCGCAGACTGCAATTGTTCGTCTATGTAGAAGTTCGGTGATAATTGATTTGACCATACATTGAATTGTTCGTTGCCGGTTGGCGCGTCTGAAGGGAGCTTTGCTTCGAGGAGTCTTGCGCGCCCCACGGGGTCTGTTGGGTATCCCATCGACTTGAACTTTAGGTACACGGATCTTTGACTTGGAAAAAAATATTAGCTCGCGCAAATTCAAGAGAGGCTTGTATTGTTACCATGGCTCGAAGCCTTCGCACTGCAACGCCTTGTGGATGTCCGGTATTGATAGTTGAGAGCTGTAGAGCTCCATCATCTTGGTCAGGTGCGGGGCCCAGTCCCATTTTTGTTGTCTTGCGGTTGCCATTGTGTGCTGCTCTGTGATGAGGTTTGGGGACTCTAGGAGTTGAGGAGTTGACAAGTTGAGCGAATTTGAGTCCGGGTCACCACTTCATTATCTTGCAGCAGTCCTGAACACCGTGACGGCCAATACACGCTTGTGAAAGTTCTAATTCGTCGAGTCTTTGTTTCAAGGGGTTGGGCAAAAAATACGAGCTTCGAGAATCTCGGTGGGAGGATCCGAACTCGACTGGAGATTTCCGCATATGGCTGCCTAATGGCGCTTTGAAGACGAGGGAATGGTATTCGAGCACGATCTCTTCATAATGACACGGGAATGCGAAACTTATGATGACCGAAGAACGGGAAATGTCTCAGACACTTGATCTAGGTTGAGTTCTAGAAGAAGTGAAGTATTGAAGACATGAAAGGAACGAGGGGAGAACCTTTGAACAATGAGAGGAACAAGCGGGGAACGGGACGCCGAATCCTTCAAGGGCCAGTGGGCTCGGCCGGGGGCGGGCTGACGCACTATTGGCAGCTCTCCTCCAGGGTTTACCAGCCTGACTAGGATCCCTGGGGTGCGTCAACGTCTGAACGTTCGGCGTCCACGCCGATCCCGCATCACACTTGCACTTGGGAGGGCGCACCTTGAGCACATTCTGTTTTGGGATACGCGAAGCTCAGGTGCACTGAGTTCTGGCACTTTACTGGGTGCTCGGTGAAGCTGCACGCCTTGGTGGGAAGCTTGGAGACCTCAGACCTTGACTTACATCATACATAGGCCATGGCAAGGATGGTGTCAGCCACATGAAGGCTGAAGCACAGCCACGATTCACGAAGGACTTCCCCGAGAGAAACTTCGCCGCAGACTCCAAGAACTACGTAAAAAGCTCAGAAAACTGATCCCCAGATACGGCGCACAAGCATCAAACCTTCCCCCTCCTCCGAAATCTTCCATCCAGGTGGGCACTCCAACATCTTATGACGGAGTCAAGCTGCAAGCGAAGAAAGCAGTTGAGCGGTTCTGCAACGCCACTTTGCAAGCTTGCAAAGCCACTGCAAACCAGGGTCCAGGGGAAAACCCGCCCAACTCCCGCACGATCTGACTGGTCAACCTGGGGAAAACGCCTCGCGGACTGGACGGCGACCGGAAACTGAGGCCTTGCAAATGAAATATGGAAGGGGCTGGTGGCAATAACGTTTGTGGAGGAGTTAGGCTTGATGACTTCGTGATGACTTTGCAGGTGCAAGGGTGCAGCTGCAGACGAAACTCGGTGTCTGTATCTGGACGAGGGTTACGCCGGCATATTATGTTGGAGATGTGCTTGGGAGCGAGAATTGCGAACTCGCCTGGTTTGCAAGGTGCAAATTGTGTGATTTGTGAGGTGTTCAAGTGCAAGTACAACTGAAGTGTGCAGCTCAGCATGTAGAGTTGCGATCAACTGAGTGCAGGTTACAATTGCATAGCAACTTGTATTGCAAGATGAAGTTTATAATTATGTTGACAAAGAGAAAGGCTTTCCTATTAAGTTATCAACTATCAAACGTTGATACTTTACAGATCCTTATTGCTCCAAGATCAAGCGAAAGTCACACTGGACATTGTTGCACGTGACTTCGTGATCACGTGATCACGCCCCTTTTCTCACAACCATGTCTCTCAGCACGGCATCCTCCTCAAAGTCAAGCAAAAATGCCAAACACCCATTGTATATCACATAGCTCCACCCCCCAAACCAACCTTTCTAACATAACTTCAAGACTATCGAACTCCAGCAAGCCCTGCCACACGTCTTCGCAAACATTTCAGATCTCATCACTCGCATCATGTCATGGTCCGAACATTTCCGAGAGATTAGAGCGATATCTAGAGGACGATGAAATGCCAGTACCACAATCACAGTTCAATCGCTTGCGAGTGGAAAGGGTAGAAATGAAAGCAGAAGCGCGGATGAGGAGTATTTTATCAGGGTTTGATATATAAACCTGAAACATAAAGACAATGCACAAAATTTCCATCGGCACCTTAGAATCCTATTAACCTCCGTCAGCATTCACTTTGGTAAATCTCAAAGCTGCTACTACACTGCATCCAAGATAATTAACCCCCTCTTTCCCCACTTCCGTCACCAAGACATCACAGCCAGAGATTTGAGATGAACCTCCTACAAAGCGGCAACAACAAACGCAACAACAGCAGCCAAGCTCAAGCTACCACCAACCATGTTCGCCACACCCGTGAACTGCGGTGGCTTCGTGCTCGTCATGCCGGTAGGCTTGACATACGGGCTCGTCGAGTTCGCACTATAATGCGACGCAACATAGCTGGTTGTTAGGTAGGTAGCCGTACGTCTTGGCGGTCGTAGTCGGAGTGGCGGTGGGAGTCGGCGTCACTGGGCGGATCACCGCGGTAGACGTAATCATGTCCAGTTGGCAGTTAGAGACCGTGGTGGGCACACGGTGACGGTGTACCTGGTGGTCGTGTAGAGGGTGCTGTTGTAGGACTTGGGCGGCCCCTTGGTGTGCGACTTATGATCGGGGAAGTCGATCATGGTGCCGATCCAGCCCGAGACGGGGTCGTCGACGGGAGTGTGAGCGCGAAGGTCATAGTGAGTGCAGGCAGTGCAGGCGCAGAGAGGGTAGCAGAGATGATTCCAAACCAAAAGAAGAGTCGCAGTGCTGGACACGTTGGCGAAGACGAGGGCTGCGGCCACGAGGACCGGGAGGGTTCCGGCAATGCAGAACAGTTTGAGAGGAGGCCACTTGAAGTGATGTGAACGAGTAAAGTATGGAGGTTAGAGGTTAGAGGTTGAAGGCAGGAGGTTGGGGTTGAGGTTCAAACGAACGTGGTAGGATATAATTCTGAAAGGAGTGTGGGGCTTTGAGTTTTGCTTTGTAAGGAAGGAAACTAGGCGAAGAGAGAGAGGAGGGACTATGGATAGAAGGAGAGGAAGAATCGTTTAAGATGAGAATTGGAAGGTTGGAAATGGCAGTCATGGATGTGAGTAGAACCGACATTTAATCGATTGCACAGTGTCCGTTCCTGCGTTCACTGCTGAAGCTGTCCAATTGACGATGACCTATTAATTGTATTAAGGTTGTGAAGATGTGATAGGAAATGGCGCAGCGAGGCAATGTAGGTGGAATTTTGGTAGAAGCAGAGGATTATGGTGCGTGACCAACATGACCGCCTCGCTCCTTGGCTGTGTCAAAACTTTTTGTTGACCCGCAATATATTTAGCCCCTTTTTTGAGCATGATCCAACATCATCTTTGCCGCTAATAGAGCTTACTTGGTATTAGGCTAGAGAGTCAAAAACAGAAAGAAAGGTGACAGTTGTCTGTCATCACCGTTTCATCTCGAACACCTCACGCGGCTTGGCTTCTTCTGGGCTCTCGGCACCAAAACAATGTAAATGATTGCACGCAAGGAGAAAGTAATACGGGCTATGGGTTTTCCTTTTCATTGCGGCAGTGGCGGGTCCATAGCAGCCGTTCGTGACCCAAATTTCACTGAATTGTGGGGGTTGGTTTGTTGGAAGGAGAACACTTCGGGAGAACTACGGCGGAAGCCTGCAATCGCAACAGAAATTGGAGTAGTGAAGCATGCGAGATGAACAACAAAAGAGAAAAGCGATGGAAAGACCGACGAGTCGAAAGACCTCCTTCAGATGAAAGTGCGCCTGGCGCCAATATCATATGGATATATTAAATGCAAGGGAGAGGACGACCTAACCCACTCATACGATGCATCGAAGAGGCGGGGCACGGAGAGGAACATTTTTGCCCCAGGACCTGGAAGGCGCTCGGTCATCTGGACCGCTTGGTCTATTGAAAGGCTTCGATCAATATTGTCCCAGGCTCCATCGTCATAGAAATGATGCTGATACTCCGAAGTGCGTCGTCAATGAGCCGGCAGTGACGGGGCTTCGAGCTTGGTGCTTTGTGAGGTGGACGCGTGCTTGACAGCATGATGATACTGCGCGAAGGAACGCACTGGATTTGAGACGAGTAAGTTACCCCGTGAAGGGGTGATGAAGTGATGAAGTGCTGGAGTATTGGAGTATTGGTTGATGTATTGACGAGCATGAAGAAGGCCTGCGCGAAGGTGCTGGCCGAGAAAGACGGTGCGAGGGACCCCTGCAAAATCTGCCTGGGGATTTCTTCGCGTTGCAAAGATATGACATCTCCATCTCCCTCCCCATCCAGAAACGAACGTGCCACCGAACATACATCCAAGGAATGGTATCGAACCGAGAACTCCTTATTTCCTCCAGCCTGGCTATATACTGGCAACGCTGTCGCGTCCCACCCAGTTGTGCCTCAATACGGACAAAGTTCGAAAATGCGACCGCGCAAGGGGCAACCATGATGAGACGAACACCGGATCCTATACCCCCAATCGCATCTACAAAGCTCTACGAGCCTTCCACCCATTAAAACATGCATGTTAAAGATCCGTGGAACATCTGCCAACGTGCTGCGAAGTCACTCGCCGGACACATACATCAGGGATGCATATGGTCGAGGACTGACATCTGCGATGTCTGCGATGGCGAGGTTAGACAAGGCAGGGAGCACAATACTTCTTTTGCATCACATGCCTCGAGTCATGTTGGGAGAAAGAAGTGAAGTGCGAGTCTACTTGGGGTGATCATTAACACGCACAAAAGCTGCGCAAACAAGCATGGAACCCGTTCCTCTGACGCTGTGCTCTTGGAAGGGGAGAACCACGTTGCTTGAAGTTCAAGAACAATGGACGAGGTCAGGGTACCCCCGGCTTTCTCTGTCTTCATCATTTCCCGGTGGGTTGATGGGAGGTGTTTCTTTTATCGTGACGAGTTGTCGAATTTCCCCTGATTTCGTCTTTGGACAGGTCTAGCTGATCTTCATTTCACTGCAGGTTTCAGTACCTGATTGGTGTGTGGCTGGGCACCTCTGAGATAGAGCTGTCGGTTTTCAGATCCCAGATCTGAGATCCGTGCCTGCACGTCAATAAGGGTGGCGCCGGAATTTGAATGGTTCAGCACCCCTGAATACTTCCCCCCTTTCTATCGATCGATCGTGGAAACGGAACCCAATGAATCCCCAATTCTCGTGCTACGAATTATGGTGATCTGCAAGAGGTAGTATGAATGCAAGAATCTAACAGTACGGCTGAACCATTCTTCTGAAATTCACATAGTGATTTGTATTGTATTGGAAGATGATCTTCAGGGCTGACTAAACTCTCAAAATCCTTGTTTTCTGACATCAGCCTCCCCTCTGTTTGTTCGTCGCTCCGGCTGGGAAGTCTGGGAAGAGCCCGGTCAAAGTGCCAGGAGGACAGGGGCATTCTGCGGCAGCCAAACGCATCCAAAACTGCCCCAAGAAATTTGCACGGCATTAGAGTTCAGAAGCTGATCCCAGCTGGTATTCCATTTTGAGCTGAGTCGTGTTTGATGCTGCGTTACACAGTGCTTAGCGAAACCCCTTTAGTGGTCCGAACGTTGGATTAAAGTGCAAGGTGTTTCACCAGCGCCCCTAAAAAGCGAAATCTCGCTTAACCTCGCCGCCCTCTGTTTAACAGCACAGACTGCCTGTCATTCCAGAAAAGTTTCAGCTCATAGATGATTATCGCGTTCCGGGGTGTCATTGGCGACAAGAAATGGAGGCGAAACAACGCATGAATAGCTTGCACCATAGGAATGGAAACCATTCCCCACAATTTAAAGATCTTCGGAGGGAATAGATAGCAGGCTGGATCCTGCTTTCGAGTGGATATCAGCTGCATCGTTTATTGTTCTTTTCTGACATTGTATCTTTTCTGTGTACGAGTACTGGAGGCTCGCATGCGAAATGTCGACAACAACACCCACTCCCACAACAGCAGTCGCTCCGTCGCAAGGCCCCACTGTCATCATCGTGTCGGCGATCTTCCTAGGTCTCAACGTCTTCTTCATTAGCTTGCGGGCAGTTGTCAAAGCCAGAATAGCTAAGAACTTCGGCATCAATGACATTGCAATGATGGTCGCCGTGGTATGTCCTTGTGGTCCCCCAAAGTCTGGTTTACATGACTGATCGATGGTTCTAGTTGACGGCTGGCAGTTTATTCGCTTTACTTGTAGAGGGTGTGAAGAGTGGAATTGGAGACCATACATCTTCCGCCACGATTGTCGATGTCTCAAATGCCTTGAAAGTATGTCATCGATTCTTGTCCTATTCAAAGTAACATTTGATTAACGAAGTACCTCCACCATTCCAGTTCATTTTCTTCTTGGAAATCATCTATGTCGTCCTCACGACTGTCATGAAAGCCAGTCTGGCTGCTTCCCTCCTGCAATGGGCCAAGAAGAAGTCCCATAAATACCTCTTGTGGCTGGCCATCTTCCTCGATGTCGCCATCTGCACCTTCGTCGTGCTTTACTTCCTTCTTGAGTGCAGGCCAATTAGCTTTAAGTGGGATTTCATCAACCCGTTGAAGAAAGGGAAGTGCTGGCCGGCCAATGGAGAGATTTTGGTGGGGTTTGCGCTTTGCAGTGTGACGATCAGCGTAAGTGGCATCCCGGACATACAACAGCGTTTGGCGGGAAACGCTAATACTCTCCCCCCCAAGATTGATATGCTATTCCTTTTCATTCCATTCTTTATGATGAAGGGCCGTGGTATAAACAATAGACTAAAGCTCTATATCTACGGTGTCTTCTCCCTCGGTGTTCTGTATGTTCCAGCCTCCCTTGATGTCCCCTAACTCAAACTGACAAGATCACAGAGCAAGCGTAGCAAACTTCATCCGTCTCGCCGCACTTGTAAAACTTCAGGGCTCAAAGGACCCACTTTGTAAGGCACTCTTGCTCTGCTCCTCCACCCCCAAACTCACAAAACGAAACTAACAGCATCAAACAGTCGATGCAGCACCTGTCTTCCTCTGGTCCGCCCTCGAAGTTAGCATCGGCATTTCCGTCGCCGGTATCATCGAACTCCAACCCTTGATGAAGAAATACAACGTCAAAGGCTTCGAGGACTCCTTTGACCAGATCGACGAGGATATGCGGCCAATCAGACTGCAGAGTATGGACAAAAGCACGATCAGCTTTCCCGTTCAACATGAACAAGAGGTGGGCATTGCGAGGGGTCCGAGTTTTAGGGGTGGTGTGCCGAAATATTAGATGAGGGAACGGAACTGACACCATATGATGCGTGATGAACTTGCCTTTGAGCGAGATCCAAGGGATATGACTGTTATGAGCGGGCTGGGAATTGCTCACTTCCATGGCATATCAACCCTACCATCGGCGTGATGGTAATAGTCACGTTGGCAGGGGTGGGGTGCAGTGCTTGTACAATATGCATTTGAGATACACACCACCTGGCAGTGGCACGCAGCGACTTGACGATTTTTATAGAAACCGAATTGTACATTTTTAGATCTCTTCGCGTCCTTACACAGTTATGCTTTCCTGTCATTTTTAATTTCCTCTGCGAGTACAGTCTGTGAAAAAAATGAAGAAAAAAAAAATTATGGGCTTCAGAAGTCTTCAGATGAGTCTGAGATCGCGCCTGGGAGGTGGGTGGACTTTGGTGACAAGGGTGAATGACTTAGGTTTGTTTAAGGGGTTTACGAGGTGGGCAGGAAACCTCGAGTGTAGTATTATCAAGCTTGAATTCAAGTAATTACCGGTCGGCAGAAGGAATATGGGGTCATATTCCACCTTCCAAAAGACTCTCTGAGGGATACTTGCTCGTATTTCGCACTTGACGTTCTCTATTTGTCGGGGGTTGACGAGTTTCGAAGGGACTACAATCCCTGTATCATTTAACTCCCCAAGTTGAACATCAATTTGTGGTCGTGTGCTGAGTGTGGGGTAGACAAGAAGTGCAGTAATGCGCACCGGTTGGCATGGCTCAGGAGCAGCCCCAGATTGGAACCACTGACGCACCGTATGACTCTTCGTCAGCAAGTCGGTCCTTCACACATATAAACTTGCCAAACCGCTATGACATTTTATGTCTAATACATACTTTTATGCCCTCGAGCTTCAAGTTACGGAGCAACAAGCTCTCTCTATGCTTGTCGCAACGCCCGAGCCATTCGAGGCGGGTTCTCGGCTGGCTTCCACTCCGTAATCTTCTCGCTGCGCGGAGGGTCGACCATCGCTGGCACGACATGATCAACCACTCTCCTACTCTCCAGCAGATGTTCTTCTCCCGGTTGATTCCCAGTGATATCTGCAGAGACCAATAACCATAATTAAATCCCCTCTCACTCCTCTTCCCAGCATTCTTCAAGAATAAAGCACGAGGAGATTGCACGGAGGCAAAGGACATCGAGCAGCTCCATGGCTCCAAGATGGCTTCGCCGGCGATTGGCGAAGAGGATTGATTCTGGCTCGCCAACAATAGTTGTCGGGCTGCTGTTCTGCGGATAGAAGCTTCATAGCGGCGTATGTTTCCCATCCAACCACCTGCGGAGATTGCTGCTTTGGATTTATAGAGTTTTTGCTGTACGAATAGGACTCATCACTCTGCTGGGGAGATGTGTACTGAAGCCGGTGAGACAAGGGTAGCAATGGGGCTGACCTTTGATATTGTGGTTGAAGGACTTGAATCCTTAGGGCTCCGCTCGAATTGAATAATATCAAATTCTTAAAAGCTTCGATTCGATTCGAACTCTAGTCGAATTTTACAATAGTGTAGTGAAGTCCCTAGAAACTGCTTATCTATATTAAAACTGGTAGGTTTCCTTTTAGAGAGACTTAGAAATTCGACGAACTCTAAGTATTTGACGGATTCGAGCGAATTCAGGGGGAATTCGATTCGCAAAAATTTGCTCAAATTTAGATAGAAAATTAGATTCGATCCAGTTCGCCGAATATTCATCGAATGCGAATCATTCGGCGATTCAAGTGGCGCCCTAGACTTGACAGCAATGCCGATTCGAGATTTTTGATTCAGTGGCATGTGTTTAAGGCGTTGAGGAAGGAAGAGGAGGAGTTGAAGGATGAGATTTCTATTCGCTTTGTAGCTGTGCTTTGTGGAGGGGATCCCGTTATCACCGGGCTGAGGCTGATTGAAGATGACCAGCAGGTTGTTCAGTGGACTGAGAAGGAGATAGTCTAAGCGGCCGGAGGAAGTGGTAATGGTCTTAGTGTAAGGAATAAATAAATAATTGTTTACGAAATTTGGCTACATAATATAAATTAGAATCAGAGCATATACAGTGAGCCCTAATTTGGAAAGCATCGCGTCGAGACGAGACTTTTGCGTGTAGTGGAGGCTTGGGGTTTCGCTTTACAAGTTTGGCTTAAGAGTTTCGCGAGTTATTGCTTCCTCCTTAAAATTGGAGTACATCAGTCGAGCCTCGAGTTGTACACAAACCAGCCGATTGAAGCGCACAGGGTTACTTGTGCCTGGTTCGTTGACCAGAAATTTCAAGCGGGACTATTATGTCAGTAAAGAATCAAACTTGGTCACAAATCACATTGTCATTTCACAAAGTCAGAAGAGTATTGTTGTTCATAGGATTTATTATTCATAATCTAATCTCTCTTTAAGGATAAGAAGGCACGACTCTCATTGTCGTGCAGCAACGCATCGGACAAACGAATAAAGCAGTAATCTCAGGAGGGAAGTCTCTCAAGCTTTAGCGCTGTAAGGGCTTAGCTTGGTTCTAAGCGAAGCGCTAGGAGCGTGCAATTTATTCAAGGAATCCTGAAACCCAGCTTCTGAGAAATCAAGTCCGCCTTTGCACCCTGCCTCTATTCCTGCTCTGCCTGGTCCCACCACCCAGCGCTATGCTTACCGACAGCCCAAGCACAGAAATTTTTCAGTTTGCCATTGACCTCGAATTCTGTGTCACCATGGGAGACCCAAAGCCGAGTTATTCTTCTCTCGAAAGCATGGTACTCTTCCTCAAGTTCCTCTTCCTCACCACAAGGACGACTCTTCTCATAGTACTTGGCAATCTTTTCAGTAGTGTAGTCACAGGTAACACACCACGCATTATTAACCTTGTCCTCGAGGTCTCTATCGATGAGAGGCTCGAGGTCATCTTCCTCTTCGCCTGCATCTGTTTCATTGTTTTCAGACAAGGCGGAAGAGTGTTCAGATGCTAAATCGCGATCACACTTTTGTAGGAATGCTGAGATCTCTGCATCATATGAGCTTTTTCGTGTTCTCGTTCTTCGGTATTGGAAGAGCACGTCGGCTTGAAAAGCAGCTCCTTGGGCAGATAAACCTTCGGCCATGAAATAATCAATCTTCCTTTGTCGAATGCTTGATTCTAGCCACATGAGCACAACTCTGTCCTCACTCTCGTTGAGCTGAGTAGTGAGTGCATGTCCGAAAGTGGAGCCGGCTTGGTATCCAATCCGTTCTTCAAGACTCGGTCGGAACATTCGGGTGACTTGTTTGTCCTCGTACTCTTCCTCGTCCTCACACTCACCATCCGAATCCAAGAGCTGATATTCAGAAATGCCTTCGTCCTCCTGGAGAGCTTCATTTTTCGCAGTCTCTCGTTTTCTTTCCTCGTCGTTGGCGAATGGGGTTGGGACAACATATTCTGATAACAACTCGTCGAGGCTTTGCTGAGTTGCGCTCTTGCATGGCTTGCTAGAACCCCCGGTCTCGACACATACGGTTGGTATGTTGATAGTAGGTGTCTCTGCGAGTTCATCGGAGTACGATGCCTTTCCCTGCGTCTTTGCCCCTCTCTCCTCATCCTCGTCAGCTCGAATTTTGTTGTACTTCGGCATCTTGCGAGTAACCAAAGGAGTTGATGGGATTTGTGATATGGAAGACGGCGTGGGTTGAGAATGGCGATGGAAAGAATAGTTGGTAAGAGGAATGGTTGGCGGGAGGTATCTACCAGGGTATATATGGCCATGATTTCGTACTGTTGCTCGGTTGTTCCAAGATTGCTTTTAAAATGCGGTTTTGTTCATCTTTGAAATTTTCGCATTTTTAATTGTTCTGAACTGCGAATCTCGGAGGACTGTAACTTGTGAGAACAGCACGGACAGACCATACGCAACTTGAGCGTTCAGGAATTCCCGTTGTTCTGAACATCTTGATTGGCATTGTCTAACTCTTGAGTCCGTCAGTCTCAGACAGCAATCACTTACCATTTTAATTTTGAAGTTTTGTGCAAAGAGAATCCAGTTCGCACCATTTCGCTTGAATTGAGACTTCGGACGGCATATGTGACTCGCGCTCGTTTCTGGGTATGAGGGTAGACCAGTACAGGATCTCGATAATATGGCCCACCCGCGATGTGAAAGGGAGCCCTGCATCTCTTTCCCTCGGGTTTAGCTTTCATTAGCTAACGCTTTTAAAGTGCCTCGAGCCCCCTGAACTTCGCCTCGAGTCGGAATCCCAACTTGTGCTACTGCTTCTCGATCTGCTGTCGCCGGTGATACAGCGGCGACATAGCGTGCGGATGGGGAGAAAACCGAATTAGTAGTTGAACCTGGTGCTGGAGGAGTAGCTAGTCAGGCTAGTGTACCAGTTCCACACTCCATCCCGCCGTCACAGTCCTTAATTATATTATTAAATTTAATAATACATAAATATGAATATAAATAAATTAGTATTCTTCACTATCGCTTAACAGGTTTATAAAAACAAATATTGTAATAAGTAATACCTTAATAAGAGTCAAATAATATAACCAAAACACAAGTAAAATGAAACTAGTATAATTGCGATGGGCACACGTGACAGAGCAGGAGCAGGCGTCAGGCGTCACCAGATGTATCTTAGTTATTTAGGCCTTGCCAATCATTAATCATTTCTTTTTTACACCCCCGAATTGCTCCTAGCGCAATAGAAAGAGAGAGGACGAGAGTGAGGCTGGCCTTACAGAGGCATGTGAAGACAGGAGACCCACCGTAATCAGCTGGCCTTACAGAGGCATGTGAAGACAGGAGACTCACGTAATCAGCTGGCCTTACAATCAATCACACTGTAAACAGCTGATTGGCAGGAGAACCGGGTAATTCTAGCTGCTCCGCCGAGTGAAGGCCTGTAATCATGTTCTGATTGAAGTAGCCAGGTGCCGATTAACATTTGAAAAGCCATGTAGGGAGTAACCAGTAAGCAGGCTCCAAAAGGGGGATGGCTTGGAGATTCATATTTAGAAACCAGCCATCAAGCTATCTTATTTGAGGCTGAAGTTGCGGTCGGGGACTAACTGCAGCCCAAGAGAGGACTTTAAAGGACAGGCGAACCTCGACGTGCATAGCTAAGGGCGCAGGTCACCACGCTACGATCTTGGAAACTTTTAAGGAAGATTAAAGTTTTAAATTGGACATTATTATAACCTAATTAGGCTGTCAGAATTGGGTGTTGTTGGGCAGAGACTTGGCCGTAGCGTATACAGTAACTGAGATTGCCGATTACAGCAGCACTACAGCGTGGCACCTTGTACGGAACCCGAAGGCGGGATGGCTTCGAAAACCACCCATTTCGCCAAGCCAGCGTTTTTGAAAATCGTCCCGTTGTGCTAAAAAAAAATCGCAACAAACCACCTAGAGATATTTGACAGTTGAAAAATGGACGGTTTTCAAAGCCACCCCGCCTTCGTATTCCGCGTGGGGAGGATCCACCTTGGGACAGGGACAGCATCTGCCCAGGGGGCGATGCATACGACCCCCCCGTCTGTGCACCGCCTGCACGCATGGCTCGACAGGGCTGGCCCCTGCGTCCGGAATCAGCTGCGATGTCATTTTCTGTACGAACCTTCAGGGCTTCTTTCACTATCAAACTTGATCAGGTCAGACCTGAAACAACAACTCCTACGTCCTGTTCCTTCCATTCACGGACGTCCGAACTGTCTTTCAATCCTTTAAAGGAGTCAACATGTGGAATCTCCCGCCCAGCACGCGTTCTGTAGGTCTTCTTGCTCTCTACAGCGCATGTATATAAGGATGCACAGGAGTCCAGGACTGGTGGGAGATCTTCACCTCGATGACCGTACACGCCTTATTCTTTTTCCTCATTAATCCTTCCTGCAGACTCAATATCAGTTTTGATCCATATCATCCGTCGTTTGGCATATACTGTCGTTTCAGTCTGCCGCATTGAAGACTCGACTGTCTCTTCCCCATGGGAACTTTCTCTTGATGATCTTCCGGATCTACAATACATCCAGCGAGGCCCTCTCATATTTCTAGCACTGAGCCTTGACTCCCGTCATCGAAATGCATCCACGAGCTTCTTCCTACCGCCAGAACCCGAAATTGAGGGCATCTTGCGATTCGTGTTTTCTTGCGAAAGTCAGATGCAGCAAAGCTCGCCCACTGTGTTCTCGATGCCTAGTGTTTGGGTCAGATTGCAAGTACAGCCCATCTTCTCGAGGGGTCAAACCAAAGTCAGATGGCAAAGGAGGTCGGCATAGCAGATCACCAGACTCGTCGATATCGAAAGGCTCCCCCAGTATTAATTATCAATTACCGCTGATAAATATTGATACCGAGGACCCAACAACTTATTTCCTAGGAACAGACTGGTCGGCAACACCAACACCCGAACCAGACGGACAAGAGAATTGGTGTTTGATATCATCGCCCGTCATGCCAATAACCGGGGACCAGAGTGGATCCGAAGCAAGAAGTCCGCAGGGTAATGCGGATCTACAAGACCCAGTTTCATATTGGGCGAATATACCGCC
Organism: Hyaloscypha finlandica; assembly: GCA_021399475.1. Lineage (NCBI taxonomy): Eukaryota > Fungi > Ascomycota > Leotiomycetes > Helotiales > Hyaloscyphaceae > Hyaloscypha > Hyaloscypha finlandica. The sequence continues at coordinate 16,292 of JAJTUR010000108.1, read as the reverse complement.
AACAGACATCACTTCGATCTGTATCGATAACCTTCTCCAACTACAACCAGATTCCATGAACGACGATTCGGACCCATCCCCCGCAGCGCTCTGGTTCGATCAGACAGACTCCATCTATGTTTCAAACTCTGGTCCTTCCGCTCCTCAATCCAGTCCATTGATTAACCTATTCCTGGATGAGTGTTTGGCCAGGACCGCGACTTGTAACTGCTTCAATACCTGCCTCCAAGCACTCCAGACATTGTGCAACTTCAGCGCTGTATCCCCAACTTCGTCTTTCGATGTTGTTTTGACCATCAACCAGAAAGCTATGGAGACATGTTCAACGACACTTACCTGCCCGATGTGCAACTCTCAAACCGATTCCAGCCTAAGGACCATGCTCTTAGGTACCATCCTTCAGAGAATCATTTTGATCTACCAAGACACCTCGAAGAATTACTTTCGACCCACGTCTGGATCAGGCAATCAACTTCAGCCACTGCCGCTGACTTTTGGTATCTACCGAGTCGCCAGCGAAGATAACAGATGGCTGCAGCTGGTGATTATTCTACGGGACCTGAAGAAGTTCAAGGGTTTGCTCACAAAGTTTGAGGAGACGTTGATGGAGAGTGAGTCAAGAAAGGATGTCGAAATGCACAGTGCTGTTACACATCACTTGTATCAGAGTTTGCATCTCACGTGCGAGGAATTGAAAGAGCACAAGAACACAGCCTGGGGGCAAATTGGTTGAAGCTTTGGATACTTCTAAGTTTGGTGTCTATAAAATCTTCAAGTCTTTCTACAGGCGCTCTGTTGAACATCTCAAGACCTTGTTAGATTACTTTTTCATTTTCATTGGGAATGGTGGAACTCGCTGATTTTGACGCAAAATACACGGGGCGTTGGGCTACAGGTGTTCTAGAATAATGATAATGACCTGGATACCTTCCTTCCTCGAATCCTTACCGCATGCTTTCGTCTTAGAGCATCCTAGAAGCCCCATGACTCCCGAAAATCTTCTGCCAACACACTTTGAGGCACTGCCCGATACCAGCACATGTTATAGCTTTTCCAAAAATAGATTTGGGATCATAGGTGACACAGATGGCACAGCATTTATAATTGCAAGACCGAATAGCGTGTATTGACGTGTATTAACTTCACCACCGCTCGCCATTCGACACCTGACCGAGCCCACTGGGAATTGCCGGCCAAAGGCTCGACACATGCAGCGAAAAGCTCAGCTGCATGGGGCAATTGCTCACTATTGGGCTAATCGCGATCACGGACGTCATTGGCGATCCCTCAGGAATCTTCGAAAATTGAGTTGGGTGTTGTGATTTGTCGGGTAGCGATCCTTCCTGAAATGCAACCCATCGGCTTCCTGGCATTGGTGGCAACATTTTGGCCAACTCTACCGAAGCCGAACTCCGATACGAAGAACTTACCTTATCATTGGAACGTTTGGCTTAGTAATTTCTTGTAATCGCGTTCGATTACGTAACTACCACTTGATAAGTGCCCGGCGTAAAGATGCGATTTCAATGGACAGTGCTAGGATACGAAGATTGCGGCACAAAGCGACGGGACTACAGGGCATTTCTACCGCAGGTTCACTTTCAGGCAACTTTCTACCACACTCATCCACTAAAGCCCCCTATATTTCCAGGCTGCTCCCTTATACCTTTGCATACAAATGTATTAGTAATCTACATGGCTTAAAGGAAATCGCGTTTTGTAGCTCCCCTGTAATTGCACGTTCTACTAGTAGAAGTTCCTCCGACCCTACAGTCACCACCAACTCACAATAAGCGAAACCCCTTTCTGCACCAAAACTCGGGTGGAACACTTTCGCAACTAGCCCTCGATTCTGAAGAAAACTATCCTATTCTATCAAGCAAAGGCGAATACTACTTTCTAAGAGACTATTTTCTTCATATGATTATATTCTAGCTCTGTTTTATTTGCACTTAACGATAAAAGACTGTCCGATATCTCCGCACAATGCAGCTTCGTCCCATTTAAATTTCTCGGTCTGGCGCTATGTCTTCCATATTCCGTAATGGCTGTAGATTGCACTCCTTCTCTCTCGAATAAAATCCTTCCAGGCTAGCGACGGATTCAGTCCTCTCGGCGTTTTACAAAAACAATAACATCAGCGGCCTTTCTGACCATTTCGAACTGGACGCAACACATGATGAAACAGCCACACATGGCACAGCTCTAGCTTCCATCGAAAATGCTTTTTCTTTTAGCACTAAGCAGGACCTTGGTTGCAAAGGAGCAGAATACTAATTCCGTAGTAAAGGTTTGAAACAATGCTCCAGAGCCCGAAGTAAAAGGGGGTAGGGGCTCCCACAAGTAGCTTGCTGTCGGCCAGGGACCCCCCCCCGAAGAAGGTAGGCGAAGGAGCATATAAATCAATTACAGAGGTTAGAGGTTAAACTTAGGGCGACGGAAAAATGCATGCCTGAATGTCTGGGAATTTGAGTGCGTTCCTGCCTGCCGACTGTAGTTTTAGGTATTCCACTGTGGCATTAGCAAAGACCTACTTATAATATATTTTAATAAAAGTATAAGAAATATAAAACAATGCCTTCTTCTTGGATATGTTTTAGCCCTTTATATAGATAAGTAAGACCCACGTCCTTGCTCGACTACTCGTATGTTGCTTAAGACTATATCCGTACTTGGGCGATCCACGTGGTATAGAATAACGAGCCGCACTGAGGTTGCGCGACAGGGTGCCTCTGGGCTATAAGAAAGCCACGGCCAGTTTCGGTAGAGACAACCTTTTGAGTTCCCTGTTCAAGTACACTTTCTAGTTCTACCTTATTGAGAACTGATCCAAATGTGAGAATCGACATGGCAGACTGTATTATAAAAAGCAGACTGAAGTATAGTCTATCACGCTTCTCCTGTAGTTTCGCCATAATCACGTTGGTTGATCCAACCGTATGATGGCGAAGGGGGGTGGCGGTGATAATGAGTGGGCGGCGTTGGAAGCCGACCGTCCTGCTCGGAGGAAATGGACGGACGTCCGCGTTAACGAAGCCGCCGCCTTCGACATCCCCGCCATGCTTCATAGACGGACCAATTGGCTTAATCAAGTCAGGATCATTGCCAGCGTCTATCGAGGAGGAAGCGGCAGTGGCTTCGGGGTTTGGAGTATGCTGAAGCGATCAGCGGGTGCTTGACTTAACGAGTACACATAGCGCGGCTGCTGGAGATACACCACGGCTGTCGACTTACCTCCGAATCTCGCATTGGTTTTTTCTCTACATTCCCATTCTCAAGAAGGCAACCGGAAAGATCATTTCTGGGCTCTTTTCTTCAATTGCTTCCTATTTCACTCAACCAGATGACGAGAAACAGCCAACAAAGCCTGAGTTGCGGCTAAAAAGCCTAGGGCGAGATTCACGCGACACACCTGCAAAGGTGGAACATGATACATTTTTCAAAAATAATAAGCGTGTGAGTATAGCACCTTTGGCGGATTTTCGAACAGCGGAGCAAGCCAACAGACGAGGATGCGCAGACTTGCACAAATTTCACCCGAAACTCCGTTAGTTATCCCCGCGACCACACGGAGATTGCCCACAATGCCTCACACAGCAATCGAATTCCACGGTAAAGTTGCATATGCGTCCAGGCTTTATGCTAACTTAATTCTAATGGCCGTAAAGTAAGGCCGAGAGCCAAATAGCACCATTTAGAATTATTTATATATAGTGGAAAAGAACAAACCTATACCCACTTTTACTTGCGACTGTTTCTACCAGAAGACTCAATTTCCCGCATTCCCTTTCTTCTTCAAGCCTGTACATTTTCTAGTCACTGAAGTACAAGATGACTTCCCACCCCGAATTTGGCAAGGAGACAACCTCCGAACAAGTTGCTACGGCCTTTGCTGACCAAATTCGTGGAAGGACAAGTAACCCACCATAGCCTACTCCTTTTTGTTACCGTGGTCTGATAAAACCAGTCCTAATTACAGGTATCAGTCCCAACGGGCTTGGGGAAGCCATGGTCCTCGCCCTTGCCTCCCAGCATCCATCAACCCTAGTCCTCACCGCGCGCAGCATTTCAAAAGCTGAATCTGTCGCTGAAAAAATACACACCTCCTTTCCCGATATCGCAATTCAAGTTGTGCACCTAGATCTTAGTAGTCTCTCCTCCGTCCGGCGAGCTGCATCTTCCGTTCTTCAAGGCACACCACACATCGACATCCTAATAAACAACGCCGGCGTAATGGGGCTCCCAACACGGACGCTCTCCCAAGACGGGTTAGAGATGCATTTCGCAACGAACTTCCTGGGCCATTTCCTGCTCACCAACCTGCTTTATCCCCTCCTCACACCCAGCTCACGCATCACCAATATCACCAGCGGCGGGTACATGGTTACTCCGTTTCGCTTCAGCGACTACAATTTCTCCCAACCCACAGCCTCCCTTCCGTTGTCTGAAAGACCGAACGAAGCCGCCGTCGAAATGCTAGGGGTACCGGATTTCCTCTCCACTAAAGAAAGTTATGTTCCGCTCATCGCGTATCTCCATTCTAATATGGCGAATGTGCTGTTTTCCACTGCGTTGGTGGAGAAGGGGCTTCAGGCATTCAGCGCTGCGCCTGGTGTTGTGGTGACGGAATTGCAGAGACATATGCCGGAGGGATTTCGCAATCCGGTTATGTTTTACAAGTCGGCTAGTCAAGGGGCTGCGACGTTTTTGGTCGCGGCGTTGGATCCGGCGCTGAGAGGTATGTGTGAAGTATTTTCCTGAGGTGGGCTTTTGGAAATGCTGATGAAGTGGGAATAGATAGGACGGGCGCGTATTTGGACGATTGTCAGATTGTGAATCTGGTAGAGCATGCGAAGGATAAAAGTGCCGCTGCTAGATTGTGGGCTTTGGGCGAGGAACTTGTTGGGGAGAAGTTTGATCGTGCTTGAGTCGAGTTTGCCTTTATTGATTGATCGATGTTGATGGTATAAGCCGGGCTCAGAACTGTTTCTCCTAACACAGATCTTATATTTGTGATTCGATCCCAACCGCAATGCTTAAGGGCTATTGCTTCATAGAAGAACGCACGGCAGTCACTAATTTAAGGAGGTTATAACGCCGTGTTGAATTAACGTGATTCACAAGCTGCCCAGGCAACCACGGAGGAAGGTTTGGTGAGGGTCGTGCCGCGTCCATACTCAAGCAATCGCATTTTCATCGGGGTTCCATTCCTCCTCCCATCCATCCCCAGCCAGTGCCACCCCGCTTCCACTTAACTCTCTCCTGACGTCCACAAGCAACCGCTTCATGACGCCTCTAATCTCAATCTTCTGCAGACCATCCCAGCCCTGTTCCAACAAGGGGAGCAAAAAATGCTGAACGTTATCCGGAAATACATTTGCCGCTGTAAGTCCAGAGATATGAACTGGACTGCCACCAGGAGCAGCAGCCACTTCTACATGACGGCGATGACGCGTATCTCCCTTATGTCGCAGGCGTGCAGACATCGGTTGAGGAAGCGGCCGGCCATTCATGCCTACGAGATTGAAGATGAAAGAGTGGGGGCGGATGGTGAGCAGGAAGGTAGCGAGTGAAGTGTAGAAGTCTCGAACTTCGGAGTTGGTTTCAAGGTGCTGGGTTGTGACGGAGAGGGTGTGTAGGCCTTTGCAACGCAGTAAGAAATATGGGTGCAGTAAGTCGGGATATTTCTTAGGCGATGGTTTTGTTGAGCTGCTGCTTGAGGAAGTGGCATTCCGTGTGAGACCTGAGAAATCTGGGCGTGTGACAGCGTAGGGTCCCAGTTTTAAAATTGAAAGGGGCATATTGGTTGCGCCGGAGAGAATGGCAGATGCATTTGAGATACTGCCCTAAATTCCAAAGTATCAATCTCGTAAGCAAGGCAATTTTGGGTAAGCAATGTGACTAGACTTACCAAATTGACCTTTTGGACTGCAGGAAAGAGACCCCCGCCCTCTGGTACTATCATCCCACCGATTCTGTTCGCCCATTCAATATCCAGGTTAACTACTTGAGTCAAACTCTCAAACAGTTTTCCAACAGCCTCGGAACTTCTCCAGACTATTCTGTTGGCTTGCGAGGGGGAGGTGCCCAATCCTTATGATCACAGCATGCCGTAGACCTGATATGTTCATGTTCGACTCCCAGAGTCCACTTTAAAGAGCGGACATACCGACCATACTCTGGCTTGAGCGAGATCTGACGCGTAAACATATACTGTCTTTCGTATGTTCTGCGACGATACCTGAAGGAGACGGTGTTATCATCGGGAGGGGCATTGGTGCTGAGGTCAATAGTGTGATAGAGTACTGGGATGACTTGGGCATAAAGGGCTGGGGATGTCTGGCAGATTGACAAGAGAGTTGGTTTGGGGACGGAGGAGGATATGAGGAACCACTGCACAAACGAGTCAGCATTACTCCGTTAAGAAACTCCACCGAGCAAAACTCTCACGGTTCTTCTGCGAATGTTTTTTATTTCTCTGGTGAGATATCTCCAGGAGAAGGAACACACTCAAGAATGTAAGATTACATACAATATCAGAACCTAGAGACTCGAGGGATACCTCAGGAGTCGGCCCTGTTAGCTGTTCCCAAGGACTTCTTGCCTGAACCTCACTCAGGTTCTCTCGGATAAAGCGACGGTCTTTCCATCTCGCTGTGACTTTCGGTCTTTCCGCGAATTGCCTTGTTGACAAGGAATTGCCTGACGGTATCGCATTTCGGCGCCATTCTGGGACATTGGTAGAAGCCGGCTCTCGTGAGTCAGACATGTAGTTCCCTCAACTCATCCATTCTCAATTCGAGAAACATCTCGATTTATATGAATCGGTAGTCGTGGGCTTCGCATGCGGAGGCGAGGCTGAGCCTTAGCAACATCGATCCAGTCATCTCATTGACTCATCAGTTATGACTGAAAGAAGCGGAGGGACCACGAGCTACCACGAGCCACGGGATGACTCTAGTTTTTTCCGCGGTTTGTTAGTGGCCCGATTAACGAGTAACTTCAACATTACCCGAGATCCCGAATGCAATATTTGTGAAGATATACTTCTTCTCAACAGTACTGAACTTAATCCAAAAAGCTACAGTTAAAGACACCTCTGAATACCCACTCTTTCCGAGTGCAAGAAGTGTTTCTTGCGGCTCGGTTCTTGCGCACGGTGTCCTCCAAAATCACATGTTAGGCGTGTCCAGACTAGGCGATGCTATTGGCAGATTTCGCAGGGGCTGCCAAGCACCTGCTTCCTCCCATCGAGCCCCCCTATTTAGCGGCCCTCGCCTATAGCGCATTTGAGCCCACCTTCCCGTTTCGCCGAGCAATTCTTGCCGTGGAAGCTTGGCAAGAGCTGTGATCGAATTATCGCCAATGGTTAAACCCCATGCGCACATCAAGCCTTCATTGGCGCGTCATCGAGATTGTTCCTGCAGCATTTCTCCCCTGGCTGCGCAAAAAGGATGGGCCGGGACCAAGGGATGGGATATATAAAGTATTTCCATGCCTCATTGTTGTAGATCATCCAACCAGTTCAAGTCTCATGCTCTCCCAATATGTTGTCTCGTTATTATTTCCTCTTTTCGCCACTGCTTTTACTTGCAGTTGAGGTAGCAGCCAGCTGTAATGCAGACAACTGCCTTCGAGCTCTGCGCGCATCCAGCCGCCTCGAAGCAGCGGTGTCCTTTTGTGGGACCTTCACATCCGGCCCCGTGACCGCAACCAGCGCAATCCCATCATTTGCTGTTGCAGCTTGCACAGGCAATGTTGCAAGTCGAGTGAGCAGTGCCTGTAGCTGTATTGCAACCGCGACGTCGTCACTTTCAACTATACCAGTAACTTCGAGTGCTTCCTCTAGTGATTCGTCCAGCACCTCAGTTTCCATTACAAGCACATCTAGCGCTCCGACCAGCACACCAACATTTTCCACTGGACCGAAAACCTGTTTGAACCCAAGCCTGAGCTGTCATAACACGACCGTGTTGGAAGACCTATGCTGTTTTAATGCGCCAGGTGGACAGCTGCTGTTGACACAGTTCTGGGATGCTTCTCCTAGCACTGGTATGTGAAATCTGCAAAATTTCAAACTTTTCTCGCATATTTGAAGAGGATCTCGGGCTAATGCCGACTTCAAGGACCAAATAACTCTTGGACCATCCACGGTCTCTGGCCGGATCACTGCGATGGCAGTTATGATGCAAACTGTGATGCTTCACGTGAATACACTAATATCACGGCAATTCTCCAGTCATACGGCAAAACGAACTTGTTGACCTACATGAACGTTTATTGGAAAGACTACCAGGGAAATGACGAGAGTTTCTGGGAACACGAGTGGGACAAACACGGAACTTGTATCAGCACATTGAATCCCAGTTGCTACAATGGCTATACTGGCCAAGAAGAAGTAGTTGATTATTTCGAGATCGCAGTCTCTCTTTTCAAGGGATTAGATAGTTATGCGGTACGTCGAGATCTTTCCACAAGATTTTAGTAGCTGACATACTTCAGGCGCTCGCAAGTGCGGGAATTGTTCCCTCGACCACAGTTACCTACACCTTTGCCCAGATCCAGGACGCACTAACGGCAGCGCACGGCTTCCCCGTCACGATCTCGTGTAGCGGCGGCCAACTCGATGAGATCTGGTATCACTATAACGTGCTCGGCAGCGTGCAAACCGGGGAATTTGTCCCGACTTCTCCAGATGGGAGCAAATCAAACTGCGCAGCCACAGGTATCAGCTATGTGCCGAAATACTTGCCCGCTCCCATATCCACGTCCACCAGCAGTGGAGCGACGTCGACCCCGACAGGAACGCCTTATCTAGGAAAGGGATTTTTGCAGGCATATACTGGTGGCGCCAATAAAGGGTGTTTGATTAGCGCTGGCACATGGTACACGACTGGAACATGTGCGACATACACAGCAGCAACTTCCGGTATGTCTCTGTTCACCTGGTTCCTCCTTACCAACCATCGAGTAAACACGAACTGACTATGTGCAGGACCTGGATTCACGCTCACAAGTAGCAAAGGGCCGTGTGACATCATCGCAGGTGCATTCTCATGTGCAGCAGGAAACACAGCAGGTATCTTCACGGTAAGCATTGTCTTCAAGATTTCTGATCGCTTTTTGGAAATGTGGAAACTGATATCCAGCAGAGTATTGATGGTTCATTGGCGTACAGCACAAGCAACACCTTCTACGCTGCGGCTATACCAGCTGGGTCAGTTCAACAGAAAGTGTTTATTGCCACTGATGCAACAGATACAGTGGAAGTGAGTTTTGTATGGCAGAGTGTTTAATTGAAGTTTCGTTAAATGAGACATTAATAATAGCACTCCTTCCTTTCCACCTACCACCGCATATTTGTTACTTCTTTTAGTGCCGTTTCCCATGCACTGCGCATAAATCAGATCTCTTCCAAGGTACGCGGTAGCTCAAAGTGTGCTCAGGCTACTCATACTCGACTCATGTTGAATTGTCCGAGACACGAGTCCCTAGACTAGAACTAAACAAGCTAGAGAGGGAATCAGCATAGAATATATGGGTATCCAAGGGCTGCAGGGACCAAACAGCCTCTTTGGTAGCAGAAGTGGTACATTGGTTAAGCGAGCCCCTTTGTGGGTTCGGCTACCGATGTGGAATAGAGGCAGGACAACAATGGGCATTGTTCAAGATATCCCTTGTCCGAATTTCCTTGTCTTTCTTATATTCATTGTAAAAGACTTGCTGCAGGCTACCGAATATGCGAGTGAGCAAAGAGTTATGCACACCTTTGTTCCTCCACTCACTCACTTACTGTTCTGTATTGTTGGAATACTGCTCTCTACTTCGAAACTCGAAAATGAGACATTGGTTCTTTGTTGCGAGAACTGGGTAAGTTGGTGAGATATAGGTTGAGGTTCTTTGTAGGGGAAATGAAAGTAGTAAACAAACTTCCCTGAAACGCACATACACGAATTTCAGCATGGAAAATCTGCCGACCGCCGAAACCTTTATAGGATATGAAAATTATTCTCCAATGGAGCTAACAGAAGCTTCAGAGACGGACTGAGACTTTGCGTTCCCCTCAATGTACTCCAAAACAACTTATCTTTTGGGAGTTATTCTCAAAGGAACCAAGACACAGGAGGATACAGCAGGATGAATAGATTGCACGCCACGGAGCCTATTACGGACATAATCCAAGACACATTCTTTATGAAAACATGACTGGCTTCTCCTCGAGTGAGGTTGAATCTCATCCGCAACTCGACACTCCTCTGGAACGAGAAGCTGGGGCAGAAACAAAAGGAGCAGATACCAGAATGGAAACGCAGGGAGCAGAAGAACAGGGACCAAGATTGTATTCTTTCTCGTCTTGGAGTGACCCTGAACGGAGAATTTTTGGTCCCATTGAAGCTATGGATCCAGAAAGTTGGGACCATTATTTTTCCGCTGTGGAAGCTGAACGGCATGCCGCATGCAGACCAAGAAACCCGGGAGCAACCATTTCCTTGTCCACAATGTGAAAAGAGGTACAAGACCAGGAAATATCTCGCTGAACACATTCGAGGCGTTCACGTACGTGAAGTGAGATTCGCCTGCGGAATTTGCGGAAAAGGTTTCTTCTGGCCTACAGATTTCAAAATCTATAAGCAGCGCAAGATGCCTTGCAAGCCCGCAAATTCTCCCGTCGCCCCTCTACCAACTGCTATCCTTTCTTCATCTGAGTAACCAAGAAGAACTCCAAGAGAAGACTGAGGCTTAAAACGATGAGCGGCCATTCCGGTGTCCAAATTCAAAGTGTGGGAGGTCTTAACAGACGAAGGGGGCTCTCAGTAAACACTTTCGCGGGGTTCACTAACATGAGATAAGATGGACTTGGGCAAGATGTGGCAGAGGCTTCCTTTTTTACGGTGCTTACTACTCTCACCAAAAGCTCAAGACTCCTTGTGCCCTAAAAGAGGTTGCTCAAGTACTAATGACCATCCGTCCCGGCCAGTATCGTACCTTCTTCCTTTGGTGGGCTGCAAGAACCAGAAAATAAACCAAGCTTTCTTAAGAATACTTTCCATTTCCCAAATAAACTTTGTGCTAGATTGTGAAGTTTAACCTCAAAGCCGTGACTCGCCTGAGAAACAAGTGTGATTTTACGCTATATCGATAAAATCTACTCTTCACCTGCGCGAGACTAAACAAGTGAGTAGGAGCAAAGCCTTGATTTGCTGCACAGCTCTAAGAGCGTTCGATGCTTCTAAAAATTAGCAAACGTAGCTGTGGGATATATCAGGTAAGTGAAGGAGACGTGGCCATATATGTAAAAATTCCTTTTTGTGGAGGACGTGAAATAGAGCAGTGTCGCGAAGAGGTCCCTCGGTGCTGTAGAAACCCCCTCTCCGAAGTGTTATAATTAATGCTGCCCGCAACCTTTAAGCTTCCTCGGCGGCACCTTTATTTGCAGGTACAATTGCTTTGCTGAAGCAGTGTTTTGTTGGATTTGTCTGTAATAAAGCCATTTGATATGGTCCTTGGAAAGAGAGTAGTTTTGGGGCCTGGGCGAGACACAATCGCACAAAGTCTCTTACACATGCCTTTATCATCCTTGGCTAAGTTTCAAGACATCTGGTAGATTTTTCGGATTGTCATTGCCAATTGTTCAGTGGGCAGCGTTGACTGTTTTCGAACGAGAACACCAGGCGAACAGAACCTACTTGGGAAATATAAAAGCCAAGGTTTATCCTATCCGGGAAGTAAATTAACGGCTGACCTGAATCTTACAAAACTTCCATGAGCATCCACGGAATCAACATGGAAAATCCACACAATTGTGACCGGACCATGATGTCCGCTACTACCAACATCAAGAGAATCAGTATTTACAGTCTACTCAACGTGGACCAGTCTATGCTATCCGATGCCGAGAACGTCAACAAAATCATGGCCACTCTACCCAAAAGTGGTCAATCTATGGTATCTGATCTTCCAACGGACTTAGAAAAAAATTCCGAAGTGGACAAGGAGAGCGTGGCTTCCCCGACAACCAATCAAGCTCTGATTCCGCCACATTTCGCTCCCACTGCCGGCAGTAGGAGCATTAAAGCCAAGAAACATCGCTGCCCAGAGTGTGTGAACCTCTTCACCAGCAAAGATGGTCTAAGGGTGCATATTCGCAGCGTTCACAGACGTGAAAAGAACCGGAGATGCGGAAGGTGTGGTTTGGCCTTCTTCGGGGCATCAAGACTCAACAGACATCTACGACGGAAGATTCCCTGCCAGCCAGCTATGTCCAACTCTGGCGAGATCAACGATAATACCTCAACGACGATGGATACATCCAATTTCAAAATGGAAATGAACTTCGAATCCCTTGGGGATCTGGAGATGTTCGGGGAGGCAACAGCACCCTGGCCTCCTCCTCCATTATCAGAGGAATATGACCTCGGAATCGGGCAGGAGTACTTCGACGTGGAAATCCCAATGCCGATTGTAGCAGGCTCTGGAAAAGACTTGAGTACGTTTTTCAACGACATTGACAGAGAGGACCAGGCACCGCCATCTCCCTACCAATATGCATTGGAAAATGCCCAAACTCAATCGCAGATTCAGTCTCAAGCGGACCTGGACCTCCAATTAGAATATGAGGGCTGGCTAGAAGAAGAAATTCAAGTGCCACCTTCGAGCCCCTTGGAAATTGTGGATAGCTTATGCCAAGTGGACTTTGAGCAGCTGGATCTTGACGCCTTAGAGGGAGCCGGAAACGAATCGGAAACGGAAGTCGAACGAGAAAGTGAGGAGACCCCCCAAGCCCATCCTGAACCCAGAGTCATTGATGGAAAATTCGAGTGTCATGTGTGCAAGCGGGCTTTCTGTTACCGAAAGAGCTTACAGACACACCTCAATGGTAGAAACACTCATCATCAATGTGAAGTGGAAGGTTGTACTGAGGCGTTTAGGTTGGAGTCAGAACTCAGTTGCCATGTAATGGAAGAACACTACGGTATGAAGAAATACAAATGCCTGGAGTGTCCGTGTTCATTCTTCGTCGAACACAATCGCGACAAACACATGAAAAAGAACCACCGTAAGATTTCGGATTCCAGCGTCAGCACGTAAATGAGAAGCTTGTAACAAATTTCTTATCACGCACTTATTAGAGTCTGTCTGAAAATTTTAGTCTGTCGAACTACGCCTCACTATCGTCCTTGCTTTCTCTCTTTGAGGCTACCTACAAATTGCGAACACAGATTGTAGATAAACACATAATTAAGAAATTCATAACCACATGTTCTTTTCCTCATTTCTTAACACAAAACCCCACAAACTGTAATAGCAACTATTACTCATAATTAATATACGAACTTTGAACCCCCCCCAAAAAAACTGTGCCACTGTACTATATATTACTCCACACTACCCTGGTAATCTCAAATTTAATGGCGACCAATTTGTGATATCTTGACCTTAACTTTTGTTCAATACACGAAAACAAAAGGTCGGCTCTCAATTCTCGTTTCTCGGTGTCAAAAGTAGCGGTAAGTCGTTACACCAAAATTAGGGGGGCCCACAGCAGCGCTTTTGTTCTTGAAAATAATAGCTTTGTTTACGAAAGCTCTTTCTTTTATTTCTGAGAATAAAGGCCTGTTATGGCCTTTGTTAGAGAGTAGATTGTAATTCTAGCTAGTCATATACACAAAGAAAAGATTACATAAATTTATGTCTTTGGAAGTACTTCCTTTGTAGCCTCTCACTTTCACCATTTGAGCGATTTGAGTAAGAGAACAGTACTCAATTTAGGAATTAAAGCAAGGGGTTGCTTCTAAGTGAAATTCAGCAGCTTAGAACCAACCCAACAACTTTCTCTCTCCTAGGAAAACTCTCTACTCATCGACATGACTAATAATCCAAGCACCTCTAACCAATTTTCGGGCTTCGATCCTTCGATGGAGCCGAATAAAAAATGGACCACGGAGGTTGATAGCTGGAAATTCACAGAATTCGGATCTCACGAAGAGTTCGTTAACTTTGGGGGAATGGACCTGGAAAACTGGGACAGATACATGTCCCAGTCTGCGGAACTTGATTGTTTTGTAAAAGCAAGCGGTGAAACCGAGATGGTGAGCTCAGCGTAGACAAAAAATGAGCCCACAGGTTTCAATACTCGAAATGAATCCGAGGCCACCCTGAGGCTAGATTGTCATCTCTGCATGCACACATTTTCAAGTGAGAAGGATCGAGATCGGCACTTCAGGAACAGTCACAGAGAAGAGCGGCCATTTCGATGCCCGAAGCCAGATTGCGAGAAGTCTTACAAATGGAAAGCGCATGCCCATGTCCACGTCCGAAACTCCCACGATCAGGAGACGCAATACGTCTGCAGTCAATGTAGCCGTGGATTTTCCGGGAAATGGGAACGAGATAGGCATGTGAACGTCCAACACCTTGAAATCAAGGAATTCCAATGCAAGGTCTGTGGCGAGACTCTCGGCCATAAATCAACGCTGAAGTATCATGCTCAGACTAAGCTGATTGCAATGGCTGATCGTTCTTGCTCCTGCTTTGCTGTGGCACCGCTTATTACATAGTCACATTATCAAACTCTATACCTCGATACAAATTATAATTTTCAGCCATAGAAACTTAATCCACTGTTTACTTTCCTCCACGTGAAGTTCTTTTCCATACTAAGAATCGCAAACTGTGTGTAAAGGTCATTCAGTATTATGGTCTTTGTGATAAACCCCATACTACCGGTTTATTGGCTGTTCACCTGATTTACTTGGACATTAGGCTTTTGCAAGTTTGTAGTTCCTCGCAAACACGATTTGCCTTTGCATTAGAGAGATAATTGTGTGTTTGTATGAGAGGTAATCTCTAGAAAAGCAATACTTGTGCCGGACGAAGAATAAAACGGAGAAAGAAATGCTGGGGGTGCAATGTTTGTTGCTGAATGAGATGCTCACAAAGATGACGATCAACAATCAGTATGACCATCCTAACGCGGGGAGGGTTGAACGTCTCGTGAGCCAATTGTGCTGGGGTCGAAGGATTTTTACAACAGATAGTAGTTGCATGGAGACTGAAACCGAGATTCTTGATAGAGGAGACGAGGTATGGATTCTTGCTGGAGCTGATTTACCTATGATTCTAGGTTCATTGGGAGGTCAAAGATATCGCCTTTTCGGCGAATCGTATGTTCACGGGGCGATGTTCGGACCGGAAGGTGATGGAGCTGCAGGAAATTCTCCAAGTCCTGCTATTGAGCAAGCCATTCTCGTGTAATCAGAATCGAGCCTCGGCCGCCAGGGCCAGTAATTGTTATTTTCGAGTTATCTCAGACGACATTTCTTTCAGTTGGCTTCGAACTCGGCGGGTCAGCCTCGCCGCTTTACTCAGGCGCTACTCACCCTCGCTTCGCACTCTACGGTCCTGCTCTCCCTCGCAGTAACCACTCATACTTAACTTTGTTCTTCGGTTTTACTTTCAAAAAATTATCAAGTCTACACGGCATATTCCGGGAAATACAATTCGGCTCCCAGGGAGCGAAGCCCAAACTAATGCACCCCGGAAGAACAACTCGCTTCTACTCCTAATATAATTTTCGAAAATAAGATCTAATAGAGTAGATTAGATCTTAACGATAATTAATATAGACTTTTATATACAAGGAAAAACCATTATCGAAGGCTATAAATTATTATTAATATAAAGTATTAGTACTTATTCTTTATTTTTACTTTATTTATATTATTAATTATATCTATTAAAAGAGCCTTAAAATTATTACTTAGATTATTTTTACTATTCTAGTATATCTCTTATTCGCCTTTTATATAAGCTATATATTATAGGTATAAGTAACTAAACTCCTTATTAAAGTTTCGAGAGTTTAGGGCCTTAAACTAATAGAGGTTTCTAGCTCTAAATCGAGCCTTTTTATCTTATTATTCCTCTAGTAAATGCTTCTAAGAGTAGTAATCTAGTCTCTTATATATAAAGTATAACTTTAGGGTATTCGAATTACTATTACTATAGCGGGGCTTATAGGAATTTAAATAGCTATTATAATAGTTATTACAATTTCTATAGTTACTATAATTTCTGCTTCCGCGACTATAACTATAGTCGTTTCGACGGTTTCTAAACTAATAGTTATTTAAATAAAATCGTTAGCTAATAAAGAAAGTAAATTCGTTATTAATCTATTATTACTCTTTCTTATATATAGTAATAGAGGACTATAGCTTATAGATAAGCTAGCCGAGATTTATAAGAGAGTCTAAAACTATATATTAGTATACTAAAGAGCTTTAATAAGT